>JAODKC010000044.1:18236365-18289977 GCA_026777985.1 Mormyrops attenuatus | reverse complement strand
GTCCCCCCCCCCCCCCCCCCCCCACACACACACACACACACACATCCATCTTGAATGGGAGAGGCGGGAGAGGTGTAAGGCAGTTATGTTACCTGCAAAGCCACTCTTTAAATCCCTCAAGCTTTATTTAACAAACGAAAAAATACAATAATTATGTGAAGACATAATGTGCAATATTTCAATGTTTCAAACACAGAATGTTGGACTATTGTTGTGGTATTTTTATCGTAAATTAAATGCTCTAAGGAATTTAAGTCTGGAGCACTTTCATACAAATCCTTGCAGGGAGGAGGTAATTTGAGACCCAAAGGATGGAAAAGCACCCAGAACAGCCTATTTATACACATTGACAGACTTAACGGCATTGGTAACTAGGCTTCCAGTATGCCTAGGTCATAAAAGATTTTTTTTCAAAAACGTGTACTACACATCACATTAAGAAAATAATAATAATAAAAAACACTCACTTTTCCCATAGCAAAATTTGCGTATTTGGGGTGCATGCATAACATTGCAGCACAAAAAACTAGAAAAGGCTACAGCGTATTTTCATAAATGATTTATTAGGAGCAACTCACCGAGTAGAAGGTTGACCAAGACCTCCTGCCCTGCCAACGTGTTGCTTCTGCTGAGACACAGAATGGTGCCACAGATCCAGGGGATGAAGTGACCAGTGAGCGCCAAGAGGCCCACGATCGAGCGGATGCTGCCCCAGGAGGAGTAGGCGTAGGCGCAAACCCCCATGCGCTTGGACATGCACAAGTCGATCGCCAGAAGGGAGTTAAAGGCTATGCCTTTAAAGGAGGGGTTAAGCTGCATGCAGTCTTCTTCGGGTAATTTGACAGATTCCCTTCGGTCCTTGTTATGTTCGACCGATTCCTGTGCATGATCAGTCTGTTGGTGCGGGCACTGCTGGTGCTTCGTTTGGCCGGCTCGCCTCGCAGACCCCCGAACTTCAGCGCTACTACTATTCCTTAGAGGGTGGTTCAGTGACATGAACTCGGGTCTGTTCAGGACATTGTTCCGATCCCTTGTCCTGGATCTACTTTGATGTGCAGGCATCTCGATGTCGTGATTGTCGTCCTTCTCTCTTCAGTTTATCGCTTTAAGCAAATCAATGTACTTTTCTCGCCGCTGACAGATGTGTAGAGGTTATAAGCGAATACGGTCCTCCTGACCTCTTACGGCTACAAACCTCAGCTATATTTAGCCTAACTCCCTTACTAGCTTATTAGACGAAAAACATGCAAATGCTGTTTACTCCGCGCTGTTAACAAGCTTGTACACGACTGACTGGCATCTGGTACAGCCAATCGAGTGAACGCCAATCTACAGAAAAAGGAAAAAAACAAACGGATTAGTGACAGGCAAGAGCCTTCGAAGACAGCTGGGATATTTTAAGCCCCATACCGTAGATACAAGAACAGTTTCACTCTGCAGAGCATGTTGGGAACTGTATTTCCCATCCTTGGTTTACGTGCTTTTTAAAATTGCTATATATCATGTATCAGACAATCCGACGAATCGGTAGAAAGTATCTAGTACAGATGCAATACTTCAGTTTTGATGGACTATCAAATGGAAACTGCCGAAACTTTTTCAGTGCTGTCACTGTCAGATTTATTTTTTAAGGTGTGTAGCCCATATATAGTATATAGTAAGAAGACATGTGGTTATGTTTATATACATTGACTCTTGTGTGTAATCATTACAGTTGCCCACTGCTCTGCGACACTTGCATTTCTCTTTATCCAGTGCATTTTTCTCCGTTTAAAACGTTGCCAATGGGAGTTCTCCATGGTGCTTAAGTGGAAATCAAGCACTGGAAATTTGGCACGACTGCAACGGAGATTAGAATATTACAATCACCAGTCATCACCAAAAGAATTACCTTTCCCCACAGATATTAAAACACATTGCCCCTAAAACGTGACATCGCGCATGCAATAATCTAAAATCCCATAAACGAATATATATATATATATAAACATAAATACAAACATAAACATGAACTTCTGCAAAGAGAATAAATCGTCCATCGAATAAATAATTTATTACTGAGCATCTATCCAGATTGTCAAAATCCATATCATTGTTACGAAGCACCGGACAAGATGCGATCTGGATGTTTGAACTACAAATCCCATGACACCAGCTGTCTTAGACGGAAGTGTCGTGTCAAAGCTGCTGGGATAAAAGAGCTGCATCTCTACCAACTGAGGTATAGAATTGCATGAGAGGCAACCTTCTGTGGCTGTGATGCGACTGGCAAAGGGAGTGAAGGACTCTCCTGGATTCATACCGAGGAAAAAAAGCATAAGAAGAATTGGATTGGGTCGCAGCAATTACACCTTACTACGGCAATAAAAATATTTTTGTGACTTTCTTTTCTTGATGACAAGAGAAAAGTAAAAGAGGAAAGTTGACCTGCCTACCTTTGGCTATTTCAGTGTACATATTGTACACTTGAAATAAATAAAACTTGATAACATCTTGGCGTTATGTTAATGGAAAGAAGATACAGTGAGGATCAATTACTAAATTGTCCAAGAATAGAGAACAATGATGAGAAGTGCTTCAACGGAGCATGGCTTTGGACAGGGCAGTCTATTGCGAACAGTTACTAATGCAGACCTTTCTATTTAAAAGCTTTCTAATGTAACCGACAAGTGGTATGTATTTCTCACTTACCTCTGCTGGTCTAGTTTGGTCCTCCAGATAGGCTAATCATCCTCGTTTTAATATGTTGAAGGCAAACCATAACAAATGGCGTTTTTCTTGGCATTTTTTATACAACAGGGAAATTGAGAATTATTTTAGGAAACATTTACAACCAAACAAATGAATGATCTTGCTTGATTTCAGTATGACTGTCTGATAACGCAGGTATACAGCTTTATATAGCTTTAAGAAAATGTTGCACGCTAATTATTATGAGATTAAAAACGCATAACTGAAAAACTGTCTTTGATAAATTTTCTGTTTTTCCCCATCAACTCCTCGTATCACCAATTTGAGTACAAAATGTCGTTAGTTTGACGTGTGTATATTTCACCATAATGCCTTTTACGTTATCAAGTCGTTATGAACTGAGAAAACTATTAATATAATTTATATTGTCCCTAGTAAAGGTTAAATGGAAGTATTAACCGAAAGCGACATGTTTAAATTCAGTCTTAGGTATCGACCTGCTTAATTGTAGCTGTTTTTTATTCTTGTCTTATGGCCTGAATTAATTTAACTGGAGTCCGAACACATAAATCGCGTAAAGTTTTACGTAGCGATTGTAACTGGGATTACGTTCACTTGCTGTCATGATAAACCACTAAAGGAACAGCCGAAACGTGTGTTCAAGTCAGGAGGCAGGAGGAAGCAAGAAGATACGGAAAAGAAACTTGACGACAAATGCGCTCTTGTCACCGAGATCACTGGCAATATCACTAAAATGCCAGTTTTGAAATCCGACATTTTACAGATCTGCAGAATTTGACAGCTGCAGGGAAAATACAAAGTATACAATCAAGCGCAGCGTGAACTTACACGATCTGTCAGAGACACACTGTCCATGTGTGTACAAACCGATACACCGCAGGCGATTTCACTGTGATCATACGGATATTTCAATGCGGCTGAACTGGAAGATCTTGTGGCATATATGCTTATTTAATGCGATGGGCTGTGTTCAGAGTATCAGATGCAAGCCAAAGGGTTTCCGTGAAAGTGTCAAAGTCTTCGAAGTCACCTCTTCCATCGACTCGAACCCCACCAGCATCGATGAGTCCTCCAGCGTGGTTCTGCGGTACCGAACTCCGCACTTCCGAGCCTCGGCTCGCGTACTCGTGCCTCCATTCGCCTGCAAGGAGACGTGGATAGTGGGATGGATTCAAGCGTGCAATCACATGGAGTTCCACAACAAGTATGGGAAGAAGGGGATGTAAGTATGACCTTTTCTGATGTGTGCATGAAAGTAGCTTGCAATAATTGTCATTTGACGCAGACGGCCGGGGCCATCTTCTTATGAAACAATTGACTTATATTGTTTTTTTGATATGTTAATATTAAACCTGAATTTAATGTCAGTTACGGTACGGATTACTTCCTGCTTTACGTAAGGGCTGGAGGGCAAGCATGATGTGCACACTATTGCACCAACGGAGCAGTGCACATCTGTTTTCTTAGGTCTTTACAACGAAAAATCTTAGTGTATGTTTTTGGAGGCATCGATTGAAAACCATTTTCATAACAGTTCTTAATATATCAGTGCATCTAATTAATACATTTATTGAAAACCTTGTATTGACTCAGGGGCGTATTTAGATATGAATGGATAGGGGGGCTGAGTCTTTACTAGGGGGTGCTGACGGAAACTTCTTAATGACTTAAGCCAATAAATGCATATATATTTCGGGGGGGCTGAAAAGCATTTTGGGAGGTTAAAGCCCCCGTAAAATAGGCGTAATTACGCCCATGTATTGACCTATTGCATAAGTAGTAAATCGGCGTGACAGTATTGTGTTCAAATTTTTATTGATATTACAGTGATTACTTCTGAACCAGGAAAAATTCTAACATTGCATTACCATTTTCTGGCACTCCTCTGACTACTGAAGAAGGACTGATTAAAACAACAGCCAGTGTACACGTTACACGCGGACTTTAAATGCATAGTGCTTTAATTTAGATAACAGATATTATCATTCTTAACGAACCAAAGTTATTTTAAAAAGAAAAAAGTTATCAGCTTGAAGCATTAGTGAAGCCGCACTATGCAATTCCATTACAGTACTTAAATAGTCAGTGTAATAATGAATGTATTTCTTTGCGAGGCTTTTTGCACAAGCCTGCTCTTATGATATATAAAAGGTCTGAAAAGATATAATGCGGCAGTACTTCTGACTGTAAGCTTTCCTCTACTCAAAAGAAGTATGACACACGGTCCTCCGGAGGTACCAGCAGGGCGTGCACATAGGAAACAGCACTGAAGCACTATACACTCAGAAAAAAAATGGTACAAATTTGTACCTCTGCTTGTCACTGCGGCTGTACCCTCAAGGGTCTGCCAATTGTACCCTTAGCTGTAGGTAATTGTGCCTTTTAAGGTACAGAAATGGACTCTGAGGATCATTTCTGTACCATTGATGATACATTGATCCTGTTTGTACCTCCGGGATGTTTCTTAGAGTCCATTTCTGACAAACAGACCTGCTTTATTGTGCCATTTGCGCATGTACAGGTACACTGGAATGCTTCTCTTCACCAACCTCATCTTGCTCTCCATAGCTTGGGGGTCACAGTGCAGGGTCAGCTATCTTGCAGTGCCTCTGGAGTTGGTGGATAAGGGCCTTGCTCAAGGGCCCACAGATTGTTCTGCTGAGGGTGAAGATACAAACCGGCGATCTTCTGATCACAGGCACAGGCTTGGCCCGCTGAGCCCCTCACCGCCCAGAATCTAGGCATTCTGGCCAGTTACGTGCTGGTTCTTTTACCAGAATTAGCTACCTTTTCACAACGTTAACAATCCTATCAGGTCACATGAAGATTTGTTTCCTATTAAGCTGAAGGCAATTAACTGCAAAGTTTTTTCCAGCCTTTTTCAGTTTTATAAGGCTATCATATATTATAAAGTTATTTTTTTATTTTGCAATAACAAAACGACCTTATTTGTAAACTGAACATGACTGCTGGCGTGTATCTGTGTGATTTAAAATGACCTGTCATGCACAGTATTTATATCCTTTTTCTTAGAATAGCAACTTAATATGGTTATGGATGCTTCATTTCCTATAAACTTCCTCCTTTTAAGAAACAGTAATGTGAATGTGCGGGGGGTGGACGGGGGGGGTGCTACCCACCGGGGAAGTAATGGAGCACACTGTGGGAGCTGCAACATTGAAATGAAGCTTATAGCAGCCCCAGGAATCCAGGAACTTTGTAGTGGGGGTGTAACTACTGCTTATGCACCCATTTCCTGGGATTGTTACGGCTAGAGACGAAATCTGTTGTGACTGATAAAAGCCAGGCTAATTCACTGGCTCCAGTAATTGTGGCCAGCATGTGGAAAAGATCTCCTGTGGGGGGGCATTCTTACTATAAGGTCAGCTGTGTTACGATAAAAAAAAGGTACTTTTGTGTAATCAGCATATTAAACAGAGCAGTACAGCCTCATTTCCCCTTAGTGTTTTAATTAATTCTAGCCCTGGAGCATCAATGGATTTTTCTGTTGCCAGTGACATTGATGCTGAGCTCACTGGAACAAGCAGGGGCTCATTGTGAGGCTGTCGCCCGCTTGCCAGCTTGGGTACACTTACTCTACCTCTACCCTCACTTAACACCAAACAAACGAACAACCATAATATGAACCAGTATCTGTTGTGATCAATCATGTAGAGTGCTGTATAAATGTAAGCACATCTGATTCTGAAACACCAACACCTTTGAAGAAATTATATTCACATCACATTTTTTATTTATATACCAGATGCTTTTATTCAAAGTGACATACATTTTTTGAGAAAGCTGGGTCAGACAGTCCCTGGAGCAGTTAGGGTTAAGGGCCTTGCTCACGGACTCAATGTTGAAATCACTTGGCTGCCCCTGGTATTTTAACCAGTAACCCTCTGATCGCAAGTACAGTTTCTTCACCTGCTGAGTCGCTCACTTTTACCCCTTTTATTTTCATTCGCTATCTGCTGCTTCTGATTGTAAGTAAACAGCCAAGTGTAAAAAGTATGTGTCAAATGTCATGTGTAAACTGTGAAAAACTGTAAATTCTCTTGAAATTGTATGGGCACACCTACCAAGACACATTCCTGGCATGTTTAATATACATGGCCAATAAAGATCTTTCTGATTCTGATACATATATATTTTTTAAAGAACATATTACAGCACATTGCCTGATTAGCAGGAATTTACGCTCACCACCCATTCATTTACTTTCATATTTACAATTTAAAGAGAATGCAGAAATAGGACATTAACATGTTAGAATTATTTAGAGGTATTTATACTGTCAGGTGACCGTGGTCAGCAGAGTTTGTCCACAAAAGTCTGCAGAATGTTACCTGGTTGTACATCAATGGCTCTGATATCTTATCTTATATAGGTGTATGTGCAAAGACGTAATGATTTTGGAAGCCATCTGTTTCATAGCAGGGAGACTAATTTTCCAGCTGCTTAGGTATTCTAACATGCTATACAGTGTGTTTACTTAAAATTATTATTCATAATTTTTTTAATGACTGCAGAGTTGTTCAGTTTGGCCAATTTCAGTATGGTGTGTTATCAATACAACATTTGACTATCGCTCTTTTCTTGGTGGAGATGATTCATTTCAAGTGTGACAATAACTTCCTTGCACCTTCAACCTTTACTAAAGACACACATGCACTTTCAGACAGGAAATGCTGCATTTGGTTTTATGTGATTTGCATAATATCGATCTCCTATATTCTCATGCAGCAGGTAAACCATAGAAAGGAGGCGTAAACTCTGAGAGGCCTGGAGGAGACGGAGAATATGTGTTCCATTGAGAGGGTCTGTCACAGGCCAACGAGTCACACTCCACTTTTGGTGGGAGGGTTACCTGGATGAAGGTGGCTGCTCTAAGAGGGGCTGTAAAAATTACTTCTGCATTTCAACTCCAATCTAAGGTGTAGCCTTAGTCTAAATCAGAGATGTCTGTGAGTCAAATATTCTTCTTATAGGATGTGTATAACTGACGTACTAACATGCTGTTTAATCAGCAGTATAATCATCCCATTGCCTGTTTCATTATAGAGTATGTACTATAATACTGGTAAGATATACCTTTCTTTTTGACTTTGTTTCTCAAGGTCAAGCTGGGAGCTTCCAGACCTAAGGGATGGTAAGATCCAAGCAATAAGTGATTCAGATGGTGTGAACTACCCCTGGTACGGCAATACCACAGAGACATGCACTATTGTGGGTCCCACAAAGAAGGAAAGTAGGTTCACCGTGAGCATGAATGACAACTTCTACCCCAGTGTGACGTGGGGAGTGCCAGTGAGCAACAGCAACCTGCCTCAGCTCACTAGCATACACCGTGATCAGAGCTTCACCACCTGGTTAGTGGCCATAAACCAGGGGACGGGCGAGACACTGGTACTGCAGACCATCCGGTGGAGGATGCAACTGCACATCAAGATCAACCCGGACAAGCCACTGGGCCAGCGAGCCAAACTGATGGAGCCGGTGTCCCAGGATCAGCCACAGATACTGGCTAAGAACGAGCTCATTCCGCCTCAAGCCATGGTCAAACCCAACGCCAACGATGCCCAGGTCCTAATGTGGCGGCCAGCGACTGGAGATCCCATTGTAGTAATCCCGCCCAAATACTGAATGCCTCATCCAGCTGGTGTAAAGAAAAACCACGGACACCATGGGTTTTTACAAAATAGACATGTTTCATTGACCTGAGACACAAACTTATACAACTATAAACCATTCTACCTTTCAAATGGATTGAGCATCATCTTTACAAAATGAAGAGCCGATTTATACACATTTAACACAAACTAGGATTATTTATTGAGAGGCATTGTTTATTTGTGCATAAGGAATTTTGGTGTTGTGTTATTTTGGTCAAAGGTATGTTCAATTAAAAGAAAGATTAAAAATATGTCAGACAAAGGAATATGCAATACTCAACCGAGAGATCACATGCAAGGCATCTGTCCATGCGGCCTTACACTTATATTGCTTTTCATTGACATATTTGCCTTAAACTCAGTATGATGATCCGTGTCCTGTGCTCTTTGCAAGGCTTACTGAAAGAGGAAAAAATTAAGCTGATGGGAGCAACATAAAGGCGGGGCAAGGAGTACGTGGGGAAGTGATACCAGCTGACACTATGAAACACATTGTTGTGCATGAAAAAAGAGCGGACTGAACGGAAGTCAAATCACTGATGAGAGTAATACTGACCACTGGTGTATAAGCCATGTCACGCAGAGCTATATTAGTCCTGCATGTTGAATAGAGAACCAAGGATTATTGTGTTGCAACAAAGCAGCATCCTCAAAACCCTCTGGGGCCCTCCTGTGACATTGATAGGGAGCAGCAGGTTTCTTTGTTGGGTACTTCAGCTGAAATTATGGTCCCGGTCTGCACTGCGCTGTCTAATTACTCAGGCTGCGTTGACATCAGCTACTTTCTAGTGCCATGGGAGCACCAGCATGTGATCAATAAGATTATTGATATGCAATCATAGAGGTCAGCAGGCTGCCAAGTCAGTGGTACTATGAATAACTCTGACTGTAGAAAAGTGTTTTTCCGTGGAGTGTTTGCGTTGTGGATAATATTCCCGCCACGGAAGGCTGGGTATTGTGTTAAATTCTGCATCAATGCGCCATCCAGGTGCTTTCCTTTGCTCATGGGAGGTATACTTACACAAAAATATTCAGAAGGCAGAAGGAAAAATGATTGGTTCACGGGGATAACCAATCAGATAGTAGAGAAGGTGGGTCCAAGCAACTGGAAGGGGCTAGACCAACCAAACAGATGTTTCGGTCCTGCCTCGTCTAGTTGCTTGGACCCACCTCCTCTATAATCTGATTGGTTATCTATCTGAACTACTTATTTTTCCTTCTGCCCTCAAAACATTTTCGTGTAAGTAAAACTCCCATGGGTCTCTGTTTCCTGTAAGCAAAAGAGACAGGTGAAATCAAGGCCACAGTTGTAAAACTGGCATCTGTATTGTGGCCTCAAGCTGTATATAACAGTGAGCCTGACTGAAAGCACCATTCACTGGGACCCAGGGCAGCTTCCTGGGGTAGGCTCTAAGCCAGGGGTGGGGAATCTGTTCCAGGGTGGCCCGTTGTGGGTGCGGGTTTTCAGGATGGCCTCTCAATCAGCCAATACTAGTGGGTTCCCAGGACTGGAGTTGAGAACCACTGTCTCATTATTGGCTGTTTGATAGGTCATCGCAAAAACCACACCCACACTGGCCCTCCATGGATCAGGTTCCCCATCCCTGCTCTAGGCTCACCACGACCCTGTACTTGATGTGTGGTTTACAAGATGGATGGATGGATCAAAGCACTGCTTGAGCAAGAATATCTTTTCCATCTCAGACCTGCTGAAGTCTTGAAATATAATTGCTATTTGTTGGATAACTTATTCATGTATTCTCTCCATTTTTTATAGTCTGATTGGAGGGGATTACCGTATGTAAATATATTTTGGAATTATTTGTATTCTGATGTAGAACTGGGCTCTGCTGGGTCAGAGATTTAAACAAACATTGATCTCATTTTTACAAGAAATAATGATTATAGATAAGTATTTTAAGATCTTTGGGTTGGTTCATGCATTTGTTTAAAGAAATACTGGAGTGGTCTGCACCAATGGAGTGTAAATGAGTTTGAGATGTAGAAATGAATTAAATTTCTACTTCAGAGTTTTACCTTCAGAGTATTAATTTTCTCCCTAGTGATTTCTCTAGAGGATTTGCTTTTGGATGATGCATTAATGTTTACTGCTGTGAAAACTCAGAGTGACAGTGGGCTAAGTGGTTGTGAAGAATGTGCATTGCATCTGGAATATAAGATGGACAAGCACAAGAGATCTTACTGTCATATATACTAGCTGTCATGGTCAGAGAACATGGAATGAGGTCACTGTCTACTGAGTAGTGTTGACCGGTCAACATTACTGGGCGTCAGTATTGGAAGACCACTGTAAACCTTTGAAATACATGGAACTGAATGTTTTGTAAAGTTGTGAGTTTACTGTAGATAACATATTGTGAAATGCTGATTATTTTGATTCAGAGGACATGCTAAGACCTTGCAAGTGTTTGCAACTGTGCTCCCTGCATTTTTCCATCAACGTAATTTGCATTAGGGTAGCAGTTCTCACAGGTCACAGGTTGCAAATCCCTGCCGCTGGCATTGAACTTCCTGTAGTCTTGTAGGCCGCTGTGGGTAGAGAGCATCCTTAGGGTGTGGGAGGACCATGGGAGACCTGTAATTAGCACCATTGATACTGCCCAGCATGGAATGGCCAGGAGCAGCCGCTCGCTTATCGAGAATTGGTGGAACACATGCTCCCGTCATTCACATTTACCTCTTCATTGAGCAGGGACAGCAGGTCCTCGGATGTGCTGCCCTCTGTCATGTTTCAGCTTTCAGAAGTGTTAAAAAAGCTTTACCGGCTCTTGTTTAATTGAAATGTTTCACATTGCTGGTTTCTGTGCATTTCCTTGTAACACAAAGGCTGCACCCTTTGCACACAGACACATTTTCTCATGCAGAAACTGCGACTTTGTACCTGTGTCTGATTTCGCACCATTGCAGTCTGTTGCAGTCCCGGCTGTGTTTTGCTATGTGGCCCAGCCCCCGAGATGCAGGGGACACCCACTTTTTCGTCGCCAAACTCATGCTCAGACTACCAGGGAGGTGCCCTTTTAGCATCGGTGGTGACATTTACGGGTGCGCCAAGTGTTAGCTCAACTCAGATGGGATTTTAGTGTTGAGCATCTCAAACTCAGGGCTGCTTGATTTCCAGGCTGTGAGAAACCAAACCAGCTCAGAGAGGGATGCTCTTATGCTCTGATAAAGACTAACTCTTTGCTATTGTGACTGTGCTGTTCCAACAGAGGACATGGAAGTCATGTTTTGCGTCAATACACTGAATAGGACACACTGTCTGTTTCAAAACACCTTACTTGGCAGCTGCCTGTGGTGGAATGGATTAATGCTGCTGTGTTTTCCCTTTTTTGCCAATACGTGTCGTGAGGTATTCCTGTGACGTTATCTTTGCGTAGCCTCGAGATATCCCAGTGAAAACACTGAGTATTCATTTGCAAAAGGTACTGTATGAAAAAACCACTGGAATCAGCACAGACATCAGCCATAAGGTTAGAAAATTTCTCTTGCAAGGCAGAAGCGTGATGAATATTTATTGAGTCCCAAACTATTACTATGTTTTTTTTTGAGGGAGACCCTACTAAAATGTATTGCAATGCTACAGATGACAGCAGGATTTTTTTTAAATATATAAATCCTATATTGAACATTAATACTTGAAATGGAGTATTATTGAAAAACTGTGAAAATGCACAATATTCAAATAAAAATGTTTTATAATAACTAAATATGTGTAAACGCCTACCTTTATGTCTGCATTGAAAAATGTTTAGTGATATATGTGTTGTGATCATTGACCATGCTTTAAATTATTTTGCCATTTTTGTGACTGATTTACTTGCATTTCAGACATAGATCCTTTGGCCTTTTTGAAACTCTGTTAGTTGCCTCGTGTTGCTTGAAAACCTGCATATCAAAGAGGGAGCTGTCAGAGCCCTTTTATAGCTGACAAACATACTACATACAGTCTTAGGTACATGCACATTGTACGGACAAAAGTATTGGGACACATGGCCACTACACCTACAGGAATATTTATGACATCACATTCTAAATCCATAGGCAACAATATGGAGTTGGTCCCCCATTGCAGCTATAACAGCTACCACTCTTCTGGGAAGGCTTTCCACAAGTTTATGGAGTGAGTCTGCGGGAATTTTTGCACATTCATCCAGAAGAGCATTTGTGAGGTCAGGCATGTTGGATGTGAAAACCTGATTTGCAATCTGTGTTCTGGTGCATCCCAAAGGTGTTCAATGGGGTTGAGGTCAGAGCTCTGTGCAGGCCAGTCAAGTTCTTCCCCACCAAAGTCACCCAACCATGCTTTTATGCACCTTGCTTTGTGCACTGGGGCACAGTCATGCTAGAAGGGCCTTCCCTAAACTGTTCCCACAAAGTCGGAAGCATACAATTGTCCAAAACGTCTTGGTATGCAGAAGCATTAAGAGTTCCTTTCACTGGAACTAAGGGGTCTTGCCCAACCCTTGAAAAACATCCCCATACCATTATCCCTCCTTCACCAAACTTTATAGTTGGCACAATACAGTCAAGCAGGTAACGTTCTCCTGGCACCTGTCAAACCCAGACTGATCCATCAGGCGGCCAGACAGAGATGCGTGATTTGTCACTCAACAGAATAGGTTTCCACTGCTCCAGAGTCCAGTGGCGGCGTGCTTTACATCACTCCATCTGACGCCTGGCATTGCACTTGGTGATGTGAGGCTTGCATACAGCTGCTCGGCCATGGAAGCCCCTTCCATGAAGCTCCCGGTGCACAGTTTTTGTGTTGGGGTTCATGCCAGTGGAAGTTTGGAACTCTGCAGTTATTGAGTCTTCAGAGCACTTGGCGACCCCACTCTGTTACTTTACGTGGCCCTGCTACTTCGTGGCAGAATTTCTGTTGCTCCTTAAATGCTTTGCAATAATACCACTTACAGCTGACCGTGGAATATCTAGCAGGGAAGGAATTTCACAAACTGACTTATTACAAAGGTGGCACCCTATGACAGTACCACACTTGAATTCACGGAGCTCTTCAGAAAGACATATTCTTTTATAAATATTTGTAAACCTGACTGCATGGCTAGGTGCTAGATTTTATACACCTATGGCAATGTGTCTGAATGAAATACCTAAATTCAATGATTAAGAGGTGTGTCCCAATACTATGGTTCACATAGTGTGTGTTTGTGTGCATGTGTGTGTATAAAATCATATAATTTACTACATTTATACTAATAGATAGCACTTCATATGTGTATAATATACTGTATATATAATATTGTAGATTGTTTATTGTTTTACTGAAAACAGCCACATGGCTTTTATTCTGCCAGGTATGTTCAGCTTCTGCTCTCAGGTTCTGCATTGTCGTATCCACTTCTTGCTTTCACACTTTAAATCGCAGTTTATGCACAATCAGCCAGGTTCTCATACGAGCCCTTTTCGCTGGACTCGCAGAAGCGACCTTTGAATTCCCGCCTCGTCCGGATCCTTCGGGGGGGTATCTGTCACCAATGTGCCGCCATGACACATGAGCAGAATCCATCGTCTGTGACTCACAAGGGGCCTCTGGCACGGAGGCACGGCTATGAGATAAAAGAGGAACTTGCAGCTTCAGGCGCAGCTCACACCCAAGCTTTCCCAGACATCAACAGGACAGAAGTTTGATTCTTTCTTGTTATTTGATGTATATGGACGTGAGTTCCGTCCCTCTGTGTTGCTCAGAGCACCAGTGCCCTTTGCATCTTTCCACAGAACACATCCACGGCGGCTGCCATCTCACCATCAAGATGACATCTGCTGCTTGGAGCGCGGCTGCGTTGACAGGAAGTAGAGGGGCTAGTCCCAGTTGCATGCTGAGTCATCCGCCGTGCCCCCAGTTTATCGCCAGCATTCAAATCTATGCATGGACGATTTGATATTTGATTATGTACTTTAAATTAAAAGGAGCAAAATGAATTCTGTTGAATCTGCATGGCTTGGGTCAGTATGACCCATCATCTCTTTTGCATAAAGAAAGCTTAATCAGTGAATAAAGCCTTCTGTGTAGTTATCGAAAACAGTTCATAATAATAAGTCTGCTGCAGGGAGACGAGGCTGAAATTATTTTGTTGATAAATGTTCTCTTGTCTTTGTAAACTGCAAAGAGACATCTATCCGAGTGATGACAAAAAACAAATAGTTAATGGATATGCTTTGGTGGCAGGTAGCGAAGATCTCCGTTCATCAACCTTTTAGACAAGCTGGGGGACAAACTGGCTCGCTGGGACCAACAACAATGTAGGCAGTCACCGCGGTGCACTCAGCTTACAGATACAGGGGCGCAAGGGAGCTTTGATGAGAGACGTGGAATGGGCTCAGACAGGCTGGTCAAAATCAGCTCCTTTAACAGTAATACATTTCAGCTATTCTTTCAGTAGATGCAGCCTTTATCATGCAGATGCATTTATTATCAAGGGGCAGGCCATGTGGCATTACAATTAAAAGCAATTAGCATGTAGCACGTAGCTCACAAACAGTGCGGTATCTTGGAGTGGGGAGACATCCCAGGCTTGTTTTCATAAACTGCAGCCAGACTGACACGAATGCACAATTATGCAAAAAGGAGTGTCCCCAGGGTATTCAAATACCTAATCTCTGTGAGATTAATATTTTGGTTATGTAAAGCGATTCACATAAAAGAAAGGGAAGAACATTTCTTTTAAATCTGACTTTTCTATCAGTTGAAAAAACCACCGGCGGTGAATCATTTACATGGATTATACTGGACTCAACACTGGCCCTTAGCTCTGGAATAGTCACATTATTACTGAGCAGCTGCACGTAATACAGGGACAGTAAGCAGTAGATAGCAGCGACATCAACATCCTAGGTATTCAGCGTGTTACCCGACAGGAAACGTATTGCCACCACATAGCAATCCCTTGCCTTTGTGAGGTGTCTAATGGTAATTTAGTATTAGATTGTTGCAGTAGATTCAGGATTAGGAGAGTGAGCAGAGAACTAAGTGTCTGAGAACAGGCAGGTAATAGGAAGATTGCTGATTCAGAGCTCAGAGCTGATGCGGTACCCTTGAGCAGTGCCCTGGGTGCTCGTGTTAAAAAAAAAGGCATATAAAAGATACAAAAATGGGTACATATGAAAGAAAAGGAGAAAGGTCAACCACGAAATGAAATGATAAAACATGAAATGATCATCAAAACCCCCAAAAACTTTAATAGTTTTCTATTTGTGCTGACAAAGATAAAAAGACAAAGAGACAAATTATATTAAATTCACCCCCCTTCAAAGTTGTTATCTGGCTGTTCCTGAGGACGTACTGTATGTGTCACTTCCCTAACAGAAATCACCTTTCTGTCATTTTAGCAAGTTCTTCAGGCATCTGGAGAATGTCAGCTCAAATTCCACCATCAGACTCACCTTCCCATCCTAACACTCTAGCAATAAACTGTGTGCATTGAGATACGTAAGGCACTGCCGATTGTCCTATTACCTAAATGAGACATTCACAATGCATTAACACCGTAGCGGTTTTCTTTGATCTCTGAATTTCCTACATCATTCTCACCTGTTCAGCACTATTTGGCTCCTCATTTACCAAACATTAGCCTATCCAGAGACTAATAGCTTTGTTTTAAATGTCTGATTAATACAGCTGACACCCATTCTTTCTTATAAAACATTTAGTCCATTCCTCTGAAAACTCACTCCATCCCCCAGAGAGCTGAGCTTCGTCCACACCCCTTCTGAAAAGGAAAATCCCATATGCAAATAAAGGCTGTGGGGGATGGTGGGGGCCAGGGTTGGTCAAGTGACTCAGGTTAATGCTGATGTTAGTTCCCTCCACCTGCCCCGTTCCCATCGACCCATATAAATAGGTGTGTCCTGGTCTTTCTCGACCCTCCACTAACACTGAGCAGACTCCTAATAGCCATGCACAATCCTATTATGATGTCACCACTGGGCTGGATAATGAGAGAAAACAGAAACAGAGCAAGAAAGGATAATATGACATTAAGGTTTCTAACCATAGTGGTTTCTAACACTAAAGTTTTTTAGTAATGTCTAATATCTATAGTGAGCATCATCACGTCGTATTTTCTAGGTTAATTGTATTTGATTGGTGTTTAAAATGTAAACGGGGGAAATGCTTTTATATTGATAATTTAAATTAATTATAAACCCAGTCAAAAGTGAACCTATCACATTCTGCTGAGTCCCGTATGCTTGTGTGAGGAAGAGGAGGCTTTACGTCAACATCTTGCTCATGACGCAACATCAGCAGTCAGTGACCCACACAATGTACCGTGTTAGACGCAGCCAGTGCAACCCGACATGGTGCACGGCCCTGGTGTGTACACGGCTGCACATGCTGTCACACGGTCAGATCCCTTTTGTATGGCTAAAGAGCAGAGTGACACAGCAGGAGTGATCCGATTAGTGCTGATTAATGCTAATCGGGGAAATAATCTGATATGTAAGAAATCCCCATATATGATAATTTGTCATAACAATTGCAAAAAGAGCAAGACCATACTAATATATGTTAATGCAAGGAACTGGCATAATATTGTGCATTTACTGACAGAAAGTATTTTCGTCCGGCAGACAAAATTATACTGCAGTTAAAGAAAAGTGTGGTAAATATGACATCACTTAAAATGGGGGGCTAGGGCTAGGGATGCACGTTGATATCACTACGACATTGGTATCATTTGATAAAAGCTTAAAAAGTTCATCATCAACATTGACAGATTTGAAACTCTGCGCACGTGACAGTTTCTGAAACAAATAAAATTGCTGTTTGCAAAGCACCAGTGACGGGGGGGCTAAAAATACACATTTTTTACAATAGCAATTTCATTATGCATCTTAAGAGTCATCATCCCGAACAGCATGAAGACTTTCTGAAAAGGAGGAAAGATGAAATGTCGGCCACCAGCAGTCCCTAATTCGGTCATTTCACTGAAGCTGAAATATATAGTAACGACCACCCAACTTTATTGGGATTTGAAAATCCAGGTATTTTAAATGTATTGTTTTTATATAATACAGCTCTGGAAAAAATTAAGAGGCCACTGTATATTTTTAAACAAATCTGCATTTTTAAATCCTGGTTTAATCCTGGTTCTGCTGGCAGTAGGCTATGCTGAGCAGCTGGCTGCCTCCAGGTTCAAAATTTCTAAGACAGCAGTAAAGAAAAATAAAGTGAAGCAGGACACAATGGGAACGACCGGAAACCAGCCAGGTAAAAGGCGGAAGCGACATTCTAATGCCAGAGATGACCGTTAACTTACCTGGCAATGCCTCATAAATTGGAGGATGACCTCAACTGCCCTTCAAAAGGAATTAAGTGGTGTGAAGTGCACGGTTAGGACAGTTCATATCAGGCTCCTATAAGCAGGACTGAAGTCCCATAAAACAAGGAAGAAGCCTTTCATTAATGAGAAACAGAGAAGAACCAGGCTGCAATTTACAAAAAAAAATATCATAAATTCACACCCATACATTGAGAAATTGTGCTACGGTCTCAATTTTTTCCAGAGCTGTAGATAAATAAATAATACCATGAATTAACATGCACATCAGCATCTATAATGCATGTCCACATAAGCAAAACCAGCTAATACAAGATATGTATAAAATGCATCATTAATTGAATGATTTACATGTCATGTCATTATCAAGTAATTAAATTATTACAAACTAATGTAAACTCTCTATATTGATATGTGCTGTGTTTTGCTCTGTCCCAGTTACCTGGGCCACCGTTTTAGCAGGAGTCTCTATGGTATGACTTTATGGGAGTTCTTCATAGTGCTGTCCTGTCCTCACACTCATTTTCTGTAAAAGATGTAGCGTGTTTTCAGGCATGCTAACTGTTTGTGAGACACAGAAATCAATGACAGAGGTGGTCTTATCCAGAAAGGAAGGTTGTATATGCAGGTTTTCGCTGCATCTCTCTAACTAGATTACTAATTAGAGGACTGATTGGCTGAAGAGTCCTCACACCTGGGTTTGAACAGCTGACCTGAAAGTTATCCCAAAAACCTGTAAACACACGAGCCCTTTGCGGATATGATTGGCCACCCCTGCAGGAAGGGACAGGACTATCTTTGTAACCTTTCTGCATGTGACATGTCCTTCTTCTGGTTATTCCTGTGGCATGCAGTCTGACCTGGATACTGCTGTCTGTCTTTTTATTATCGTCTTTTATTTATTGTTTTATTTATTTATTATTGTATTATCGCTTTACTTATTGTCTTTTTATTCTGGGTTTTTAGAGACAAATTATTTTTATCACATGATTGTCATTTCAAACCTTTTGTTAGCTCATGGCTGGGCAGCGCAGTTTACTGAGAGATTGGGAGAATCTCCACCAGCTTTGGTTAAAGGTTAAAATTTCCATGCTGAGCCACAGGGCAAAAAACATCCACCCTGCCGAGGATGCTGGGTAGAGGGCATGCGCTGGAGCTCAGTGAACGGTCAAACCTGCCACGTTCATTACAAGAGCTACACTGATTATCCTGAGCAGCTACAGTTTACAAAAATGCAGGTTTAAGCCCCCAGGTGGGTTCACATAAACTGTATAAATGGAGAGAATGATCTCCATTCAGACGTAACGTCTGCCAAATGGAATATTCCTGTGTTTTCAATGGAAACAAACAGCAGTCCCCATTGCATACAAATCAGCTTGGCCATTCGTGACTCGTGGCTTTAGCTTTCCAAAATGATACTATTGTTTACAACCAAATGTACTGTAACCTTGCTGTCTGACCAAAAGACAGCAGGATCCCTGATGAATGACAAACACATTTAAACTGTGAGCTTATCAAGTCTCATTGGAATAGTTTCATTGGAACAAAAGTAGAAAAATATACACAGTATATCTCTTTAGCAAAATTTTGGATCGGCTGCATATAAAGTGAAAAAAAAATATTCTGAATGTATTTGAGGAAGGTGAAATTCTTTTGATGGATGTTCTTACTGTTGCCGGTTTCGCAATATACTTCACAATTCCTATTGTCTATTCTTTGAGAACCTGTTTCAAATTGTATTCCTCTGAGCACTGCATATTTTTTGTGGTTTAGCCCAGTTCTTTTGGGTCAAATTTGCTTTAGGTTAATTGAAATGCACAGGCATGTCAAAGTCAAAGGCTGACCGTGGGTCATTCGTGCATGCTCATTCTTTGCCAGACGATGTTCCTCCCGTTCTTGATGACAGTTCGGGCACAAACTGGGACAGTCGGTCTGTCCCAGCTTGTTATAGGTGCACGTCCTCCAGTTCCGTTTGGCTATCGCAGTGCACTGCCTGCTGTATGCCATTCACCCATTAGTACCATCACAGCGTCAGCATAATGCTAGTTTGGAAGACTGATCTGTCCCAGCCAGTTCTTTCTTGGTTGGGAACCCAAACCATAAAGCATGGAGCCCAAATTAATGTCACCGCCTTCCTGTTCTTATTGACATCATTCTCCATACTGACCGTCTGTCTCCTATGATTCACCTACCTACCCCAAAAATCAGGTCACCAGCCAACAGTTGCTGGCCCTAAGCTATCATTTGGGGCCTTGACATAAAAAAATTCCACGACTTATAGACCTACATTATGGTCTGTTATGGTCCATTGTTATGGGGGCAGAGGGTGGGGGTTGGGGTGGCAACAAACAGGGCTTTAGTTATCTCCAATCAGGGCTAAACTCTCCTTCTCATATGATGCGCACAGTGGAAATGAAAGAATTTCGGTGGAGAAGTGAATCCCAGAACTTATCTTCTGCTTCTTCTTGGTCGGCACAGAGGAATTGTGAGACTTTGAATTATTTCTGGCAAAGAAAAAGCATTAGAGCGATAAACAGCATAAGAAGAAACACACAAATTAAATACTCATTATATGAGATGTATAATCACCAATGAGAAGGGGAAGGAGCAAATGAGCCCCTCTAGTAATCTGATTAAAATATTCTGAGATAAAGTGACACTGGAACACTCCTGTGAGATAAAATTAATGACTTCTTCTTTGTCCAGAAATAGAATGGAAAACGTTAGATTTCACACACTTAAAATTTTGCAGGCACAGCCATAGAGTGTGTTTGCTAAACGTATATATATACAGCTCTGGAAAAAATTAAAAGACTAGTCTATATTTTTTAAAAATCTGCGTTTTTAAATCCTAGTTTAATCCTGGTTCTGCTGGAAGAAGGCTACACTGTGCAGCAGGCTGCTTCCAGGCTAAAAATTTCAAAGACAGCAGTACACAAGAACATCATGAAGCAGGAAACATTGTCAATAACCACAAACCAGCCAGGTAGAGGGCAGAAGCAACTTTATAATGCCAGAGATGACTGTCAACGTATCCGGCAGTACCTCGAAGGATGACCTCAAGTGGCCTTCAACAAGGTGTGAAGTGTACTGCTAGGACAATTCATAACAGGCTCCTAGAAATAGGACTGAAGACCCATAAAGCAAGGAGGAAGCCCTTGATCATTGAGAAGCAAGGAAGAGCTAGGCTGGAGTTTGCGGAAGAAATTAGCTTAAAGCTGAGAAGAGGTGAAAGGTGCAGCTGGAAGCTGAACGACATGCTGCCTGATGGCTACATGAAGTGTTTACTGACAGATATCCTTTCCAAACGCTGTGTGACTAAGTACAAAATCTATCTGTTTGATGGCTCAGTTTGGCAGTTGAAATAGAATTACTGCAGAAGCAACTGGAACTTTCTAAATCATATTTTCTGATTCATGTTAAAGTTTTCTTTTTTAATCCCAGAGGGAATATCCAGGCCAAAAATTGGGAAACATCAGTGCTAAACAAAAACAAGATGCCATTTAGCAGCGTGATCGAAATAAGCTACCAAGAACCACACTTGCCTGGCTAATGAAGATAACCAATCCAGCCAAAGGAAGGCGGCCTGGTAATTCATGAAAATGGAAGACAGGGCAGCTTCCCTTGCATGACAACACAAGCACACTAACAAAGTCATTCATACCGGCAGCTTAACATACAAGCAATGGACCAGGCCTACTTTATGTGTTTGCACATGCAAAATGTTTCCATTATTTTTAGCTAAGTCCTCCCTTCTCTTATTGATGTATTATTTATTTAAAGAAAATTGGGGGATTATTATTGCTTTTGAACGCAGAAAAAAAATGTAAGACCAAAAAAATTGCTTATCTACACTCTTTTTTTTTATCATGGGCTCTAGAAAGGATTTTTAGTTTAGTGTTTCTTGGTCCAGTCCTTGCGGACCCCCAGACAGTCAACATTTTTGCTCCCTACTGGTTACTGGAAAGGAGCAGAAATGTGGGCTGTCTGGCAGGGAGCAGGGAGGGAGCAAGAACATGGACCATCTGGGGGTCCCTAAGGACCAAGTTAGGAAACACTGATTTAGTCAAGGCAAAAACACACCTTCAAATGGAAGCAATGGTCAAAATTGATTAAGTCTTAATCATCTTGCTGGACTCAAGTAAGCTAAGCCAAGTAGTGAATACATCACAATCCATTACCTTTACATAAACAAGCACTGGTGCACTGTCCATCTCCCACACCAAATAATATCACTTCTAAGAACACTTATACTCTTTTTCCTGTCTACTGTACAATGAACATGGTTACATATTTTATTTCTGGAGCAAAACAAGATCAGGTTTACAATAGCAGAGTAACAGGTGTAAAAGATGAACGTTGATGGCAGGCATATTTTCCCAGTTTACTTTCACTAATTTCCTATCCAGAAGCTTGTTGTTCTAACCATGCAGTCCGACGTTTTCTCACTTTGTTCCATTTTACTGGCACAAGAAAAAGAAGCGAGGTACGCCGCCAGGCGAAGCGGAGGGATTTCACAAGGATTTTCATTTCAGCACATCAAAAGCTGGAAACAAAGCGCTAAGTGCTACAGACATCCTTTGTTTTGAACCGTTCAACACGCTGCAGACAAAACGAGCAGAGCTGGCAATCATGTGCAGAAGGAGGTGTGCTGTTCGCTATCGAGCGAGGGCTCGTCACTCAATAACAGAGTGATTTCTCCAGCACAGAGAGTAACAGCAAATCCATCGGCTTGTCCACTTTTTACCTCATGCTAAATTAAGCTGTTTAAATTTTCATTTGGAATGGGCATTTACCACACAAAAGATATATGTTTTCAATACCAGAGCAAAGATTTCTGTAAAGAAATTGCACATCAAATACTATATGTTGGAATATCCATCCATCCATCCATTTTCTGAAACCACTTGTCCTATTTAGGGTTGCTGGGGGTCTGGAGCCTTTCCTGGAGGCTACGGGCGCAAGGCGGTGTTGAAATATTAACAGAAATATTATTAGTATTACAATACTCTTAAAACACAATTATAATTAAACAGTAGGGGACCAGCCTCCGAGAAACAGCAAATCTTCAAAATAGCATAAAAACAACACAATCATTTGATCTGGTAGGTATCACCAATATCAAAAATATTGATCAACCCAATCTTGACCAAGCTTATAATCTCTAAGTCATTGTAAAAGTCTCATCATACTATTCGACATACTTCTTATATATAATTAGACCATACATCTATATGCTTCATATAAACATCATCACCATCCACACAAAATTCTAAATATAACTTAGTGTTGCCCTTGACAACAACCTCAGCCAGTCTCTGTACAGCTGTGTAGGACAGCCCTGGCTTGTGTTAGCTAAAACAACTAACTGTGAATTGCACAAAAAAAAAATGCATTATATTCAATTTTAGCCTGATCGAATCAGAACACCAAAAATAAGATGTCAGGATCTTCCCGATTAAATTAACCAAATTAACTGGTTACACTAGTTACAGGTTCTAAATCTTCCTACTACATCCTGTAGTTTTACTGGATCTCATACCTACAACAAAGTTTCTGTCTGTAACTAGAGAACACACGTAAAGTATGTTCATCAGTATCCAGTCAAGAAGTGTAATCTGGATCCATATTTTTAATATCCATTCATCCCAAAACTTCTGTCTTCATTCATCATGTTAGAAATACGTTACTCAGCAGCTGGCTGTCTCCTTAAAATCCCAAAATACCCATGACATGCATCAGTCTGGATTCAGACAACGTCATAGCACTGAAGCAGCGCTTGTCAGAGTAATGAATGCTAAGTATCTCTCCCTTCACTGTGGCAATATCTCTCTGTATAGCACTGATAAGGACAAACAATGCCCATATTTGAATTCTTGAACCTGGATAGCTACTGAACAGATGTGGATATCTCAGTAAAATCTTCAGTGCTACAAATGACAAAGACCGTTATCTCCATTAGAATAATATTCAGAATATAAAGATATCTGTATACAAAAAAAAAATCTAATCCATGCATTCATTATCTCAAGGACATTACTTAAGGACAGAAACAATCCTAAGTTTATAAATTATGTGCTTTACTTTTAATGCATTAAAAAGGCCAGTGTATTCTATGAATGATATTCTCCCACATATTCCAGTCTTTCAGTGTGAGAATTTCATTCAGACGCTGCTACTTATCTTGTTGTTCCATTAATGTTGATCATAGATTACTTTAATGTGCAACACATCAACTAGCTGCAAAACTGAAAAATAATGCAGAATGTTATTGGGTTTGCAACCTACCTGAGAAGGCAACCAACTGTAATAACTCCAATCCAACAAGTGCCGACCAAGTCCTGGCTCTGACTTTGCTGTTTTATCAATCAGCACTCACCAATCCAGGACACCTAACCCTACAGGTAAGTCTTCTGCTCCTCTTAAAGTAGGAGTAATGAGGAAAGGAAGGTGAGAAACAAAGGCTATTTCTCAATAAAAGTACAGACGCTCCTCTACTTGCGAACGTTCAACTTATGAACTTTCAGACATACGAACGAAGAGGATCTTTAAGTCCAGATTGTGTTCACTGGGCTCCCGTTTCCTGTCTGCAACATCAATTTTTTTTTTCTGCGCTCCAGTTCCGCCTAATACGACTTCTGACCTCTACTCCCGCTGCGCAGCAGCATAGCGTGCGTACTCCCGGCATCCTAGTTCTTTGTACTTGCGTATGCCCTTAAAATGATGGTGAAAAATGACTTACGAACATTTCAAGTTGCGAACGGCCGTTCGGAACGTATCTCGTTCGTTGATAGAGGAGCGTCTGTACTAGCTCCCATCCTCATAGAATATGTATAGACCAATACACAGCTTGGTGGTCTATTTAAATACTTCCCCACATCCCTGCATTCCATCATTAGCAAGGTTATGGAAGTGAAAATGAGAAGTTATGAGGTCCCAGCCAGAATAGGTCCGATTCAGACCAGGCCATGGCAGATCTTCAGGTCCCAGTACCATGGAGAGATCAGAGACACTTTCTACAGAATGTGACACTGTGGCCAGGGTGCCAAGCTTTACTCAGAGTGGCTGCCTGGAAAAGCTGTTTCCATGACTGGAAAGCTACTTCTCCAACAGAAGCATCATTGTCCTGTTAGGCCAATCCGCAATGCCTCAGGACCATAAAACTCAGATCTCTTCTCCACCATCTCTGATGACCTGGTATGTCCCTCAATGCTGACGACAGCCCTGTATGCTCCAGTACGATCCTTTGCAAGCCATGCAGTGACAGTCCGTTCGCAAGGTAACCTCCACAAAATAGATACACCACACCTTGCCAGCATCTCCATCACAACATATCAGGAGACAAGCACTGGTGAAGGTAGCCAATGAGCTCCATGCTGTGCTCCAACTTACAGGGCCTGAATTTATAGTACTGTGTTGTAAGTATCTCTGAACTGGATAAATAGCCCACATACTCACTGGCATCTGCTAAATTACACCCAGAAGTAGGCTCTGAAAATAACTGGTGTGAATGAAGGCAGCGCCCACATACTTAATATATGTTTCAATATCTCTAGCCTGCCCTGCAAGCTGCTATCACTGTGACCTTATAGGGGATATATACACGGCCATGCGGATCTTTGTCGCCTTCCCACATGGGCCAGGCCAGGCCCATCCAGTTACCAAAGTACACTCTGTGGACCAAAGGGTTCCATGGTCTCCCGTCCATGTGTGGAACAGTTTCCAAGAGCAAATCACTGGCGACACCATATGCAGACACATGGTAAATTCACCATCCCAGTCAACCATAAAACCGCAGTCAACCAGAAGACTGACTGGGTTGTTTTTTCCAACTTGTACGTCAACTTGACTTTGCTGCTGTTCCTAATTGCAGCTGACTGGAAAACAAAACTTTACAAGGACTGCAAACAAAAGGATTGCAAAGTTAATAAGATGTATAAATAATTGCTACATTTTAACATAGCAGGTGGGATATTCATTAGGGAAATAATGTTGCAATATTTACATTTTTAAATCTAAGAGGTGACAAAAACTCATATATGTGACTATATTAAAATGAGTGGATCTAAAGCCATTTAATGGTTTTAATGGTTACATTAGCCCCATGCATCTCCCCCACATATGTTTCATGTTGATTTCCCCAAATAGCTACTTACAGAGACACAAAAACACAACACTGAATCTTCCCCATTTACTAGGTAATAAAAACTGAATCTGCTCATTTGTATTGGTCTGTCCTTCCCTTTAAGGCGCCATTGGTGATCATGGCTTTTAAGCCAGACCAGGTACAGATGTATATTTTAGACACTCTTCCATCTTTAAAAGCTTTAACTCAAAAAGAGATGAGGATATTTGAAAGGTCAGAACATACTAATAATACAACTATGTCACGACAGTCCTATTTCCAAATGTAAAAGAAGGTCTTTCTCTGGTCAGAGTTTGCTAATATTTAATTAAAATCAAGGCCTTTAAATAGATCCACACATACAATATGCAAACTGCCCGACAAATACTAGGCTGGTGGCTCGTGTGATTAGAATGGTCCTTGATGGTCAAACTGTTGGCGTGGAACCTTGTGGCTCTGGGATTATGAAGAATTAATCCCGTGTTCCCGCCGGTACACCATAAGCTCTACACTACTCACCCTAATATGCTTCCATATGGCTTGGTCTTACTGGAGAGCAGTATATTGGGCAAAGGACTAATGAGCCCAGAATAAAACTATACTGATTACCATTACCATATCTGCATTTTCTACGCTGCGCTGGACGCACGATTGCTCACTGTAGCTGAGTGAATTCCAGAAGGCGCATAAAGGGTCGTGTCCCATTGAGGAAGTCGGGGAAATGCGCAGCGGGAGCGGAGTAACATAATCCGACATTCTGGACCAAGGGCTCTGGAGAGTGCGTGGGATGCTGGGCCAATTGCCAGGCAGCGCCCTCCTGCTGGCAGCCGTTCTGCATCAAGAATACCTTTCGTCCTTCTTCTAGTGTATCTCACTGAATTGTGTCAATATCTGGAGAGGCGCCACCTGCCGTGGCTGCGCCTCCAGCAGACGCAGGCTGCCGCGTACACATAAACCCTCCCACCCCGCCCCTCTTACTGACAATAGTGAAAGCAGAGCTGATGTTGAGATGAGCTGGATCCTGCAACTGTCACGCGACTCGGGGTTTATTTCCACCCCGATGACCCCCCCGACCCGGTCTACCTGGCTGGCGGGATGGAGCAGCCCATCAGGACGTGGGGGTGGCGGCACTCCGCCCAGGTGGGTGGATGTTCTGCTGCAGATGGGGATTACCCTAACGAGAGCGGATCAGCCAGTTATATGGACTTCTGTAACAAATGCCAGAAGTGTACACAGAACTGATGTCCCCCCTGCCGGTCTCCTAAACACAGACCAAGGAGGATGGAGATACATTCTGATCCTGCAGCACTGCAGGACGGAAAAAGGCCCAACTGAAAATGACCAGGCAGGCTGAATTCCTCTCACACAAAACTGCCGATTCCCCTCTCCAAGAACAGCATGCCAGCACCCAGCTGAGGCGCTACCGATGTTTAGTCACAAGTTCATTCAAGTATACCCTTCTAAGATATATAATGTATTACAGTTAATTTCCTATATAATCACCGTGAGCCTTGGGCACTCGCATTACTGCATGACGCTGCTGCTAAAAATTGATCCTGACGCTGCCCAGATGGCTCCTCTGATAACAGATGAAGAGAGAGGGCTGAAATTTCAGGAGACCACAAGTGCCGAGCGCTAAATAATGGATGTGAGCGATGCGACTGGCCGGTGAGCCGGCGAAGGTGTTCGCGCCTGGGTGGTCGCCCCCACCCCCCAAGCCTGGAGCGTGTCACGGTTAGCAGGGGGCCATCCTCCGGAGGGTGGGGGGGCACGCTTAATCCATCCGATACCCCCACCACAGTCCGCAGTGGGCGAGAGAGAGGAAGCCATGCTTCTGATGCTGGGAGGCTGCCATGAAATTTAACCATCTGATTCATGGCTGGGATCCAAAACGTTTGTAAAATTCACAAAGCAGGCGGATACTTCTGGGGAGACAGACGGACCAAAAAAAAAAAAAAAAAACTAAAAAGTGGGACCAACCCAGGTCCTGAATTCTCCCGAAGGCTGAGAAGGACGTAGTTAAGGGCTGGATGGAGTAAATTGTGCCAAAACGCAGAGCGAGCCAACCTCACCTCAGTGTGCTAAATAAAGCATCGCACAGCCAATCAGCCAGATCATCTGCACAAACATATGCGACTTCGGAGATACCGTATAAATAAAATGCGTATGCAAAACAGGCAGTTGTCTCACAATAAACATCATGGAAGAGCTGCTCTGTGCCTTAAATGCAAAAAGACATTTTTATTTCTGAAGGACAACAGCATGACAGAGCAACGGATGCAGACACTGTATATGTATACCAGAGCTGCGGATCAACAGTGGGGGGAGGGCTGAGGAAAACACACCCCCCTGAACTTTAGAAACTCAGAATTACATTGCAAGCAGATTCAAAGCCTCAGTGTGCTGTGTGACACACACACAGAGCTTTGTAATTATATCTTTTTGGGTTCATTTCTTTGGGGAAAACTCTAATCCTAACATGATGACATTAATCCCTACCCAGCTCTAACCTTAACCATAAGTAACCAAACAAAATACGAGACTAACAGTACGAGGCATTTTTCCTTTTTTGATTTCTTTCACATATCTTTGTGGGGACCTGAAAAATGGTTCCCACAACATCAACAAAACAGGTTTTTATTACATGGTAGGGGACATTTGGTCCCCACAATGTAATATAAACGTAATCCACACACACACACACACACACACACACGGACACACACACACACAAAGACACACACACACACAAAGACACACACACACGCACACACAGTCACACACACACACACGCACGCCATTCACACATAGAGCACACCAGGTGATTTTTCAGACTAACCTGGTTCGACATGTTCCTAACCCCGGAACACTAGGTGTGTTGGTTAAATGAAAACCCATGCCCCAAAACGTATTTAAAAATTAAAATTTTCCAGCCCTTAGGAAAAGAATGATGGAGTGCTTGGAAAAGCAGGTATACAGCGCCAGATATGCTGGATGCCAGGAGGCATACAGAAATATTTGCCAATGTGCAATAAAACATGAAGCATTTATTTTGAAAGTAAAGATTTACGTATGCTTATTTTAGAGGGCCGATACAAGATGGATAGGTACATCACATAAATGGCAGTCGATCACATGACACATACACACACTTTAAAGACGTGGCCCATCAACGCTGCACGAGTTTTGGCGGAAACCTACACTGGGACAACAGACACAGTTGGCAACAGGAACAAAACCCACAAGCCTGGAGGCAAGAGAGCAGCGTGCCTCCCACTGAGCAATCAGCTGTGTAATGAAGGATAAAAGAGGCCAGAAAAGAGCAGAATATCTGGAGAATAAAGAAAATATCTTTGTAAAAGATCTAATCTGGGATATAAATCACAACGATCTAAGTCTAAGATACAGATGCCAGTTATTAAACGATTTGTTGTCATTAAAGGGTTACAGTTTCCCTTTCTTTTACAAAAGGGGGATAAATTGATTATCCATGGCGCTCAAAATTTTTAAGACAATACTGCACCTGGTGCTTCAGAATAAACTGAGCACACTAACTGATTTTATGAATGAAGCTGTTCTAGGTTCATCAGGTTGCAGTAACCAGTGACAATTCCCTATGCAACCAATACATCTCCAAGGACACGGACGCAGAACAATACCCCACTCAACAGCGAGCCCACCACCTCTCTACAGACCGAGGGGTGATCTCTCAAGCCACAGCGATGAACATGAGAAATAATCAACAAAGCAAGAGTAAGAGAGCACCCTGACATAGCTTTATTGATGTTCAGGATTAAGAACAATCTGACAGCCTAATGCACATTTCTCCCAGGGCTCTATTGAGTCTAGAGGCCCAGCTCTGTGTCTTGGTTGCATGTGCTCTCTCGGCTGAAAGGTTCCGTTTCCATCTCGCTATTTTTCATTCAAACTGAATGCTTTTATAAGGGCTGAATTACTTCTCAGAAATGCCCAAAGTGCACAGTCTCGCATCTCCCACGATGATCAGGTGGGTAGGTTTTTTTTCATGCAGAAAATAAATACTGCAGAAGTAGATGCGAAAGCCCCTTAGCTAATTTATACCTCATTCTATTCATCACCGTATCCTTACTGACCTTGGACAGCTGGCTTCGTCACCAGAGCCACAGAAATAAACCCAACCTTCTCAATCTGAATTTGTTCACACAACATTTATAAAGGTAATATTCTGTCTCAGAACACTAACAAAAAATAAGAATCTGACAAAGTGTGGGTGTTTTGACAAGGAAAGGCACCATGATGTCTCTGTTCAGCCTTTACAGGTAACCCTCAGCGTTCTGGCTTGGTATGACGGTCTATAACGGTGATGACTCACCGTACCCATGGAGAAACCCATCCCGAATATGAGGTTCCCTGCGAGCATGGGAGGAGCCCCAAGGTTTAGGAAGAAAGCGTTAGAAAGAGGAAGACATGCGATATTCAGGGTATATGGTTGGCTAGACCTTTATGAAACTGCAATAAAACGGCACCAAATTCACTGGCCCACTCAGAATAAACAGACGGTGTTGGATAAACAGACTCCTTGTCCTGCTCTTTAACTGATTCAACTCAGAAGACCTTTGCTAACCAGAAAAATGTGTCACACATAATGAAATAGCCTTACTTATTGAAGGTGTCATAATGTTCTCTCCCTGAACCAACGAGACACCCATAAAATGGGTCTTGAGCTGTACTACCCGAAACTGGCCGGCTGGTGATAATATATCATCCAGTTCCTAAATCATGAACTTGTGCTTAAGGGCAGAACTCTTAGAGGAAAGCATTCCTACTTCCTATGAATGCCAAGTTAATAAGCATCTATGAACACTTTAATAACACATTATAGTGCATTCATAAAGCCTTATAAACATGCCTATATCTAAAAAAAAGGCATAACACATTATAACCATGCTTATTATGCATTATGAATGCTTCATCAAGCTCTCTAATGCACTATAGGTACCTTTATAATGCAGTACAAAGCATCCTTAATACATCCATATAGTACTGACCATTATAACACATTATGAAGGTATCTATATATCATTATAGATGAGAGCTTCATTGGAGCTTATGAAGTATTATAATCAACAATATAATGCCCTATGATGTCAATAGAAATGCTGCAATGCTTTATTCATTCTTATACCGACCATTATGCATTATGAAGGTATCTATAATGCATTATAGATGAGAGCTTTAAGTAAAGTGTTACTGAAAATATGGTGTCTCATCATAGCAATAGCACCAGTCATACTGTGTGCCACAGGAGTGCAGGATGTGAGCCTCAGGATCTGAGAATCCAGTGGCCAGCCTCCTGGTGACATCATCGCAGTCAGACTTCTCAGCACCAGGGGCCCCTGCTTCAGCACCACGGAGAGCACAGGTCCTCCCTCTCAAACCTTCAGCTGCCGTAATGGGCGAATCGCATGACGTCACGTACTGGGTGGCGGGGGGCTTGCCCTACACAAAACTGACCTTTGGGGGCTTCACGAACATCTAAGCCGACCATGTCATGGCAGACTCCTGATCCAGCGACGACAAGTACTCCTTAACATACCACTATAATAAACAAATGTATCCACTGCATAAGAGAAGAAATCACCTGCTTTAGGCACATTTGCCTTTGTAGTAACAACAATTCACAACAGAGCTCTAGTGCTTATAAAACAATTTCCAGGGCCGCATGGATTCTAACCATTTTTGCATATATTGTAGATTTAATCAATTTACTTGAAGCTGCACTACGCAAGCTAAAGGTTAAATGCCAAAATAGGTATAATAAGGTGCTATTTACAGCACAAAGACATTTAGTTACTTATATAAAAGCTTATTATTAATGTTTATCTAGCACAGAATAACAATCTGTAGTAGATAAAGAGCTTGATTCTCCTGATTTGAAACCTTCTGGCAACCTTCCAGTTCTTCAACCAAACTGGAAGTTTATTTTATTTGTTAGGTATCGATTTCCACACTTATTTAGAGTAAGAAAGTTGGTTCACTATAACAATACATTCACAAAAAAAAAGAGAGAATGTTGTGTAATACAGAATCTCGAATTCTCTCTGGAGAATTTCGAGTTGTCATGGAAGCATTTAGTGGTGGTTAGAGATGGCTGGTCTAACAGAAGCAGGGCTTCACAGCTTTCAGTAGCTACCACATGCTGGGTGGAGAACGTTTCTCCAGAAGGGACATTTCACAGTGAAGGAGTGGAGTGGGAGGGAAATAAGGTCAGACTACTAACCTGAACGAGACCTGCAGTGGAAAGCAGGAGGCTGGCCAGGACAAGCTGTGGTCTACAGTCATACAGCAGTACAGCCATCTGGAAGCATTACACCATATTGACATGCAGGGCCCAGCCAAGCAAGACATAAGGGTGCTTACTCTAAACTGAGCGCAGGAACGACGCATGCTGCCAAACACTACAACATGCACATTTTTTTTTTATTATTTTACTGAAGGATAAGGTAAACAAAATATGTTCAGGTTTCGTACACAGTCAAAGTGGAGCCTCACACAAGCCTGAGAACGACTGAGATACTCTCCCCTGCAAATACCAACAAACAAACAGCTAAAAACAGTGAAAATACGCACACAGAAAAGCTGCCTCGCTTTCGCACCTCACTGCCATCAGTTTCACTGTTAAACTTCACTTGTATTTCATATCTCTGGAGCACCAGGGCTGTCACTGCACTCATTTCTTACTTCCCGACTGAATGACCTCTATGCCTCGACCTTGACACCAGACCAAATGTAGCTACTAGAGGCATATGCTATAAGAAGGGGAACACAGCAGGTGTACTAAAGGCATTGATGCTATTTCGGCACCGGACAACATAAAAGAACTCGTTGGCTCTAAGTCAACTGCTCTGGCACCGGCTCCTGACAGTGTCCCGTCTCGGTCAAGATATCCGGCAGACTGCTGTGATGGAGGCTGTGGCCGGTGCATTGCCTGGGGAGACACTGCCAGGGACTGCTGCGGGATCAGAGCACACCCCAGGGAGCCAAGCTCCAGGGCCTTAACCCGGCAAATAATTACCTCTCCCTCGTGAGCATGTTTTGTTTCATAACCTGGCAGTTCAAAAGGATCAGCGACGTATGGTCCCTGCATTATTTAGAACCCGTGTGCCTAGCTAAACAAGTATTTGAACAAGCTTATTCATTTAAATATTGAACTATTTATTAAAATATGATCCCCATTCCATCTATTGTTGACATTCTGTTTCCAAGACATTTTGTTTACTGTGCGGTAATGACAAATTTGCATAAATTACTAAAATTATCAATCCATATAAACATAATTATCAATCCATATAAATATACAGTTTACTCATTTCTCAGTTTATGGGTGTGTGTCTGTGAGTACTATTTTGATTTTTTTTTGCAAACTACAGTCTGGTTCTTCTCTGTTTCTCATTAATGAAGGGATTCTTCCTTGCTTTATGGGATTTTTCAGTCCTGCTTATAAGAGCTTGTGAACTTGTTCTAGTAGTACACTTCACACCTGCACTTAATGTTTCCCATTCCTGTTAACGGTTATCTTAGGCATTAGAAAGTTGCTTCCGCCTTTTACCTGGCTGGTTTCTGGTTGTTCCGAGTGTCTCCTGCTTCACCTTATTCTTGTGTACCGCTATCTTAGAAATTTTGAACCTGGAAGCAACCTGCTGCTCAGCGTATCCTTCTGCCAGCAGAGCCACAACTAAACCAGGATTTAAAAATGCAGATTTGTTTAAAAATATAGAGTTTCCACTGCTGTATATGCACACAGTATAGATACACAGCACACAAAGGTATTTTGAGCAGCTTTGTGGCTGGAGGAGACACAGAATACAAATCAACATTCTAAAGTTGCTAACGTAACAGTGATGACTGACACCATGGCCACATTACATATTTGCAATTTTAGTATTTTGTAATTTTTGAATTGAAGACACTTTTCCTTTATAGAATTTATACATATATATAAAAATTACGCTGGTTTGGTCATGTGAATAGTAACTGAAATAAATCTATAAAAACCATCAATATGATGGGCATCACATTGGCCAGCAAGCTGGTCCAGTGCTTACAAAAGCTTATCAAACGCTTATGAAAACTAGCTGTACTTAACAGAGCATGCTTTTGAGATTATCAGTGTCTATGAAGGCTTATGTGATCTTGCTTACGAGAGCTCACCTTTCAGAGCGGTGCAGTGTTGAGAAAAGCTTGTCTGTGTTCGCTTTACCGTATTTCTTACAGCTAGGCTACCCTCAAAAGCTCGATGGCTTTCAGGTACTCATTTACACTACGCTGGGAGTACACCCTTCTGGGCAGGGCAGAAATGCTTGCACAACTGTGCATCAAATTCAGCTATCCGCTCGATGCCTAAGTGGTTAACGACCCAAGTCATGATAGATGTTATGCTGACTTTTAAAAGGTATGTCATCAACAAGGGCTATATTCGTGGTGAGAGTTTTAAAACAGACTGAATAACCCAAAAGGTAAAACACTTCAGAAAATATAATAATCTAAATAATTAATTAATAAAAAAAACAATGCAGTCTAAATCAGGGTTCCCCAGTTCCGGTCCAGGAATGCCAGTTGGCAACACAGATTTCCCTGCTCAAAAACACCTTATTCAGCTCACCAGCTAACTGCCAGGATTATATGTGTGTTTCGGAAGGGAAAATGGTTAAGATTAATTTTTGGAGTCATGACTGAAGAGCAGAACCGTCAAACGGGGGTTGCTCTGTATCCCCCAGACCTGCTTGACCCCTTTCTCTGCAGAAGGAAGGAAGTGTATGAATGACCCTGCACAGCAAGAATTATGGCATGGGCCAGTAGTGACAGAGGCTTAAGGAAAAGCTAGACGTCTGAAGAATATATGTCAAGGAATATATAATGAAAGACTGACTAAGTTAACCTTTAAATACAGGGACTTTGTAGAATAAACCTTAAATTTAACCATTTCATCTTATGACCTAGCTTGGAATTTGACACCCACGATGGACAATACATGACCTGGGCTTAAGTGTAAAGGAATAAGTGACATGGGAACGGGACGTGAACAGCGTTGCAGATACACACACGGCCCTGTGAATGGCATGACCCCCCTGCCACGACCTCCCCTGAGAGAGCAGCATCAGCACGGTGAGCATCAGCAAAGCGCATATCTCCGCGGAGAGCCTCCCTGGGCAGGGGGGTGGTGGTGGTAATTGTTTCCTTGCTGACGTCACGGCCGCCTGGGTGATAGGGGACGCATTGCGGCTGGTGCACGCTGATGGATGTGCAGACCGCATACCGAGGGCAAGCTTGGGGGGGGGGGGGCGCTGTTCGCTCTATTACAGGACATCCCCCCCCACCACGTGCCACCGGCCAGCCTGGCAACAAAGATGATGCTGCATTCATCGTTCTGGTGGGTGTCTCCTTCGTGAAGGCGGTCGATCACACGGGTTAAGCCCCACAGCTGTCATTCGCAAAACATCTCCACATGTGATAGAAGGCAGGACAACAGGAGGGCCGCAGTGACCGGGGGGAGGGTACACAGCACCCCCCCTGGCCCTGCTTGCAAATTTTAAGAAATGGGAGAGCGGCTGGACTGGAGCCAAAAGCGTAACCTTTTGGGAAGACCACTCTCCTGCAGCCAGGCACATGTGGGTAGCTCACTGGCCACCAGTCCACAAAAAAAAAAAAATTAACATACACTGGGTGGCCGAGTCTGAGTCCAGTGATACAGCGGCCCCCCCCAGAGGATTCACTGAGGCACTCAGTGTGACAAAGGGCTGAATTATCACGAAGTGAACCTACATCATCGACGTAACTGGCCACATCAACGATTCGTCAGAGGCTCTTTGGGGGCTACAGCAAATCATTCACCTGGGGCTTGATGGTCATTAACCTCGTGTTACGAACATATGAAAAAAGATTAAGCCGTTAGCCAGCCTCATGTGACAAAAAATACTATGACGCCTTGCTTGTCCTCTCCATCTTCTCTAAAGACATTTGTGACATTGAAATCACGGATCTATTAAAAACCTAACAGCTTATAAGTATTCCTTCGTCAGCTTCCCTCTCTGATGGCCCCAGTTTTCGTAATTCCTGCGTCTCTGGAACATGGCTGTTCCAAAAATGGAATCTCCAGTGTAAGATGTTGATGGGATTTTTACAGCATTTTTATGAATAAGGCACGACTATGATTTACACCGCTTCTCTTCACACCAAGGAAAGCGTTTTATAATGTTATTTAAATTGGAATTCTTGGCAAACATCCTCCGATTTATTGTACTACAAAACCTCGACAAGGCTGAAATCTGGCATGCTGTACTTTGGACCACAGGCCCTCAAAATGCTTAAAATCTAATGGCAAATAATAGAGGATTCTTTTGCAGTGAACATCACATTTGGCCCTGTTTTTTATTTTAATGCAAGTTCTTAGTTTCTTGATTTTCAACCATTTTGCCAAATATAGGTATGTCTATTTGCATTCAATCGACAGCGGGAAAAATCAGGTGCATTTCTTAAATTTGAATAACAGCTTCTCTACATATTCTCCCTTAAGTACGGGGCCTAAAGTCATTCAGTGCTAATGTCCACTTTAGATGCAAGACATCAACATCTGCAAACTCCAGTTTACTAAAGGATCTGCTTGCTGCTGTTACCATGTGGACTGTTTGTTATCAAGCCGGACTCAAAACAGCACATCTGTTGGAGGGAGAGAGACAAGAGGCAGATTCTCCCATCCTCCATAAATTTCCATGGCCTGTCACCTTCCCGCATGGACAAAGGGCAGAAATCCACTGCGGCATAAGTGCAATGAGTGCCGATATGCTGGACCAGCCGCCAAAAGTCAGAAATCCTGCCTACACAGTCGTGTTTTATTCTTACTTTATATACAGTTTATCCAGGGTTGCCAACCTTGGTCAGCTGGCTGGTGTGAGATTTTGAATTTGAGACAAGTCTGCACATGCATTTGCATGTATGTAACAGTGTCATTACCCTGTCAATAGTCTGTAGGGTTTGCCAATTACCCAAACACTTTTGATGTAGTTAATTTTAGGTTTATAACGGAGTAACACAGATTTGCTGTAAGATGTCCTGTGTGAGCGTGAGAGTCAGAAAGCGTGAGTGTCACACCAGATGCATGAGGGTTGGCAGCCCTGATTATCTTTTACGACTCTGAATGCTTGGGCATGTCACCGCAGGTATTGTGCTGTTAATGTGACCTTGAACCTTCATCGTTTGAAAAGCCAAAGATGGCAGACACATCTTCCTCTACCCATTAAGCACTGAAAATTTAATTACTGAAAAATTGCTCTGAAAACTGCTGCCAAAAAGGCTTTATATACATTTTAAAAAGAAATCAGCTATGCTGAGCAGAGGGGCCCAGAAAAGGGGGCGGGGGGTTGTTAGGATGATTCCAAGGACCCCATGAAATACAGGAACACTACAAACTTTGTAAACATAACTTGGTTGGTGTGGGTGGGGCCCCATATGATATGCTTTCATGGGGCCCCAAATATCTAGATCCACCCCTCCAACGCACCATGTAGCAGCATTAGGACAGACGTCTTCATGTCACACAGGCCTCCTGCGATCAGTTTCCCCATCCCAAGATTCACACATCTGTTCATTTCAGTGCGTGCTCTAGTAATGAGGCCGCGGAGCACCACAGTGTACGAATGAGTCTGATCCCAAATGCATTTGAGTCATCTTGGAAATGCAGTAAAGGCGACGGGGCCGCCCAGCTAAACAAAAAACTGTATTATTGTCATACCAAACAATAACGTTTTAGCCGCGAATGACAAAAGCTAGTAAATATGCTTTTGAAAACTCACGTTTGAAAGGGACGCCAAAATCCATCAGCACAGCAAAATATTTCATAATCGTTTTAGGGTGGTCATTATCTCCCTCTTGTGGCTACTAATGCACACTGCAGCTGCCCATGTAACAATGTAACAAAAGTATTCATAATATAAAGCCAAAAATGAAACTGGTTCATTTAAGAACAGAGGGATTACAATGCATAAATAAAATTATAATGACTCAATAAAGCTTTCACTGACCAGTTGTCCTGCCGTAAGTATAAATACACGTCACCATCACCTTGTACAATCAACAAGAACAATAATAGTCGTAGAAATGGCGAAAGTCAAATATTTATTGTAACTAAAATGTTACAATAAACCTTTTAGCAAAGAACGTAATAATATATGTTAACACTGTAAATGAAAGTATTGAAGTAATTTTCGGCGCCGTATTTGTATTTGGAGTTTCCTGTATGCGCGTCGCTTTCTGTCTCAGAGATTGCAGGTGAGCTGCACTTGTCCGGCTGCCTAACACACACTTTAAATTCACTGGAAACCACCTCGGGGGGAGAGAACGGAGGGGAAACCGGCATGCCAGATTTTTTGGGCTTTTACTCAGCGCGCCTGGTCATAACAAACATGCAGGAACAATATATAATAATTGTCATTTTAAATTAAAAAATATTGCAGAAATAAATATATAAAAATATGTTTCAATGAAAGACAAGGAAGTGCACATGTAAGACCGATGCGTATTATAACAGTTCAAAAAGCATGTTGTTAGGTGTTATTCATTTACAGTTATTTTCGCTATATGTACAGACCTGTACATATAGCGAAAATGAATACTTGGGTCTTACACTGTATACTTGCAAATTCGAACCACTTAATTTAGAGTAAGTACAAGATCTAGAGGACACTTTAACAGGGCTCCTAAAGCTTTACGACAGCTATCATAAAGGTGTGGATGTTAAGAGCAGCGCGTGCTTCTGCGGTTTTACTGCGCTTCCTTAAATGGTCGCAGCCGACGCTCTCCGCTTTGAGGCAGAGGCCCTGGAGGAAGCAGAAGGAACCGTAAATCGCGCTGCAAGGACTCGCCGTCGAAAACGAATGACCTGGATCTATGATCTATGAATAGCTGGCCAAAATGTCCCCATTTTTAAAACCCGGAACACACGTTCTGTGGGCCGCTTTTGTGCATCTCTGTATCGAAAGTATGGATTTCGATGGGCGTTTCCCATTCTGTATGAAAAATAAGTCAAATAACCTTTCTTCTACAACAAGTAGTAGCCTCACTTGTTTTGTTTTTTCTAGTGTTTCGGTTGTTTATCCCATTTGTCTCTGGTTTAATCCTGTTCTGTTGTGGTCCTAGTCTCACGCAGTGGTAGCCCTCAGTTGTGTGTTAGTATTCCTAGTGTTTATTTCCTGGTACGTAGTTATTAGTTTTTTAGTTTTTGGTATTCCCTACTTTATGTGTGTGTTGATTGTTATTTAAATTTCTCCACCTGTGCCCTGTTTCCCTGCACTGTGCTCACTGGTTAATAGTCTTAATGATTCACACCTGCCTTTTGTTAGTCCTCATTATTTGTGTATTTAAGTGCCTGCCTTTGTCTTGCTCCTCAGTCTGCCATTGTGAATGTTATTGAGTGTTTGGTCCTCTGTAGGTGTTTTGTTTTTAATTACTTATTGCTTGTTTTAGTTCATTCAGTATTATTCCCCGTTTGTTTTCTTATATCCTCATGGTCCTTTTAGTTTGAGGTTTCCCCCAGTGTGTTAGTGTTAGTGTTAGCCCCAATAAACCCCTTTGTATTGGAACCATCAGTGGATCGTCCCCCTTTTTCCCCCCCACCTGTGCCATAACAAACACATCTTCCTCTTCCCTGGGCATGAGTCATTCACAATCAGTACGACGAGCATGGTGTTAAGCACAAGGCCGAGCCAATCCTGTCTGCAGATCTCAGATCTGTGAAGCGGCACCTCAAGGGGATTTTTCCACAAATATCGACGAGAGAGCAAATGATAGATTTAAGTGTGGAATGACAATCCCCAGGCACATATACACACACTGCTCCAAGCTGCTGTAGCTCCATATTTTGTGCTGGAATTATGTGTTTCTCCAATATTGCTTGTTCAATATCTTACTTGCTTCACTATTTGTTTGCTCACTATTACTGTTTTACTTAATGGGCTTCCTAATAATGCTTTTTTGGAATAATTATTATTCATGCAAACAGTCTGTAATGAAGCAGCTTCCTGTGCACGCTGGACATCTATAACACCTTTAAATTGCGGCTATAGAGGCTTCCCTCTATGCAGCAGCATTTTGCTGACGGATTGGTCCATTTTCGCGTGTCGCGACAATTATCAAAAAACACGCTGTTGGAAAACTGTTAATCAAAATGGCAAATTCAAACAGTTTTCATACAGCTGTGGAAAAAAAACGAGACCACTCTGTATTTTTAAACATATCTGCATTTTTAAATCCTGGTTTAATTGTGGTTCTACTGGCAGAAGGCTAGCTTCTGCTGGCTGCTTCCAGGTTCAAAATTTCTAGCAGTGCACAAAAACAATGTAAAGCAGGAGATACCCGGAATGACCAGAAACCAGCCAGGTACAGGGCACAAGCAAAGGACTTCCTGATCCTTCGGTAGCATTAATTCATAGGGTCTTATTCTTTGAATCATGTTAAGGAATTGCTCTATGTTGCTCTATGTTCACTCTATCTGAAAGGGGCGGGCACGATAGTGCAGGTATTTGTTAGAAGCAATAATTATTGCGCAAGGACGATTGTGCGCAGGATGCTATAAAAAAACTTTTGTGCTTTGGCAAAGGGAGTACACCCTTTGAAAGGTATCCTTTGACACCGCTGATTCTGAACGAGATCGGTTTCCATTTTCAGCATCTAATTCTTTAAGTTCGGACCCATGAAGACCCGAGGATTGCCTATTAGTTGTGTGGCCTTTAGTCTGTCAATTGCTGCTTGACTCTTTAAATTATTAAGGGCTTTGTGATTCTTTGCGCGCAAACAGCGTGAAAGACATCATGTCTCTCTCTCTTGTTCTCATTCTTCCCCTCCCTCCTTTCAACTCATTCCGCTCCTGCTTTGAGAGATACTCAGGTACGACCATTTTTTACTGGGAACCACCAGTGAGGAAGAGTGCGGCGGTTCCAAGCACACCATCCCCAATTCCGGCACCAGCACCCATGAAATTCTCGGATCACCTGCAGACGTGCATGACCCCGGAATGGAGGAAACAATATATTACCTATTGGGTGAGCAAGTATTTGGTTTCTCCTGGTGGCTGCTGGTCATTAATGCTTGCAAATAAAGCATCAGGGCACTGAGTGCTTGCAAAGGTTTTAAAATTTAATTCATTGGATGTGCAAATTCCTTTACAAATGTGATGGTTTTATTCATGACACTGACGGTTGTGGATAAGAAATGATAATAAAGCAGTGTGACCGATGCAGAGGCAAGGTGAGAGCATGCAATTGAAAATCTATGAGCTGCTCAAAATCTTCAGGTAAAGGCCAGTGGGTTGGGTAAACTTTGTGGTAACAGAGCTGTCATTGTGACAAGACGAGTGTTCTGAACTGCAGGGCAGTTTACATGAGAGTATCACCTCTGCTTCCAGACCTTGAAGTCCATGCTATATGCAGGAATGAGGAAGAGATTCACAGATGAAGGTAAGGTGTGAAGGTATGACAGTGTCGTGCTAAAATCCTGATAAACCGCAAACCTGACAATGCATGATTTAGCACATCTGACATGAGTTAAACTGCAGTCAGTCTGCACACATCCTTCCAATACATGCCAGTGCAAACTGTCTTCCTGCTTTCTGTTCTGATAGGAGTCTGAGGAGACAGCACAATATAAGGCATTTATTATAAAGTTCTGCAAACAGAATGTTTATCTCTGTGTGCATAAATAATCTGTGAGTTTTTAAACATGGTTTTTATTAGTAGGCATCTGAGTAGCAAAGTAAACATGAAACTGCAGCTTTAGGGTGCTGGTCATCGCTGTCAGTGGCATGAACTAACGACGGATCGGAAGAATAAAAGAAAGGGCATTTATTGCCGGGAAGAGGAGATGTATGTCGCCTCCAGCGGCACCGCGGTGCCCGCATCACCCCCGCCTGAACCTGCCCGCCGGTCACACGATGCAGAAGCAGCGCGCGCGCTTTTGTCCGCATTGACAATGGACAGAGGAAGATGGATTCAGATAATCTTTCCAAGCTCGTTATAAATGCCGCTGAAATCATCATTCTCTGGTGTAGATAAAGGCCAGTAAGCAGCTTTCTGCTGATAGCCCCCCCCCCCCCAGGGAGATGGCAAAGTAATTCAATATGTGCCTTTGGAAAAAGTCTGTGCGGCATTCCCATACATTCAGTATGACTTCATGTTCTCACTGTTTGAAGGACTGAGCACTTTAAAAGTCTGTTTTAAATAAGTGCTACGCTATGTGGTGCTACAGAGGATCCACAATGACCTGAAGAGCGTCATGAAGTGTGGCCTTAATAAACAAAGACAGCCTCTATAATGTGTGTCTGTGCTGTTAATTAATTAATGACAACTGAAGTTTCCAAAACTCACTCAGTCCATCGGATACGTTTTTTGAGAAAATCATTGACTTTTGGAAATTTCGGAAGACCCGCACACACGGCGGCCCTTTCTGGATAAGATTGGCCACCCCTGGATTACACGGTTACATGAGGACTGAGTAAGTTTTGGTTCCCAATACTGTAACATATGATGAAAAAACCTGACTTTAGGTCGTTGGTGGTCTCATTTCAAAAACTACAAAATTTTGACTTTCAGAAAGGCTATGGAGTTTTGGAAATTTGCTCTTAAATTCTGAAAGAAAGGTTCAACGATAATGTGGATGTAAGAATTGTAGGAAATAAAGTATAGAAAAAAAGGGCTTCACTCCTAGTGATATAACATGATTGTCAGAGTGACAGACCTCAAAAAAAGAATCAATAGTATGACAAGAAGAGGTTGAACTTTGCTCATTATGATTTTATTCAACGTCTCTGTTGAATGAATTATAGAATTGCAGCAAAAACATTGTGACCCTTTAGTAGGGCCCAAGAACTGTCCGGCAGACCTCAGTGAGCTTCATCCCTCATAATGGCGACTCGGTGTCTGGATAATGGCCGCTGCTTTCCCCTTACATGTGCCCAAGAGGCTTGGCATTTTCAGACAATATGCTGAATATTAAATTGTTATTCCTGGGCAGCATTGCTTGAAGATTATTAGCAGCTGTTCTGACACAGGTTTAAAACAGATCCAAGTTTTACTGATGAAACAAAAAGGGCTCTTTTAAGCTTTATGCAGTAGCAAGAGAAATTTTCATCATGGAAAATTATATCTGATAATCACTTTCCAGAAATAAAGCATTGTAGAAGACATTACTTAAAATCATTCAAATAAAATATAATCCCATTTGAAATTGGAAGCTGTCTCCAGGTGCTTTCCCAATGATCTTTTAGAGGCCTTAGGAATGACGTATCTGTCTATTTTGCTGTGAAGACACTGGGAAAGACTTTAGATGTTTAAAATGTAAATAAGTAAAAATGTCTGTTTTCCATAATCTGCAGATCCTCATAATGGCGAAATGCATTTGAGATCCGTGCAGGAGGTGTTCTTCCAGATGTGTAGCAAGGAACTGGTCAAGGTGAACCGCTTCTACTCAGGTGAGAACACAAGTCAGCTTGAAGGCCACTTTGAGTAGAACTCACAGTGTCTCCTCTGGGGTACCCTGAGAAGACATTCTACTGCTTTACATTTCAGAGAAGTTCTCAGAAGCCCAGGGGAGACTGACCATGCTGAGATTGGCTGTAGGAGCCTATCAGGAGAAGGAGAAAGCAGAGCAACAAGCCTCTGTGTGGAAGCTGAGAAGGTTCCTCCAAGCCTTAAAGGCAGATGATGAACAGCAGACTAAGAGGGGCCTTAGTTTAGCTGTGAGGGAGTTTTACTACAGCTTGATGCTCTTGCAGAACTATCAGGTATGAAGGAGTTTTGACACATGAGCATTCAAGATGGTGCAGAGGAATGCTTACTCACTCAGCCAGACTCAGTTATGGGAGACTAACCAACACAGTGCTAAACAATACAGGTACAGCAAGACAATACAGAGCACTGGAAAACACAAAAGAGTACAAAACAATATAGATTCTGAATTACAATACAGGAGAGTATAAAATAGTACAAAAAAGGAATAAAACCAATACAAAACAGCACAATGCGGATGATTTGTGGTCATTGGCTAATAAAGTGCAGTAAGAGACCTATGAAGTGCCTGCATCTGTTACAGGAAACGCTCCTACTTGCAGCATGTTGACAATATGGGCCACATAAATGCACCCACCCATCTTCCAACCAGTGACCCTGGTCAGGGTCATGGGGGGAGATCTGGAGCCTGTCCTAGTCAGCATGGGGCACAAGGCTGGGCTGCACCTTGTATGGGATGCCAGTCCATCGCAGGGAATATACACTACAGGCAATTGAGGAACACTATATAGCTTAACTGCATGCCTTTGGACCATGGAAGGAAACTCAAATGACATGGAGAGAAGCAGCACACACACACACACATACACACACACACAGATTAGGTACATATCTATATTAATGTGGGGACTCTCCATTCAATTCAATGGGAAAAACTCTAATCCCAACTATGACAACCTTAACCCCTACCCATACCCATGGGTAGACCAAAAGAATTGGTCCCCACAACGTCAAAATAAAAGTTTTTTATCACATTGTGGGGACATTTGGCACAACATACATAATGACCACACACATATACACACACACAGAGCAGAGGTAGGACTTTCCCAAACCAATGTGCTTTAATTTACAATGTCACTCCAGCTGCATGAATATTTTCATTATATCCTTTAAAAACAGACTGAATTTTACATCTACATGAACAGAATGGTAAAATCATCAATAGTAAAACGACAGCTTCTGTATTAGTCTATTCAATGATATATGCATGTACTGTCCTGTCAGTCAACAAGATTTTGTGTTTGATCATGTCATCTTTGAGTTAGGAGCTGAACTACATGGGCTTCTGCAAGATCATGAAGAAACATGATGCGAGGTTTGCTTCAAGGCTAGGTGTTAAGTGGAAGAAGGAGAAGCTGGATAAATCACTGCTCCACAGCAGTAGGAGAACATGCGAGTGCATAGCTGAGGTGGAGGTAAGCAAGGGAGCGTCACGAAAAGAGTGGCACCATCACACAACATGGAGCAGCCCACAACATCCACACTGACACTCTCATTCTGCTTTTACCCCCATCCGCCTTGAATCTTATTCCTTTCTCTCCACCAACAGTCATTAATGTGCCAGTTGGTGGGTGGAGACAGACAGAAAGTCGCTGGGAAACTTCAGCTGCCACCAATAGGAGGAATGAAGGTACGGCTGTGAATAAAATGCATTCAATATATTTTAAAGCACAGAATGAAGATTTTATAGCAACATTTAGAAGAAATTAAGTAGCATGCAAACTTAGAGGGTAATAGCAATATAGACTCGATTTGTTTTGTATTAAAATCTATATATCCATTTCCAATGAGCCTGTACCAAGAATATTAGTAACTAAAGTTTGCAATGGCTCAAATTACTCACCTTAAAGACAGTCCTGGAAGTAAATTCACATGAGTGGAGATGCACAGCCATGATATTCCAGCTTCTATGATGAGTTCTTTCTCCAGCCTGTCCCTCTATGGACCATATTTCGTTTGGGGGTGACCTGTGGTCTCCTGCTGGCTTTACTGGCTCTCATTGCACTGAGAGGTGAGATGTTTGCATGCTCTTCCCCAAGTCACTGTCCCCAACCAAGGAATGACACAAAGTTTAAATCCATGGAGTCAATGATGAGAAATGTTTGTCGATGCGGAAAAGTATGGAGACCTGCTCATGATGTAATGATAAAAATTATATATATTGTGGACCATGTTTTAATACATCGGGGGAACGAATCAGTAACGCATGGCCACGATTTAACCAAAATGAGGGAGTGAATTAATAAAACGTGGCCATGATTTAACTAAAATGAGGGAATGAATTAATAAAACGTGGCCATGATTTAACTAAAATAAGGGAATGAATTAATAAAACGTGGCCATGATTTAACTAAAATAAGGAAATGAATTAAAAAATGTGGCCATGATTTAACCAAAACGAGGGAATGAATTAATAAAACGTGGCCATGATTTAACTAAAATGAGGGAATAAATTGGTAAAAAATGTTACCGATATAATACATTGTGCGAAAGAATTTCCGTGTGGCCACGATATATATAAATTTTATCTGTATGTTAGAATCAAGGCTCCGCAGAAAAGTATGAAAGGAAGAGCAAGAGATATGGAAGACTGTTATTAATCCAAATCTTAACCGCTGGTGGTTGAACCCCACCCTTCTGATATCAGTGACACAGGTCCAAGAGTGGGAGCCGCTAAGACCTCTGCTGCGACTCTACAGGGGGGGTTTTCTGCTTATTGAGTTCCTCTTTCTGTTGGGGGTCAACGTTTATGTTTGGAAGAAAGCCGGAGTCAACTATGTCCTCATCTTCGAGCTGGACCGCCGAGATAATTTATCTCACTACCACTTTTTCGAAGTAAGGATGAGTATGACACCCGTTCGGAGATGCAAGCAGTTTTATGGAGGATACAATAGCAAGCTCTCAGACAGGCAGTAGAAAAACGATAAAAGCAAAGTATCACAACTGATATCAATCTATTCACATCGTAAATCTGGACAGGTATATTCTTTTTCTCATTGAAACTTGACTTTGTTATGAATTAGGAGTTAGGAATGCCCACTATGACCCTGAGATAACCGGTGACTGGATGGGTGGCGAGTGACGCCGCTGTCCTGTGTTTTAGGTGGCAGGGGGTTTAGCCGTGTGCTGGTGCACCAGCATCCTGGCCTGTCTCTATGCCCCTCTCCTGCCCGTCCCTCTGCAGCTGCAGCCCCTCCTCTTCTACTGCCTGCCCCTCCTGCTACTGCTCAGCCCCATGCCCTCCGTGCACGCCCGTGCTCGGCGCTGGCTTCTCTCCGTGCTGGTGAGGATGTGCCCTGGCCGGGTCCTTGACTCAGGGATGTCAAAGCTGAGGCTCAGCAGCCGGGCCTCGGATATCCCACACACGCAGGCAGGAGACAACCTACTAACCTCAGTTAACACAACTGACTGTGTGACTGGGCATTTGTATAAAACTATAGATGGTGAAAGAAATTGTGTGGATTTTGCAGTCAGAGAGGCCACATTTAAAGGGGAATGGTTTTAATCCAGATCTGAGCTCTCCAGGGCCTTCTGAGCATCTCCTTGATCTCAGCGTCCATTCTGTCCCTCCACAGTACAAGGTCCTCACCACTCCATTCCACTCAGTAGGGTTTCCTGACTTCTGGCTTGCCGATCAACTGAACAGCCTCGCACCACTTTTCCTGGATCTGTGGAGCCTCATCTGGTTCTACGCATGTGAGGTGGATTGGAAGGACCTGGCCAGCATGTACGCACCGCCTGTAGGTGAGAGGCACCTCGGAATGGCCCGTCGGGGCTGAGGTATGAAGGCAGATGGGGCAGCATCGCTGATTGGCGGGCCATCCTGCTGACCTCTGTCTCCATGTGTGAGTGCTCCAGGAAGTGTGGACTGCGAGAGGACCTCCAAGGACCTGAGCTGCCTGATACAGTGCTTCCCGCCCTGGCTTCGCTTTGCGCAGTGTCTAAGGAACTTCTGGGACAGCGGGAACACCAAGCCCCACCTCCTGAATGCTGCCAAATACTCGATGGTCTTCCTCACGATCACCTTTGCCGGCCTCTACAGCATGGCATTAGGTGACTTCCCTGGCCTGAAATCACGTGGACTGGGGAGAGGAGGTGAACCACAAGAGGGCGTAACTCCAGAAAGGAGGGGCTACAGTCTTACTGTTGACTACAATATGGGCTAAAATCGTAAAGATTAAAATGCAGAATACATTATATCCAGTCAGATTCTGTTTAATGTAATAACTGCTACAGCAGTAGAAAGTGCACTGATTTAAAGTTGAAGTGCATACAAATTAAGAGCAATAGAACAGATAAGTACTAAAAATATGCACACACATTTTATTATAAGGATATATGGAGTGACCTGAAGTGCTTGAAAGTTAAAGGTCTCTATCTCTGGACCTGTTTGCATCTTCCAGAGTACCCCAGTCAGGCAGCGGGACTGACGCTCTACCTGTACCTCTGGGCTGCTTCTGCCTGCTGCAGTGTGCTGGTGGCCATCACCTGGGATTTACGGATAGACTGGGGGCTTCTCCAAGGCCCCGACTTTCTGAGAGAGGAGGCTGTGTATTCTAAACGGGTAGCCAAGTTTCTGTAATAATTTTTACTAACACAACCGTAACTCTGCAGCGTGTGTGTGTGTTACTGCAATCCCAATGGAATGTCAAAAGTATTTCTGGTATTACATTAAAGCGTGAAATGTCTTTTATGAATTGAAATTAGCATAGATTCAGTATTTGCTCTGTAAACTTGATATTTCACTGAGACAGTCTACAGGTCAATTGGCCAATATGGTATGAGAGACTGTCATAAAGACAGCCTCTGTTAATACATTCCAGATTTAAACCCTAATGTATAATTATCTTTGTTGCATTTTTTATGATCTGCTTTCAGTTATAATGTATCGTACGGCATGAATGGTAACTGAAAGATAGCTTCATATAGAAGTGACATCCCCCCGCTACACACTGCATGCCATGTTTATAGCCCACCCGGGTGCTTGGGGTTACAGGCCTACTACTACTTTGCAATACTGGCGGACGTGTTGCTGAGGCTGGCCTGGGGGGTCAACATCATCCTGGTGCAGATGCGGGATGGAGGCTCAGCTACCGCCACTGGGATCCTGGCCCCACTGGAGGTTATTCGGTGAGGAGAGCAAAGCCGGCTGTTTACGCTTTACAAGGCTGTCTCTTCACCTCCATACCAGCAAAAGATGATAACCTGCATCACTGAAATGCGGGAAACTGATCAAACTCAGAGGACATGAGAAAACATAATCCTAAGGTTTTTAGACCAATCTAAATATTAATTTAAATATTGATATGTCACATTCTTGCAATTCATGATTTAAACAATCTGTACAGACTGTAAATAATGTAAAAATTCAATGGAGTACGGACAAAACCGATGGGTTTGGTTTGACTTCTCTGCTCTTTCAGCCGGTTCATCTGGAACTTCCTCAGATTAGAGAAGGAGCATCTGACTAACTGCAGCCTGTTCCGAGCAGTCAGAGACATCCCAGTACGGCCCCCGACCCAGAACGGACACTCCTACCTGGAAAAGATCGTGGAGGGGGAAAATAATGGAAAAACCTGTGAAAAACCACATTCTGCAAAGACTAAATCGAACTCCTCTTTTAAGTGGATGAGGTAATGCTCTGGAGCAGGACAATTTATCAGTCTCAATTTTTAATGTTCACTGGTATAAACTACTGTTCTGGTTATTTATTTTTTTACTGTCAACCATAATAAGCTAAAGATGAAATTTTCTCGTGCGAATCTATTGATTCTGGGACGGTTAAAATTAATTTATCATTTCCTGTTTCACTGTTTCAGGACAACAGCAACATAGACAAAACCTTCAATGGAGTGAATAGAAAATGAGTTAAATTTAACCTGAGGAAGAACAGAAGATCTCAGATCCTCAAAGTCTCCTTGCATTGCAGGAATGAACCTTCTCTACAATCAATCTGTGGACTTTCAAACAACAGAACTGTAATCATCCTGACCACCCCCACGTTCAAAATTAGCAGTAATGTGTAATACATTTATGATATCCATAAGTCTCTAATATCAAAAACACTTAATATAATTGTATGAATTGGTCATGCTACAGAGAGTACAAACAATATGATAGTCGCTGATAAAATATGGACTTCTAACAGCCCTGAATGCAGAAGACAAAAGCATTACTCAAAAAAATATATATACACACAATTTCAAATAATTCACTTTGGAGCTTAACATTGAACACATACAAAAAAGGTGAATCATCATAAATAAAACAACAGGGATTTCATAGGTCACTATAGGGGTTTTATTATAAAGCATACAGCTGTTTGTGTTTTGTTTTATAATAAAATGCTGTTACTCTTAAGCTACACGATGTCACCCCACAATGAATGAACGTCGATGGACATAAGAAGTTCAGGTGAGACATGTAACATCTGCCACAGATTTGATTTCTTTTGTTGTTTTCTATTTTTTTTGTTAAAAAGCAGATTAGTATTTTGTAAAGCCTTTAACGTCTGATTTCTAGGTACTCAGACTGTCACTTCATATCGCATGAATATGAGTGAGTTATTGGGCTGAAAATGGTGGAGTCCAGTATTGGGTGCGTTCATTACTCTGCAGTGCTCTAAAGGGGACCAGATGTCCTGGCTGCCCACTGCATTTCAGTGACAGCCTGCAGGACCACACTGCTATTGGCTTTGCTTTGTGAACTACACTCTAAGAAGTGACTTCAAGATGCAGGCTTCTTTAAAAAAAGTCGGGATTCCAGACCCTTTGTGAGCGCTTGGACCTTCACGCTGCCAGAAACCGCATGATAGCTAGTATGGGGAAAGCGACGGTCTGTCCTTCTGATGTGCCGAGTGGATCCATGATGGCGAAGGCTTCCCGTCTCTTTCCCTCTCCCAATTGTCAAAGCTCTGCCTCCCTCCCTTTTCGGTGCTGATGTTTACGTCACTGCATCATTCCCAAGGATAAAAAGAACCGTAATTGGACACAAGGTGGTCTCCAGATATGTGACAGCTTCTAGTGACACTGACCTGTCTTAGTGCAAATGCAGCTGGCATGCAAAATAACATGAGACTGAACAAAACAAGGGCTCAGAGCCTAGTGCTGAAGGAAACAGACTCACACAGCGCTTTCCCTGCAGAGCAGACCTGTCCCAAATGTCACGTTCGCCTTTATTACGACTCTGACGCCGAGGCAGCAGGTCTTCCCAGTGTCCAGCGGGATCGAGGTCTAGGTCTTCAAGTGAAGCTTAACAGGCAACATTCATGTGCACATGCCTCACTTGGTCACAAATTTCCCTCCAGAGTTTAACATAAGATAATTTGTGGGTCACAGGGATAAAGGGTTTCAGATAACGAATCCACAAACTTGGCATCAGATTAAGAAACACAGTCAACAGGTCTGTGGGTCAATATGGTATCAGTGACATAGGGTTTGGCAAGGCAACTAACGCTGATAAATTCCTCCGAACTCCATCAAATGGAACATTCTGATGAACATACACTCCTACTCTAATACTATTGCCTTCTGCTGCAAGTGTAGCAGAATATTTCACTACCTATGAACCCCCACTAGGTGGTGGCCAAAATAAAAACAGGTCTGTAAAAGCATTCGAGATCATTGTCAATTTTATTTTATAAAGCTACAAATTAGCCTTAAAACAAATGACATATTGGGTCAGCTTAAACATTCCTAGAGTTTCTGTCTCAGTTTTACTTCTGTACCTCTAAAAAATATTACAGACACGTGCAATGGCTGCAAATAGTGAAGTTAAATGCAGAGAGCCAGGCAAAAATTACTGATAGTATATCATTTATAAAATACAGCCGGGGAGAAAGAAACAGTCATTCAAGCAGACTTGGGGTCAAATGCATTTCAGTTTAAATGTTACTATATAAAAATATGTTGGACTTCATTCATCTTTCGTATCAGATGCAATTCAGAATATACAATATTTAGCTCTCAAATCGGACAGCTTTACGGGGACATTCTTTTCATATATGGATATAAGGCTGGACATCTAGGGGACAGCATAGTATGTACAAGCAATTTTAATTTGGGTGAAACTGTATAAATGTAACATTTTGCAAATACTCAATTTACAATGTACTTACAATTTAAACAAGTCAGGTAATTTATGATGTTTTATATTCCAACAAAACTGGTTGCATTTCCGTTCGGAACCCCAAGTCTGGCTGTAAACCATAGATTGTACATTACATTGCATAAGCGTATATTTACCAGTTGGCCATGAATTTGCATTGCATGTAATTTCTTTTTCGAAGAAAGTTCTCAAATAAAAAAAAGTGCACATTGAAGCTGAATCAGATTCCCTCATAGTATAAAATCAGCTTTTCCTAAAAGCTGCTAGTCCAGATCCCCGTAGTCTACACCACAATACCACGCTTCCTGGTATGGTGTGTTTTTCTGAAGCAGTAAACGTGTACAAAAATGCTCATGCAACAAGTAACGATCCCACGGTTACAGTCACGTTAATCGTTTTTGGTTCATCCTTAGTTACTTTTCATCACGGTGTGCAGAAGTGTTAGCCTCCCCCCCCACCCCCCTTCCCAGAGCAGAAAGTCTCTGTTCTCACTCTCTCTCTGGTATCCTCTGGTACACAAGCTTTCCCAGGAAAGCATGGAAAATTGCATAACCATCTCAAGCCACCACTGCAAATGATTTCTGTGAAACAAACATGGCTACAGTCGGGAACATATGCACAGTACATTTTAAAGTAACACCATAAAAAAAAACAACTTTGCAATCTTCTGCTTATTTATCTAGCTGTGTGTTTTGTTTTTGGGTCTCTTTTTTGGGTCTGCTATAAGCATCTGCAAACCAGAGGCACAGTTAAAAAGCAAAGCACAAAGCAGACGGATATACAGTGCGAAATGCAGGCTTCTCAAACACTTTCATAATAAGATATTTAAGGCACTCTCTACTCCCGCCCACACGTAGCTCCTACCAGCCCCCTCCATTACAGGAGAAGCAACAAACAGGAGAATTTGCCGTGTTAATACACTACTATAGGCAACTACGAAAAATAAACACTCGTAATGACTATTTCCCCGTATAAGGAAACAACGCGATTGGGTTGAAAATGTCTTAAGAGATATCAAAAGGCCAGTTCAACTTTGATATGGTTACTGTAATAGCCATCATGCCTCGTGTTTGACCCTGTAATTCAGAACTGAAGCACATCACTTCCAAACCATCCACATTTAAACAACTCTATATAATATGATTCAAGTTACTTGAAAAAGTTATTACAATAAATATGATATAACCATCCATATGCTTATAATTAGTGCTTGCCGTTTCTCCTTCCATATAAAAGGGTAGCTGCACACAGACTTCATATTATAATCCATGTATTTGATTCATTCATAGTCACAAAAATAAATTACCAAAATAACAGGATCCCTAAGCAAGGTTTCTACCAGCTGGAGTAATTATTTTACAGACCCTGCTGACCACTGGCCAAATACATCGTTATTACAGTAGTTCTTTGCAGAATTACAGTTCCTTCATTAACACAGGGGTCAGGTAACAATGATGAAGGCTAAGAATAAAAAGCGATAACCTAGGATGAAGGCTGTAACAGTTTACAATGTCACTAATTCACTACTCTGGCCATCAATGTAACCGAATGGGGCCTTCGCATCCAGAGGAAACTGGGTCAGCTCACAGCCGCGAACAATCATGCAGGACCCCGGTAAGAAGGCAGCCGCTGACTCTGCGATTCACTTCAAGGCTCCGCTTGAGGCATGAGAGAAATTTTGCTACTTGTTTGAAAGGCATGAAAATGGACCAATCAGATGGAGTCGTCTATGAAATGCCCATAGAGAAAGCAGGCACTGGTTTCGGTGCCAGTGTCCTATGGCTTTGGAAGACATCTTTAAAGTCCTTCACCCCTACGGCCCCAATGCAGCACATCCTCATGCTGACGCTGCTGCTCTCCTAAATGAATCATTAACTAGTCATTAACTAAGCATTACCCAGTGTTCACCATGTGATCTTCACTCATATTTGCACATCAGAAGCAGAGGAGCATCCTGTCCTCAGACCCCACCCATCCTCCCCTCCCGTCCCTCCCACCCGAACGGACCCATACTCACATTCAAATCAGACTGTATCGGTTCACAGCAACTCTTGTAAACTTTGTCCCCTCAGCCTCC
>JAODKC010000044.1:18205141-18226259 GCA_026777985.1 Mormyrops attenuatus | reverse complement strand
CCCCCCCCCCCCCCCCCCCCCCCCCCCCCCCCCCCCCCCCCCCCGCCCCCCCCCCCCCCCCCGGCCGCGGCCCCCCGGGGGTTCGGCCGGGGCACGAGGGTCCACTGGACCGAAGCTGCCAGCTCCGAGATATCAGAGTGCCGGAAATCGGTGGCAGTGCAGGGCGAGATGCTGACCGGGCGGTGAACGCCAGGGAGAAGGGCGCTGCTCTGTCTGCTCGACATATTTAAGTAAAACAAGCGGACCGCTAAGCTGCGGCTACCGCCTGTGCTGTATTTAAATGCCACAACAAAAGATACAAAATAAATAAATATGATGAAAACAATCTGGCGGCAGAACTCTCTGGCAACAGAGCTGCCAATCAGGACTCTGAATCTGCCCCGTTGCAGCGGCCGCATTCTGACTGGGAGGCTCGGGACAGAGAGCCCAGCTACAATGATCGGGTCCAGCACTGCCTCATCATCACCATCATCATCATATCAGCTAACCGAACATGCAGTACATCCTAAACACTCATCATGCACCAAACCCCAAATCAATGTGTTTGTAACTTCATTCCCCACTGAGTGTGGAGCAGAACGTCGACCACAAAGTACTGCAGTGAGCGTGTGGCCTTCACACGACTCGTGCTGGACATGCGAGTCTGAGCATGGCATTCATCCCGGACCAAAAGACAAGGTCAGATAACCTTCAACTCATCCTCTAAGGTCCAATAACAGTGCTCACCTGTAAAAAGAAGTGCTGTACCTGATACTCCGAAATGAAAAATTCATTTTCTGTAAGCAGCAGACAGCAGGCCACTCCTGGCCCGTGCCCCGCGCTGAAACCCTACACGGCCACACCTCAAGGTGAACGCGTCCCTACGTCCTGCACCGCCCCAGTCCTCGCCGGCTCCTTGCATGGGGGTGCCGAATACCCCGTCAGACCCATGAGGGCCTGGCTCCCGCCAGATTCTGCGGGATTACCATGAGGCCCGTCCGAGAAGCATGCCGTGAACAAGGCCGTGCCGAACGGCTTGCCCCAAATCGAGGTGCTGGAGCTGCACCTGGCACAGGAGGGTTTGAGGGCTGTGGAGATGCCCTGCACGGTCAGCCGTGCCACCCAGCTGACGTGATCGAACACGCAAACACGCTAAAGCCTTCGTCACGGCCGCTCGATAACCCCTGAACTGCTCTGAAGGGCAGAGATCGGGTGGAGAGCACGAGGACATCGTGGTTTAGGGTAACACACATGGCAAAGAGGAATGACTTTATAGAGGCATCTTGGTTTAATATTAAGAAGAAATACAGGGACGGGGTCTTCATAATTAGAACAACGATGAAGAAGATTGCAGATAAAAGCGGCTGTGTGAGGCTTGTTCCAGTCCAACAACCACGCAGTATGGGGATGGAACAGGTACTTTATGGAGGTTCAGGGGTAGAAATGGGTCTAACAAGGATCAAAGCAAAAGGACAAATAATTCGGCATCAATGAGGGGGGATGTGAAAGAACAAGATGGCTATCAGGTTTTGGGGAGGGCTGGAGAATGCTACATGGGGGATGCATGAGTAGGATCTGCCCGTAAACCCCCCCCATCTGACAATCTGTAACAGTGTTGTTATGAAGACGATCCACTCCTGTGTATCACTGTAAGACTCCGACTGCTGCAGAATGTGTGTCGAAACAGCTGAACAGGCCTTTCAAACTCCCCTCCCCTAAAAGAAGGACTGAATTACTGAGCCTTAAAGCACAGACGTGGGGGGAGGGGGGAGGGGGTTCAAAAATGCAGACGGCAACAGCCACTGGTGACAAAACAAGGTTATTTGTTGACAATGAGATTGGGAGTGGTGGGGGCAGGAGCAGGTGCCGGAGACGGCAGAGCTAGGCGGGCCGATACCGACACTGTCTCTCTGAGACACTTCACCCAAAGGGAATCACACGTGAGGGCGTACATGCTACCCATTCATAGCTTATGGGCATGTCCTCCAGCCCCCGTCGTCTGCAGGAGAACCCAAGAACTACTGCTGGTTTCACAGCCTCGCAGTGACATGCTGATGTGGTTCACCAGTTATCGAACCACTAGCTCGCTGCCCAGTTTGACCTACATTAATAGTGAACTGTTCCAAAGCTAATAACTGTACCAGAAGTCTATCTATGTGCTGACAGCACGTGTTTATCGTTTCACGTTCCCACAGTTGAAGCCCCTCCACAATCTGAGTACAATTCTGTCAGGCGATGTTAGTGGCTCCATTTTTGCCTACGTTTCCCGCCCATATGGTGTGTGGGAAAACGCGGAACTACTTCCCTACGTGCGTGAGGGGCTTGTTTGGACTATACAGCAACACGGCCAATAAAACGGCCATTTATAAAACTGCGGTGTTCCTCTGCCATTGAGTCGTTACCTTTTAAGGGCGAGATGTCGAGATCCTGTATGAGTCAGCAGTATTATACAGAGAACGAGGGAGAGAGTGTTGGAGAAGGGGGGCGAGAGAGAGAGAGCGAGAGAGGAGAGGGAAGAGCGGGCGACAGCCAGGAAAAACAGGAAGTTAAGACAAAGACGAAGTCAGAGAATGTGAAGGTGAATGTGCTCATACTGAGCTTTGGTGATGCTGCCCTGCAGATTATCTGGCAGAGTTTGGGTCCCCGTGACCCTGCGACTGCACTCTGCTCGCAGCCAGTAAGTCATAGCGACACCGTGAACGGGCAGCACACGTCTCACACGGCGTTAATCACCCAAGAGTGCTTTGGAAAAGCGTTACACAAAAAGAGGGAGGCCACAGAGCCCCACAAAGATGAAGCGAGAAAAGCCCGAGGCACAACACCATGGGCCATGACGCACCTGGCCAGGGACGGGTGCACTCATGCGCTCGCATGAAAGCGCCACCTTTCCGCTGCAGCCTGGACACAAGTTCCGCAGCCCAGAGAGAGCTGAAAGAGCCTCCCCTGAATTCCGGGCTTTTTCCACTGCCTTGGCATGGTACCAGCGTCCTGGCACAAAGCTGACACACTTAGTACACGCAGGGTTCGGGTAACACTAAACGCAGCCCCTCGCCCCCCCCATTCACAGTTACATACCACACATACAGTCTGCATGCACTGATTCACTGCCCAAACAAAGGGAAGGTAAATGCAGCCGGCAGAACACTGCGACGGATACGGCGGCGTTCCCCCTGCGACCGGCAGTATAAAGAGCTGAGGGGCTGCTCCCTGCTGTTTACAAAACCAAAGTTTCCCTGGACTAGTTATTTTTGGCCCTGTTTGGAACATACAATGCAGCGGAGGTAGGGGCAGTAACAGCACAGAACATCGTTCTGTATCAATATGCTTATTATTCACCTGTCTTAATATCGAAGCTGTGCGTCAATGCTTATTGATGTGAATCAGTGCATGTCATCAATATTTACAAACAAAGACGCCATTGTATGCCAGTGGAGGGTTTGCGACAGCCTCGTTGTATACGCATTAGCTAATGTAATTCAAGAAACCAAAGTTTCCAGCTCTTTCGAATTGGATCACCCCGCATTGTATCGTATCGAATTGTGTTACATTTCAAGGTACTGTACACCCGATGTATCATATTATTGTTTTGCTGTCCATACATATAGTATCATCATTAAATGTATTAAGATTATATTGTGCACTTCTGGTATTTAGCAGAACAGGCTTTTACAAGTGAATCGTTGTCAACCTTTCTGGGTATAAATTAAAGAATCAGACTGCGGAATGAAGCTCGATTTAACCAGACGCAACACGGCTAACATTTATTTTCACAACAAGCCTCTCTGTGTATAGCTAGTCGTTGTCGTTAAAGAATGGCTATGTGGTAACTCTTTCTCAATCAGGGGTGTAACAATAAAATTCCTTCACAAATAAGATCAATGTAAAATTTTATGCGATTATCAGTTCAGCTCCCTCCATGTACCAAACAGGGATTAACATTATATCCCTGTATTTGTGCATGAAGATTTCAAGCCTTTCAGCTCCATAGCAAACAAAGCCATCCTTCCACCCATTTACTTAACTGGGAATCACGGCAACAACCACTCCTTAAGGGTAATTCCAAAGCAGTTACTTTGCCACAAATTATATACATCCAATAACAATAAAGCAAATGTATATTGATTAAATATTTTATGGTGATTAACAGACAGATGCCTTTGACGATCAAAACCTGATATATTTCACATATTCATTATAGCTTATAACTATAAAAGTCAGGATGGAAAATACTACCATTGGTTTACAATTCAATCTCCATTCTACATCTACTTAAGACTAGGTCAATCTGCAGGATATTTCTTTGTCATTGATTACGGTGACAGTCAAACCATAATTTCAACAGGGTTAATTACTGTATTTCACCTTTGTTTTACAGCCCTATGTACGAGCGTAACTAGATACTTTATAATAGGAAGCTGTTTTGTATAGTTCGGCAGATTTATAACGAATAAAATGAGTTATCAAACCATGACAACATGAACGCCCAGGTTTTTCCCCCCCGCTTTGTTTCACTAGATGCCTCACCAAACTGGTGAATACAAAGGCACTTGTGTTCCATGTGACACACAACACCAATTCCTGCCCTCAAGGGGTTAATGGAGAATCTCTCTCCCCTTTCCAAGTTCAGCATATCATGTAAAGAGCACACAGGCACGCACACACACACACAGGTTTGTAATTATATCTTTGTGGGGACTCTCCATCCATTTATATGGAGAAAACTCTAATTATTACCTGATGACCTTAACCCCTACCCAGCCCGAACCTTAACCATAAGTAACCGAAGTACGAGACTTTTAGCATTTTTAGTTTTATTAAAAACATATAAATGTAATATAAACATAATCCACACACACACACACACACGCCTAAACAGAAGAAATTGGCTTCATCCGAGCCCATATGATACTACCAGGCGTATTGCCAAGGGCCAACCATATTAACCAGAAATTTCTGAGAGGGAAGCATTCAGATAAAATACATTTAAGTTGTACAAATCATCTGTCCAAGCGTGCTTCGAAAACGTCTCCTGTTAGAGGTTTGCCCTTTATTTAATGTCTCTTTTGTAACAGTTTCATGCGGGTCTGCTGGAGTTCGCGAGGAATGCAATTACTTTTCATAGTAGCATGTCTTGGACTGGCTCCTGAAAGCACGCGCCTACACAGTGAGATTCCTCACCACGCTGGCTCAGAGAGCTGCTCAGAATTTCCCCGTATTCACCCATTCTGCAGTGCCGTGCGTGCGAAGGCAGCCCCATGGCAAACAGACGCGACCGGGACCCAGCTTTAAGCGGGATGCTATGCATTAAAAAGCTTGCTCATCTTACATCTGACTATAAGAGGAAGGAAAGCTCAGATATATTACAAGTACGCGGTTATTTGTGCTAAAACGTCACTGCCTGTTGGCGGATACCAGTTGATCAATAAGGTCACCCAAACGGATGCATGTGGAGATGAGTTTTTACCACAGTCCCCGTACTCAGACCTTCAGCACCACGGCCCAACAGCAAACACAAGACCCTTGGGCAAAACGATGGCATGTTGCTCTTCTGCATCACGTCCCAGCTTCATCATCACCCCTGAACATTTCCACACACTCCAAAACATGGACCCAACCTCGATAAATGTCACGATCCCTTCCCTACAGGCTAACTTCCTGACTTATATACACATTTAATAAAATGCCATAATGGCCAAGATTCAATGAGGCATGAAATATTCAAGCTGTGTTTAAGGGAAAAGCAGAAGCAGCCGGCCACGTTTCCGGCCACATTTATCCTTTATACTCTCCCTCTTTCACAATGTATCGCTTTTCCGGAGAGACCTGAACTGTTTGTTGGCTTAGCGGAGATGGTTTGCAATTTAGCCCACGTATCCTGGATATTTACGGACACAGCTCACATGAAATATGTTCCGTTTCCCAAGGGTACAGCAGCGGGACCCTGCGAGGAACTCGTCACGAGCCCAGATTCTCACCCAGCGCCAAAAGTCCACAACTTTACTGAATATGCAGCACTAGATGGTCATTAAACCAATATCAATAACAGGTCTGACAATCATTAGAATGCACCAAATATTATTTTAGATTTTTTATTTTAAATTGTATTTTTATACAACAGAATATATAACCATTTTTAATGCTGCAGTTATCTATCTATCTATCTATCTATCTATCTATCTATCTATCTATTCAAAAAAACAAGTAATGCTGTCTTTTACTAAATGTGTGCAATATTTTCTATAATAAATGCTCCCTATGGAAGTCTGGGCCTGATACTCAGCCAATGAAGAGCTGCAGACACCGGTACTGGGTCTGAAATGGTTGTTGTAATTACACTTTAAAAAAAAGCTAAACTAACTGATATGCTATGACAAATTGGACAAACTGCAAGTTGTAAATAAAATCATTATATAGCTACTTAGCAGAGGCTTCCATCCTGAGTAAAAGCTTTCCATTTTCTACTTTAAATGGCAGGCTAACACTTTCATTTAAATGCTACACTCACACGCGGTACTGTATTTAATGTAGCCTACGTTGGACAGGTTTTATATTAATGGTAATATGTTTTTAAATTATCAATTAAATTCGTTTTCTCTTTCAATGTATGTGGTTTTAATATACGCACAAGAGGATGCAAATTTTGTTCATCCAGCTAAATATAAGCAACACTAACAGCACTAACGGACTAAAGGTAGTGAGAATTAACTAAGAGACTTTGTATAAATTGAATTTTCGTTTGCATTAAGGTGCTTAGATGGTGCAAGGTGAGCTACCCACTCAGGTGCGCTCATTAATCTACAGGAATTATTTGGATCACGCATCTGAGACTTGCACCAGAAACCCTCTGAGTTATAAACGAGTGTGCTTAACAGTACACTACCCACTGCCATGAAATCATTTTCAATAACCATGAATTTAATAACCATGCTTCTGTTATATATGGTATGATGCTTTTCAAATAGCTTCTGATATCCAGGCCTTAGACATTTTCTTCAAAATGATTAAGTTGCCAGTTCAAGCCATTGACACTAATAAAACCACTGCATGTGGAAACTTCCAGTCACCTCCAAATTACCCAAAACACAGCTATGCTCATTGGTGCTGACATACCAGCCTCTCTAACAATTTTTTGTTCTAGGAACATTTACCGAACTTTACCATGAAGGTATGGAGTGTCCAGTTTTCCTGATGTTGCCCACTACTACAACTAAGATTAATGTAAATGCAAATTTAGGGCATGTTGGAGCAGTAATTCTGCCGCTTTACACATCAAAACGCTGGATGGTGTTTTTGCACTTTTTAAAAATAATATTTCATTATTAAATAATATTTTTCGACATGGATTGCATTAAAAGGATGTTCAGGTAATAATGCTATCAAGCTGACATGGACAGAACCATTGTTAAAATGTAAAATGTGGAAATGACATTCCATTAATGTTACAGTAAGAACGTTCTCTGCCAGCTTTGAGAATACCGTCACATAACATTGGCTAAACTTCTGGGTACGTTCCCTGTCAGTTGTAAAAGCACTCCATGTCTTTTGGCTGAGGCCTACATTCACTTCAAGACCTTTGTCTCGGTATACAGACAAAACTGGCATCACACCGGCATCACCCAAACCTTCATGAAGACCTAAACTGCTAAAGGTCATATTAGGCCTCACACCGGCCTTTCAAAGTACGGTGTGTTTCTTTAGACTTACAACCTCTGTGAATATGGTGTAACCGGATTCCCCTAAGACACTGGCCCACACAATCCCTCCCACTGTTCAAGGAAATCATGAATGCACCGGAATTGATTCCTGTTGCTCTAAACAGTTGTATTTTACGGTAGTATACACGCTTTAATGATTGTGATATATTATTAATGGTACAGCCTTCCTACGTACTTGAAGGAATGTAGGCATTCTTTCTCTTTGCAGCTACTTTTAATGCCCAGTGCCAAAAAGAGATGCCTAACACAGTGAAAGATTACGGCAGTTCCAAATGCAGACTTCTTGCACATCTCGAAACTAACCGAAAACCGCCAAACTCACACTCTGCGCGGGGTCGATAGCCCCTTCAGCTAACTCACTGCGAGCATTAAAACTGACCCCAATAAGATGTCATAAAAAAAAGGTATGGTATGATCTCATTCTCAGAAATCCATACAGGGCTTGTGAGGGCATACAGTCGGCTGACAGAGAGGGTTTTGAGTCGCTTTCATGTACACACTGAGCTTTATTTTATTCCGTTCATGTTTGGTGTGACAGCTGTGCAGAATTTCACTGTGGCGAGGCAGCAGTGAATAGCGGCCTTGTAAGCTTATGGATACCAGCCACACAGCTACTGGCTGCACACTAGGAGCTAATTGGCTCTCCCCTCAATCCAAGCCTGCCATCCATCCCCAATAAGATATGCTCAATCCACACCGACGCAGCACCAGGGATCATCGTATTTGCACCAAACACACACCTCCCGACTTATAAAAATCATCCTATAACTCATAACACATAGTTAAGCAAATTATAGACCATCAGCTGAAAATGCCTGACCTTATACCATTGAGTGATTTTCTTCTTAAACTCACACGGTATGAAAAAAGCATTAAATATGAAATGACCCATCTTTGAGTACCAGGCACAAAAACACCATGATTTTGACATACATTTCAACGCTAAAATGATCTCATAGGTGAAAAACTTTATGACTGCCCTTGAGGTTGCTGATTTAATCCAGAAAGTCTTCACACCCTTGTTCAGCCATTCAGAATTCATCCATTCCATCTCAAGTGAGTCATTATACCCTGCAAAAATTAATCACCTCAAAAAAAGCTAGTTCTCAGGAAACCGGCTAACATGGAAGAAAGTTCACTCTTATATAAAATTATAATAGCACAATAAATAACGGGTTAGGCAAAAAGCATTCTTCGTTTTTTAAAAAAGGGTTCTCTTAGATCACATCTTGCAAATGTAGCTGTAAAATGAAGTAAGTTATTCAAATAATCATATTTTTGTTAGTGGGCTCAGGGGAAGAAAAGAACTCAGGATGAAAATCTTTGTCTTATTTATTCGTGTCAATCTTACACGATTTCACAACAGGAATTTTGCAATGAAGTTCTGTTTACACAATTATTCATTTGCTTACAAAGTAGTTTAAACTATATATCCCAGCTGCCACGTGTGTTTCTGTGGTTACTCAGAAAAGCATTTCGGCCAAAAAACAAAAAATATGCTAGTCTACAGACCTTTAATTATGTTTTCTTATTATCATGTTTAAGTAGCTGCCAACAAACTGAACTAGCAGTTGCGCTGAATTAAAGAACTTAAATCACTGTGAGCGTTAAGGAACAAAACCTACAGGAAAGTGGAAATCCCAGAAACAAAAGGCCACCTGATGTTAGCCCTCTGGCATCCCATGAATCATTTCATAAAGTTGTTCAACAGAAATTATCCGTATTGAATTTCCAAAACAAATACAGCATGTATGTCCTATAATAAATGTAACTTCCTGGCTATCAGGCGAAACTCCTAAGGCTGCTGAGGCAAGCCTAAGCCATGTGGCTGTGTATCACTTTCAAAGGCGTTTGTATGTGTGCGTGTGTAAATATAATATTCATTTCTATGGGCAAAACCCATAACACACAACAATGACACAACCCCTACCCAACCCTAACCTTAACCATAAGTAACCAAACAACATACAAGTCTTCTGCCATTTTCAGTTTTTTGATTGCAGTCATAGATTTTTATGAAATAAACAACGCCACCTTATTACATTTGGTCCCCACAATGTAACGTATACCTGTACCACATGCGTGCGCGCACACACACACACATATATAAACAGACATATCACACATATATAAACAGACATACATATATTAAACTTCATCTCTCCCCATCAAAGTGGCCTGTCAGGTTCTGTCGCCAGCATAAAATTCTTACGCTATCAAATACTTGGAAATCTTCAGGTTCCTCAGTAGCTATGTCCTATCTTTGTTTAAATCATATCTAACATTTTCATGCCTGTATAGAACAAGCAAGGAGAGAGAGAGAGAGAGAGAGAGAGGGAGAGAAAGAGAGAAAACATTTATGTATATAACCAGCTACGTCCAGTATTTCGAAACACAAATATCTGATATGATTACGCAGGTTGCACTTTATGTTCTTTGCAATTGCCTGGGGACTCTGAAGCTCGTAACTGTTTCTTTTTTTTTTTTGGAAGAGTATAAAATGCTGGCTGAAGGCCTAGTGCAGCATAAACAGAATCACAATTTCAAGACCATGTATGATGTCACATGTCACAGCCTCCTGAGGGACAAACTGAAAGAGGAACGCTACAGCTTATCAGGCTGTCATTCCGCATTCATCCTTGGTAGCCCCTCACTCCCTCCCTTAATATTCTTCCCAGCTCTGCCATCCACTTTCAGACAACACAGGTCGTCCTCCCCCTTTGGCCAAACATTTCCGCACAGTGGAGTCCAGGACACTTTCCTACTTCATGGGAATTGTTGGTCTCTGCTCTCAAACAGCATATAGATTGCCGTTCTGTCGACAAAAATCACAACAGAGGTTTAAAAGGTCAAGGAGCGGCGTATGTACCACGTGCTCGCGATAAAAGGAGACTCGTGGGTTGCCTTCGGTGCTTCTGCTCAGGATGTGTGTGTTTTTTAACTGACCCAAATGCTAGCTGGCAACAGGAAGAAACTCGCTGGGGCCGCAGGTCGATTTGCTATGCAAAGCATGCCCACGTAGCGCCAGGCAAATTGACGAATCTCCTCAAGAGCTTCCTGTACTTATCACTTCCTCAGTCTTAAGCTGGGATACACCAGCACTAAGAATGCAGAGAAAAACACCGTGCGTGAGAGAGAGGTGGCAAGAGTATGGAGAGAGAGACAGGAGGGGCAAACAAGAGAGGGAGAGACTCAGAGCAACAGTGATCCTCTTATGATTCAGAGAAAACAGAAGCAGCACTGGTGTGGCACAAGCAACAATGCTTGATCCTTTTTATTATTAATTCTTAAACTAGTATCTATCCAAACTATGAGTCTAACCAAGTAAACACACAATTTGCAGATAATAATTCCACAGAAATAACCGTGAGCTTTTTAATACAGTATTTCAGAATTTAAAGCACAGTTTGCAATAATTTTCTCATAAAAAAAAATGGCAATCAATGACTAAAATCCCAGAATAATGTCTTAGGGTAAGGTAGGGAAAGTAAATGGAGAAGAGAGCTTTGCACGCCATATAAATCTGCAGGTCTGGGTTACGTTTCATCATAGGGAAGAGAGAAAAAAAGTTATAAAACAAATATCTGGGGAAATTTAGTCAGGTTGTGTTGGGGCCTGTCTGCAGTCTGACACCAAAGAGAAATAGACATGAATGTTATAAAAATATTATTAATAAAACAGACAGGCACAGAACATCAGTTTTGTGTTGTTTTTTACACGCATCGATACCAAGCAAGGTGAAATTTGGGCCGTTTAGGAAAGAAGTCACAATGACATTAAAGCGGCTCGCGTTTTGGCAAGGGGCCGGCCCATGTCGCAGAGTAATAAGTTCAATAATATGCCAGTTACGGCCAATTTATAAAAGAGTACGATTTCATCTATAAACTTTTCGTATTAAAAAGCGCAACATCTGGATTTCTTAGCGCTGATGGCACATTTTTACTGAGTGTATTTTTAGCAGGAGAATTTGAAATCTACTGGACACCTGGTCAACATCCCAGTTCATCATAACTAGACTCGATTATTCACGTATAACATTCCGTATTAATACGACTAACTGAACATCCAAGACTGAATATGTTCTCGACCCTATCATCTCTTTACGTTAATTAACGCTATTGGATTTCTCATCTTTTATGCCGATAAAAGACGATAAGTAACCGCGTAGGATACAATGTATCTTAGAGACGTGCATAACTTTTCCTAAATGATTTTTATTGGTTTTCCCCCGTCGGGGGGCTTTGAGAGAGTCTTTTTGGAAGGCTTGTGTGTACTCTGCCGAGGGGGTCTTATAAGCGATTTTAATTGTAGCCCACGTGAAATTAAATCTATTAGACGCACGTAGGACACGACCGGGGAAGAAAGCGGGCACCGACAGCGCTGCACATAGGGAGTCGCGTCAAGGATCCCATCCCATCCCAGCATTATACGGTTAAATCCTCAAGGCCAACTCCGCATTCACATTCCTGCACATGCTTTTTTTAAATGTCGCAAATAAAGTTCGTCTATCAAATCAATGTCACGGGGTGGAGGAATAGTGGCAGAAGAGAAGAGCAACGCTGGCAAAAGAGATTTAATAAGCGTGAAATCTTACGCCGATCATTAAAACAGGCGATCTATAAATGTGCGATTTATCCGTCTGGCAGGTAACTGTTTCTAAAGCATACTTCTAATTAATGTAAGAATCTCACGAATGCCATGAATATTTTAAAGCCCCGAGCTGTAACGTTCTAGCTTGGCAAAATAAGGGGAAAATTACCGGCTGCGTCTCTCCTCCATAAAAGCGCCACCGTCCACTTCTTGAGGCTGTGATATTTGTCGGGCTGTAAAGTTATAGGGTGCAGATACGGTCGGCTCAGGCCCCTGCCCCTGGCGTCCGCTGCCTCGATCGCCCCCTTTCTCCGGCTGCCTCTTCGCCCGTCCAGGAAGGGAGTGTGTGGCTCGCATGGACGCCGATTGAACTGCACTCTCACTGACATCATTCAGTCGGAGTTTTTAAAGACACAGACGAATCGTTTCAAGTAAAAGCGCCCATGCGCAAATACACATCACCGAATCGTTTAAACTGCGGATATATGCAAGGCTTTTCCAAAATATTACAACAGACATAACTTAAAACTATACCTTTCTCCGGATGTGGTCTGTCCACGCAAGTCATATATAAATACGAACATGAATTTTAATGGGAATATAAATATTTATTGTAATTGTGTTATGGGACCAATCAAATTTACCGTGCAGAAACTTCATACATAGGTATAATTTAGCAGGTCGTTTAGATTTTCAAAGACAAATTGTCTGTGTTTTCTTATTTTCCTAATTTTTGTCGAAGTATGTTCTTTTCTAAATAAGTGTAAAAGAAATGTTTTAGAGGCATTGCCGCTTTGCTTTAGATTTGGAAAAACCCCATTAATACGTTTTAGACGGCTGTGATTAGGTGACCTTGTAGGAAAGGAGAGGGTAGTTAGCACTACATTTGGGAGCAGTTGCTTCTACACTGTCTCATTGAGAAGAGCTGTAGCATCGTGCGGAGAGGTTGTTTTGGCACCTGATAAGGATACCCCCAGGGAGACTCTCCTTGGTGGTAATTCAGGCATGCCCCACTGGGCGGAGATGATGATGTGGGCTACCCAGAACCAGAGATTGCATTTCTTGACTGGGAGCACCTAGAAATATCCAAGGAGAGGCAGTACGTGTTATCATGGAAAAGGGTTTGATAGTTTCCACCCGACGTGTTCATAACTATGAGCTCTCAGCTGCATTACAGGAATAGAAAATTGACAGTTGGGTGGATTTTGATGTAATGTAACTTAGCACGTCAAATAACTACACATAACAACAATTTAGTGCCTTTGTGCTTCCAAGCAATTAAAATAGTTTTCAGGGACATGTATCACCAGAAACACCTGATATGGAAGCAACAATTTGACACAAAGTGATGCAAATATAGTACAATAGTTGACGGTATACATAGGAAAGGTTTCACTCTGCGCGTGGCTATTCTCCTGCCCTGTTTAAATCGACATGCACTATAGGCTACTTGAATTCGGTCCTGGGTGTACACCTGTACCATTTGCCGCCTGGGATAGGCTCCAGGACCCCCCCCCAAATCCTGACCAGGTTAAGAAGTTGGAAGATGGATTGATGGATGGGCATTTGGCATGATCAGAAATTTGGTGTCACAAAATAGAACTATGATTCATAATATAAATTAAGGAACTTTAGCGCAAAATCTTCCACTGCAATTCATTTTATATTTAAATGCCAAACATAGGAAAATTGTATTTTTGTTACGCCTTTCATTTTGTTGTGTATTAGTATCTATGCAATGAATGTCAAAGAGCAATACGAAAAGCAGTGTTTCCTAACCTACCAACTATGTTGGTTTCCAGCCAGCTGTGACTGACACAATAGACTGATACAATAAAAATACTAACATGTGGCACAATTCACATGACATGACAAAATATGTCATTTGAACCAAAGTTAAATATATATATATATATAATCATAATAATTATTATTTCGGACCAGAATGAGCACAGTTGAAAGATGTATTATTATTATTATTATTATTATTATTGGACAGCATCCAGGGTGAACCACACCAGGGCACAGGTAACTGACCAGTAATCAAGCAACAGTTACACAAAAGACACAAATTTAATCACTGGTCATGTTGGCATCACATATTTTTATACATTGCAAACAGGATGAGAACACTGTAGATACATATTGTATAAGGATATGTACTGGCAGTGACACATGATATGTGCTAAGCACACTGGCACTGCCTCCTCCCAAAGCACAGCTACACACTGGCGCATTTTCAGAGCAAAACAACAACCTATTAGGCATGACCAGTCAACCAACAGGCTTAAGAGATGCGCATGGCGGAACAATGGAGGCCCTGTTTCATTCTGGCTGGATGACAAATCCAAGGGAAAACGTACTCCCATGATACCAATGCAAAGGTCATATTCCTCAATTTTGGTTTAAAGTATCGGAAATACAGTCCGCCTTCCTTTAAAAGGCACACGTCTCCAGCTGAGAGAGGGATCGTATGATGGTTAGTGTTGATTATTTCATGACTCAAATGTGAATCACATCAAACTACATTTATCTCAGTCCACTGTTTTACATATTGACATTGTTCTCTTTGTCTTTACACTTTGTTGAAAAGTTATCTATAATGCAGAGAAATTTTTTCCCCACCTGTTGCCATCCACACGCACCCACATCAAAAGCGGTCTGTATGTGAATAATGTTAAGCCAGACAAGAGAGGAAACATTTAGAGAGACGATGAAACAAAGCGATATGAAGTTCTGAGACTCTATCGCAAGTTCTACATATCTACGAAGACCATGAAACACCAGCCTAGGCCACCGACGAGGAACATGGTGACGTGGATGCTGTAGATGAAGAACTCATTCAGGAGACTGAAGTCCAGGCGACGACGGCCCAACAGCAGCAGAATTACGGACAGTTTGTACTGGAACCGCAGAAAGACCCTCACGCTGAAGTACTGCAGGCAGAAGAGGGCGGACAGGGCCACCCAAAGCAGCGAGGTGAAAAGACTGCAGCCGAAGTACAGGAGGAAGCGGATGAATCCATATATCCAACGCGACTTCAGGTACAGGTCGAAGTTATTGTACTTGGTGCGCACAAGCTGCGCTGTACGCACAGGCCCGCAGGCGGAGTGCATGCAGGTGGTGTGGGGGCCATGGAAGGAACGCACCCGCCGCGGGATAGGGATCACAGGCATTAGCGGGCGAGGCGAGCCGTGGTCCACAGGGAGTCCCAGCCGCAGTCCCCGTCATCCACTCCTGGAGCGCATTCCAGCATCATCTGCTGACTCGCAGCGGGCAAGGGAATCGCCGTGCCAGATCTCAGCAGAAGTGACTCGCTACTTCAGCCGCACTTCATCGTCCGCAGGTACCTCCAAGGCAGCAGGGGGGAGTCTGCACACAGTGGTATAATGGCATCTTGGTCTCATTATAGTAATCACCTCAGACTGGTACATCTAACATAACATTATACTTAAAACTGTTAATTCCTCGTCTGAAATATTAACAAAATCAAACTCTCTACAGTATTAAGCAATCACAAATAAATCGCATGTAAAGACAAGATTTACGGCCATCGATTAGAACGCTTTATGCAAGCTTAACATGTATACAACGAATAACTGTATTCTGTAATTACCTCTACCTATAGTAAGATCTGCTAATTATTAATGCTAGTCCTGCTACTGGAAAATGAATTACTAATCCGTATACTGCAAAAATACTGAAAAATACCAGGCGAGGCATAGTGAAGAGTTCAGTCTGAAGATGTATTTCGTTTGTAGTATTGTTAATCACCTGTCGTTCATTTTAAACGCACTAAATTAAATGGCTGACGAGGATAAGCGATTAGAAGATGGATGAATGGAAATGTACATGGTTAACCAGTGAGATCGCATATTATACTGTCCTGAAAACATAAATGAATATATAACACTTTATTGTCCTTAAAAGCCTGACAATATGATTTGTGGAACCTTAATAACAATAAATAAATAAAATCATTAAAAGAAGACAGCTATACTGTACCGACGCATGCTGAACGGGAAGGTTAAAATCTAGCTAGCTGAACTGCCATGGACTGTATTTAAAATCATCTGCGATCTTGATGTGCCACAAAGCGAATCCTCAAAAAGCATCACCATCGCACAGAAAATCGCTGTCCAAGCTGGTTAATGACAGCTGTTTAGCTATTATAAACTACCTCAGCTCCGCCGAGATCAGATAAAAAAGAATGCCATCACGTAGGCCGGCTAAACGGTTTTTTTTATTCGTAAAAAAAAAGTATTTTTTAAAAAACAAACTGGCCTATTACGGGGCAAGAGTACAAACTAAATATCTACGAACTGACTCTAACAGTAAATATTCTCCGCTGATTTGTTCCTTTGGTCATACATTTAAATTTTTCATTTCACTGCTTCCTGTTTGCACAGCAGTTTACGGCACGTCGTAAGACCGCTCGGTGCAGCTTACCGGCTTACTACTGTTGTCATAACAACCACTGTGATTTATAAACGTGAGCGTATTCAGACACATTAGCAACAACATCAACAACAGCAATTTTTTTTGTTTTGTATACCAAAATTTAAAAGTGAATATACTGCCCTGACTTGAGAAGTACTTTTTTGCGTTCACCAAGTATTCACATCAATGGATTGTTTTTAACCACATATTGCCCATATTTTTTTTTTACCATTTAATGTTACATTTTCTCTTTGTGGCATGAAATGGCCTGCAGGTTCTCTTTCAGTTCATTCACTGCCAAGCCGTTGAGTTGATTTTTAGGTTCTAATACACAGAGGTGCAATGTATATTAAATATGTTGTACATTGTATGTCTATTGTTTCATTCCAAAATGACCTGTTTTACACATGTTTCTTGTCAGGGCCCAGTCTGTATGCCCCAAGCCCAGTAGGGCCAGCCTGTGCTGCAGTCCTTGTTCAGTGGGTGACAGCCAAACCAATCCATCTTCATATAAAAGGTATGCATTTTCTCTGTTGTGCAGGGTGGGTCCAGGGCCTGCAATGGGACTACAGGACTTTGTATGGTAATCTTTCATGCCAGATTGAATGATCAAACCTTTTAGAAGCACATAAAGCAACATTTTTTCTTGTTGTTTTGATGAACATTTCTTAATTAAAGTATGTAGGGTAAAATTAGGATCTGTTGCGGAGTGCTTTGGCAGAAAGCCAATCTGATTTTTTTTTTTCTGAAGGAAATGTTCATTAAAGAGATCAGAATTCCTTAGAAAGAGATTAGTGTTCATACAAATGCCTTGCCCATTTTGTGATCAAATTTAACTGTACTTTTAAATTCTTAATTCTTGCCAGAGAAGATTCTAGATTTCCATTTATTTTGGCCAAACTTCTTTGTATAACCTTCCTGATCCCCCCCCCCCCCCCCATACACATTTCTTTCTGTCTAACCTTCTCTTTTCTGTCTTTTTTAGCAGCTGTACCTCCTACAGTTCAGGCTATGTAATCCAGCTGAAGAGCTAAGCTGGTTTGGGCTTGACCAGTACTTCAATGGAAGACCAACTAGGAAAGCTACAGAAACCTTTATGACATACCATTCTGTTCAAGTTCATAGACACAAATATGGAGTTGGTCCCCGCTATGCAGCTATAGCAGCTGTCAGTCTTCTGGAAAGGCTTCCCACAAAATTCTAGAGTGTGGCTAAGGGACTTTTTGCCCATTAATCCAGAAGAGTATTTGTGAGGTCAGGCACTGAGGTTGGACATGAAAGTCTGGCTCGCAATCTCTGTTCTAGTCCATTCCAAAGATGTTTCGATGTGGTTGAGATCAGGGCTCTGTGTGGGCTAGTTATTCCACACTAAACTCACCCAACCACAGTCATACAGAAAAGGGCTTTCACTTTGCAGTAATACCACTTACATTTGATTGTGGTATAAGGAAAAGTAGTAAAGATGTCCCAGTGTTCTCGGTTGATCATATGAATACAGACAGTGTTAGCAATTCATGATCATGGGGGATATCAGGGAGAGTATGGGGGTTCCAGTCGGCACCACTAGGGTGATAAGGAAGATTTAATTGACAGTGCCCAGAGAAGTGGCTGAGCTACCATTTGCTCTCACAGGAAGTCTCCGTCCTGTCCTGTCCCGTCCCTGTCTCAGGATCCTTACACTCCAGGGGGTCACCCTTTATATGCAAATTCACTCACAACACCTACACACAGCACCTGGTTGGTGAGGGTCTTTTGGGGTATAAAGGGGGGTGAAGAACTGTCCTTAATTTGTATTTGAGCTGCCTTTCAGTACCCGGTGTATGTCTACACTGCATCACATTATATTATTTTTTACTGTTCAATAAACCACCGTTTTGTTGAAACTGCGGAGACTCTGCAAGTGGATTCCTTACATCTAAATGGGTCTCTGCAGTTTGGGCAAAACGGTGGTTTACTGAACAGTAAAAAATAATATAGTAATAATAATATAATTTAAATTCCATCCTGTACTGTCATTCCATGCTCTCTATGAACCTTAGTCAGAGTGTTGTGATACAGTTAATTGGTTACCTATGTCGAATAAAGCTTTTTACCTATCCAGTTACACAACCGATCTCCACAAGCTATGTATACCTCCCAAATCCCTAAGAATATTGTCATTCTGAATCATAATTCCTACCAACTTCAACAAATTCAACTTGTAGCAAAATCATTTTCTGGATATCAGTCAATGATGTGTTTAAGTTCTTCAGATCCTATTGCACAATAATATGGCTGTATGTTGTGGGAACAGGGATTATAAAAATATCTAGAATATACCACATTCTAAGACACAAACATTTACTTTTGATCCATTCTCAACACAAGCTTACAGTCACACTTGTATTTCCCCAAATGTGTTAATGCAAATTTGGTTGATGTGTGAGGTGGTTTTTTTCCTCCCATGAGATCTGCAGAGCCCTGATATTGTCCCAAGGAAGTCATCCCACTTATGGCACCTATGTGGCTGGTTACATTGTTGTTCCTGTGCTGGACATATGCTTTTCCTTTGCTGTGTACGATGCATCTGCCCCCCCTTCTTTCATTTCTTCTGTTGTGTCATGGTTTTCAGTGAGACTTGGGAGTATGTAACCTGAAAAACATCAAGTGCAGCATTCATTCTTATGTCAGGTTAACATCTTACATTCTGAATCAGTCTGTATTGGTCACCATGGAACCACTTCATTACTTGTCCATCCCTCTCTTTGATTCTAAGCTTAAGATTACCCTCCCCACATGTCTCCACGGTTTCACGTGGCCCTGTCCAATGTGCATCCCAAAGTCCTTTCTGGAGGCAGTTTTTGACCAATACTTGTTCCCCTTTTTTATATTTGGCAATGTTGTGTTTTACGACATCATCCCAATGTCCTTTGTTCCCCTGGTAGATATTCCCTATGATATGATTTTCAGACAGAAAATCATCTTCCAGAATGCTCTGGACATTTTTTGAGAACATGTCATGTTCTGCCCAATCTTGGATGAGTTGTGCAAGGCATATCTGTGTTTGAGTGACTGCAGGGCCCGTGTCTGCTAGCCACTTGTCACAGTAGCCCCTAAGTGTAATTTCAACAGTGGGTCTGGCAAACTCATCTGGTTTCACATCATCCAGTTTTTTAACAGAAGTTTCAAATAAGCATTTTCCTTGCATTTGACGCATGAATCACTCTGAGTAGCACGCTGATGTGATACCATTTCTTTGATTTCATGTAATAATTTGTTCATATCTTCGTAAGTCATAGCTGGTACTGATGAAGTTGGTTCCTTCTTGTATCTAGATTTCCCATCTCTCTGTACCCTTGGCCTATGTCCTGCTGCACCTCCACCCTTTGACCAACAATCCTTCTTAAAATAACCAATCTTTCCACAATTGTGGCAAGCATCTTTCCTAGCAGATCTAAGCCTACCTTCCTTAGTGACTACTGCTGAAACCTTGTTCTCCTTTCCTAAGGGACTTCGGCTCGTCTCATTCCAGCTACTGAGGAGGTTACAGATGAAGGCAAAGGTTGAAGTACCTTCTTCTTGTTTCAAATTCAACATTAGTCTTGCAGCATCATTTATTATTGGATCATACTGCTGCATGGCCAATGCTAAGAATGCTGGGTCATTCCTCTGTGGGTTTGGAATTCCAGAATTCCTAGTGTAACACTTAAATAAGCGATTCACATAGGCAACTGGATTTTCCCCTCTCTTTGGCTTAGTCTCCAGAATTCTCCCCCAGTTTGGCTGTGGATTGCCATTCATGGCTAATAATGCTGCCTCTCTCTGCTGTGCATCTGCCCATTCACCATTAACAGCCATCTTGAAATTGTCAGGGAACAATTCTACTAGGTCTGCAGGTATGGTTAACTGAACTATTCGACAGCAATCTTCATCATCTAGACCTTTTGCTATGGATTGTCTCTGCAACTCAGCTAAGTAGGAGCAAGGATCACATACGCCATCCCACATTACCCACATTAGCACACAAATCAGGCACACCCAGGCACACCCAGGCACACCCACAAATCAGGCACACCCAGTGGAATATGTTCACAAACCTCCTGATATTCATACTGTGCAGTGGCTGGCTGCCCTTCAACCTCAGCAGCTGCCCTTCTGCGTGTTCTACGCTCTCTCACACGAAATGGTGCAACTTTAACTGGGCTCACATTAGCCCCCTCATCTGAAGTGTCACTATCACTGTCAGAACCCTCCGGCAGACTAATGGCCAAAGCTGCAACATGTTCCTTAACCCGTTTTAATTTGCCTTTCAGAACAGTATCCTCAGTATCCACCTCAGAACAGAATGGTATGTCATAAAGGTTTCTGTAGCTTTCCTAGTTGGTCTTCCATTGAAGTACTGGTCAAGCCCAAAC
>JAODKC010000044.1:18182175-18194401 GCA_026777985.1 Mormyrops attenuatus | reverse complement strand
CCCCCCGATCTGCCCCTGGTGCTCCCTGATGCTGTAGTATCATTTAATAAAGAAGCTGAACCTCTTACCTGTTTAAGACTCATGTCTTTAACTTTCACATATTTCAGAGTAAGTGCTGGTAGCCAGGTGCGAATGGCTCAGTGGCTGCAGCCGTTGTCCTACTTTCATGTATAGTGTTAATACATTTTTCATCGTACAGTACATCATGTTTCTCTGAGAACGTCAACATATTCTGTAGTAAATATATTTTTTCCTTTCTTGATAATCCGATTTACCACTAGAGGGGGATGTCTACCCAACATTCAAAGGGAGTACGATTACCCTGAAAATTTGTAAACTGTAGACCAAAATCCAACCGCCGGCTCTGTGCATGTGCAGTTTGGTGGTTTTGGTGGGTTTCTTTCAGGTATGTCCATAGGCGTCCTTAGGTCCAATCACTCGGGCCCATAGCCGAGCCCCCAGTATTTTAGCCCCGAAGCTTCAACTTAACTTAGCCCCTGGTTTTTTTAACAGCTAGAACTGGCCCTGGGAATGCCAGTTTTCAGACCAACGTGTTTGGCTAATTAGCGGGTCTGAATTGCCCCTAGTACTTGTGTTTATATGTACTCTGTGATCCATGGTGCCCCATGCCAAGTGCTCTCTGCTTCCTGGGATAGAAAGATGGATGGATGTAAAAAGCTCTGTGTGCTTTCTTCTGTCTGACAGATGCACTTTTTTGATTTTGAGGCTAAAATTGGATTCAGCTAGTATAGCCCTGACACAATAATGCACATTAAAAATAAATCAGTTTTGTCTTGGAGGTGTTTACAAATGCTTTGATTCATTGAACTCAACAGGGTACTGAAGCCTGACAGAAATGAGAATATTGAATTCCTTTATTTCAGCTTAATATCTTTTGGAAATTAAAGCCTTCAATAGACTAAACATTTTCAGTTTTAATGCCTGAAACAAATAGAGAAATAATGAATGTTCATACCATTTATAAAATAAAGGCAAACATTCATTACAAGTTTATGCAAATCAATACAAGGGTATCAAAGTCAGAACAATGCTGAAAATTAATTGACAGTGGTGTTGTGCTGTCGCGATCTTAGGCTGTGTTTGTGCAAGGAGGTTCCTGACATTATCTGTAGAGAAAGGAAGGTCATGAGAACATCAGACTACTATTATTAAGTGGCAGGCACTACAAGTGGTTAGGTCCTACAAGTATCCGGGCAGACTGAATTTTAAATTTAACACAGAAATGATCTGCAAGAAAAGTCAACAACGTCTCTTCTGCCTCCGTAAAATGGCAACATTCGAAGTAGATAAATCCATTCTGACTTTGTTTTATAAATCCTACATTGAATCCATCCTGACATTTTGTATGATCTGCTCAGCGCCGCCCCTCCCTACACGCAGAACACGCGCTGTGCGTAGGGCCCCATAATCCATGGGGGCCCCATTTTCCGCAAGGGGACGCAAAGGATGCGCATCGCTTCAGTGAGGTGCGTAGAGCACAAAGTCAGCCCAAGGCAGGAGAGAAAAAAAGAGACGAGTAATCTGACACCGCAAGGTTGTAAACCTAATTGGCATTTCGTGATAGTCATTTTGTAATGGGGGTCTCAAAATAAAATTCTGCGTAGGGCCCCAATTTGGCCAGGGGCGGCACTGGATCTGCTGGTATAGAAATCTGAGTGTCAAGGCTAAAGCTACACACTCCAAAAATGTGAAGGTCAATGGTAAAATCATAGGTGCCCTGCAAAGCAGCTTCACATGCCTGTATAGCAGACCTGTCCTGAAGACGGCAGCATCCATCTTATCAGTTACTGCTCACCCTCTTCACTCCCAGTTTCATTATTACGTTCTGGTTCCTGCTTCAGATTTCCTTCTGCAAAAACCAAGAGATTCAGATACTCATTTGTCCCCAGTGTCACCTCTCGGCTGAATTCAGATCAGGGATGAAGGTAGCTTGGGTTGGTTTACCATGTGGTTGAGACCTAATATTGTTGTTGATGATGCTGTTGCTGGGAAATTTGACCATATTTATATTTAGCTTGTTAATCTTAATCATCTGGTTTCTACTCAACATAAAACTTGCCACACATGTCTAGCATGCAAGTCGCTCTCCAGGTCTGACTGATTCAGACAACACCACATGGAAGCCTGTCAGAGAATCTGATTGGCAGGTTGTGACAGCATGGACCAGGGTAATGCAAACAGTATTGATTGTGGTGAGAGCCCAGATCATAGCTGTTTCCAAAGAGGCAGAAGGTGAATATAGTGTTAAATGAAATCAGGGATGCTCACTGGTCATGTAACTAATTTACACTGTCTACTTCTCCTATTCATTTGGTACTTAAACGCACAAAAAGCCCTTTGCATTATGAATTTCACTAATATTTTGCTGAAGATCCTTCATTTAGTCAGAAATTAAAATAAGTTAAAAAGTTTAAAGGTTTTCTAACGATTTCTAGCGATTTCCTTAGTAGATATACTATACTGCATCTCCTCCAAATACCACACATTTCGTTTGTGGTTTTCTTTTCGGGTTATTGTGCTTGAGGCTTGAGGCTTGAGGCTACTTGGATCTCTAGTCCCAGTGTCAGTCCAGTCCTTCTGAGTTATGCTGGTAGGTTAAGCATACGCATCACTGATAATATGGCCCAAGCAATTGGAAAATGTAAATTTAATTAATTGTGGGGTCTAAAGAGCCCCTGGTGGCTGTTCATTAAATATATATAATTTAAGCAGTATTACACTGTGGTCTAATTCAGTCCACCAAGCCCCACAGACATCTTAAAGGCTGTTTGAATTTCCAGTCTGCAACTGATTTTTAAATAAATTCAATAGATAATGTACATGCCCACAAAGCAGGCAAAAAGGGAAGCATATTTTGTTTTGTGACTTTTGCAAGCTTATGTGTTTCAGTATTACACAATTGTGCAATGTTACATTTCTGCATGTGCTATGTTGAAAATGGGTCAAGTGAGAACATCTAGGCACCCAGATTGTGCCCTGCACACTGCCGTACTACGTGTGTAAGACACAAAGTGATTGCGATGTCCCGCATTGGCTAAAGGCTGTCTGAAAAGACTTAAATCCTCAACTGTCCCAAGGGTTTTGAATTTGAACAAAGGAAGCTTTCAGCAGCTCATTAAGCATTATGTTCTAATCAGAATGTGTATGTTGTTTAAAAACAAGTTTGCTGGTACAATACCAAAAGGATAAGCAATGTTAAGACTGCAGTGTTTATTTTTGTGTCTTCGTTGCAATGATAAGTTTCAGGACACCGAGCACCAGCTTCAAGCAACTTTACTCTTCCAAAATCAACTTTCTCTCCCCTTTTTATGTATCTGGTCCATGTTTGGTAGCACCCTCTGCTGAATGCACATAGCATTTGCTTTACAGATCCCAACAATATACAGGCTCATGCCTTTTCAGTATTAGTTTCATTTTATTGTGTAAAAAATGGTCCTTTCTGTGAGATGAGGGCAGATCTCTTGCTGCATTGTTATGTTTAAATTCCACTACTTGTTGTAAATAGTTGCTCATTGATTACATAGTGAAGGAAGTTCTGAGATATAGATATGCAGTGAAATTTGAACTTGTTTGCCAATATGGTCTGAAAAAATGGCTTTGGATGCAACTAGCATGATTATCCCTTTCTAGTCACATAGCATCCCGATAACACTGCAGAATTTAAAGAATCACTACTCCGTCATTATTATAAGGGAGTGGAGGAGTTGGTACTTTATAGGAATAACAGGGAACCAGCAGAGCAGTCAGCGTTATCTGTTCCTGTGAATACCAAGGTGAAGTGAATGGGCTTCGCAGAGTCCAAAGCTTCCACATACCATTAGCCTAATTGGTTGGGAGGTGGCCAATCACAGTATCGGTTCCATAACCAAATTGGGCCAACCATAACCTTGTGCTATAGCAGTCCACCTGCTTCTACCTTCACTGAAACCCTGTGTCCTGACTCTGCTCTGTAAGAAGAAATTATTCACCAGTGGTATTCATTCATTCCACTTAATGTTTTAATTCACTGATTTAAGGGTCTTTTTTCTTGACCTGTTCAATGAATATTTTAAATGTTTAGATGAATTCATACGTGAAATTATGTTCACTAGATCTTTTTATGTCGAATTAATTTGTTGTAATCATATGACAGTTTGCAAAATTCTCCCTAAACATCATAAATAGTATTTGAACAGACTTAACAATCTGCATAGGTGTATGTGCGTATGTACATATCCATATATGCAAGTTTATGCATTTTACTCTGATTTACACAAAAAGGAGTCCTTGCCCACATAATGCAAGCCCTTTGAGGCCTGTCCCTTGATCCTAATATGTCCATTTGTGTGAGAATTAGGCTGTTATCCTGCAACACAGCCTGTCTTCCAGGCTTTCCCAGGTCCTCAGCACCTAGGGCTCTAAGAACCTGATTGATTGATGACTTCTACAATCATGCATCTCAGCTCACTGGCAGGAGATATTGGCGGGCCATTTGTGTTTATGGGATACTGGAAATGTGCTTAACTGCAGGCCTCTTATTAGGAGGTAAAACTGGGAGAAGGTGGAGAGATCATTGATTTTTTTTCCTTTTTTTTTTTAAATTCCTTGCTCCGACTGGATTCAAGAGTCATGTTCTTCACAAACTCTTGAGGCTGGGTGAGACGTGTTTGTCTCCCAGCTTACCCAGCAGCTATGAGGATGGAGGATGTGTCTTTCCCATTAATTTTTTTTTGTTGTTCTTTATTTGACTTTCACCTACTATTCACATTTTGCAGACTATCATCAAGAGTAGGAAGGAGAACAAAACAACAGAATCAAGAAGGTTTATTAATATTTTGTATAATAGTGCCTTTTCCTCACAAACTCAACCAGGCTGGAGTATATATGAGTGGATGGATCATGCCTTTCGAATGGCTGTTCCTCTTAATTCTTTATTCACTCATGGATTCTTCCTCCACTTGATTTCATTTATTTTTAATTGCAATGTTGCTGTTGTTGTTGCTGTGAAAATGGTATCGAATGTATAAAAAGTATAAAAGTAAGTCAACTGCATAAGTCACTTTTGGAAAAGGTTAACAAGCATATATGTATTAATTTCTTGCATGCCCTTTTAAAGCGTACATTTTTCATGGAGCCATTCAGGTTAAGTATTCTGGATAGAGGATGGTCCCTTTCTGACTCTCTCTGCGCACCTGTCACTCAGCTCTTCTCTAGCTGCTTTGGATCCTGATGACAGACAGGTTTTCTCCCCGTTAAAGTTGCCCCTTCTCCCCATGTTGAGGAACACCTCCGAATGGACTGTCGCATTTAATGCAAAGTAACACTGAGAGGATGTGTCACCAGTCCTTCTCTTCTTCCTTGTTTACTCTCGCCTTCTCTATCAATTGCCCTGTCTCTCTGTCCTCCCTGCTTGCTCCGCCCTTCCCTCCCCTCCCCTGCCTGATGAATAACCAACTTATTGGTTGCCATGGGTGATGGATGGCGAGGCTGAGATGAGCGATGGGATGCCGAGGAAGGTGCCAATAAGTAGGCCACGTACAGCCAGCCTAAATAGGAAGCGACCAGCCCTCCCGGCTCCCAGCCCGCTGTCTCCACATCCCATCTCCTTGGGAAGAGCGCAGCATCCCACGTGTGAGGATTTTGCATGAATTGGGAGGAGGCTGTTTGAAAGATGATGGATGGTCTGGGGGCAGGGGTGGGGGAGACTGCCTTGCTGCTCCAAATTGATATCTGAGCAAATTCTTTTGTCTGCTGTGACAAACAGTGCTGAGACCCCTGCGATCATCCTCCTGCCTTCTCTGCCGGTCTCCTCTATCCATTTATTCTTTAATCGAGCAGAAACCCGAAGAAACCAATCAGGTCCCGCATGTTCAGCCATCAAATGCATCATTCTGGCAGCTGCTTTCCTTCCAAGACAGCGTTTTTTTTTTGTCTTGCTACCAGTGAAATCCCAGCAAATTCATCCCACCAGTACTCTCCCATAACACTTGTAACTCATTAAAAGGAAACACCGGGTATGTTGCAGCACAGAGGTGTGAATGTTTTGTGTACAGGCGTGTATCAGGACATGGCGCAAACTGCCTACATTGAACCTACTGCGCCTTGCAACTGAAAAACAGGGAATTGTTCTCACTGGTAATACTGCTAGGCGGTGGCTAAGATTATCGCCTTACTTGCTTTCCTCCTTTCTCTGCCTCCATCGCTGTAGCCTTTTCTAGCAAATTGTGTATTTAATAGTAATTGTCTAAAAACTCATCTTAACTCATGTAAACAAGCAAAACTCAAACTCACTAGAAACCCACAAGTAGATATTTTTCGGTGAAAATACCATGCAAGGACATGTGAAAATGGGTCCTGCTTAAAAAAAATCGCAAAAACTGTTGATTTTTTGTCTTTTGGCATCATATAATTTTTTAGCCCAGTTAAGCACCTTACGTGATGCAAAAAAACAGTTCAAAGTAATACTTAAATGGCCAAAGACAGCCCATATGTATGTATATGTGAGGTATTGCAGTTCTTTCTATTGCATAAAGGATCAGAGGATTTAGACATAGTCTTAAAAAGAGAAGCCCTGTCAAGGAACCATCCAGATTAAGACTGGGTCTAAGCCAGCCCACACAAGGATTATGGTCTTGAGACCGACACGATTAGCAAATAACCAAGCTGTCGTGCATTCCGTTTCTCTGTATCTGTCGCACACGCACAAATACCCCTAAGGAAGATTAAAATAACCCTCACTTACTAAGAAATATCTTTTAAGTATAACCTTGCACTCTTTTTCGTTGATTATTATTGATATGTTCTTTAAAGTTGTCTGTTGCAGACTTATGCTGTGTTCTAACATGTGTATATACTGTAGTTTATTCTTATCATAGTTAGGCCACCGTGCCCATCCATGAACTATGACATGCTGCCACATAAGGCCATTTTCCCCCTGATGCTGGGCCAACAAGCCCTCACACCAGTACCGGTCCTGGTTGCTGTGGTATGTCAGCACCCCCTCAGAAGCTGCCACCGCCTAAGTCACCAAGAGGAGTGACCGGCCCTCTTTGTGCTTAGAGAACAAGGTGATGAACAGATTTATCTTTCTTTCTCCGTGTGCCTATATTCAAAGGTAACTAGCGCTAAATCTGATCTTTTATGGATCAGTGAATTCTGCCTCACTGGTATATACTGGTTAAATCTTTAAGTCATCAAATAAAAACCTGACACTATCAAATCTTGTCTAATATTGTGTTTAACTGGAAAATGGCCACTAAACAGTTGGATATATACATGGTAAATTTTTGTAGTGGACTTTGTCTTGAAATTGTCATGAACTACCACTTTTATGCAGCTATAAAGGCCGTCTAGTAAGAAGATAATTCATCTTCGTTGAATCTCATTTCTGTCATTAATGCATATTCAAGCTCAAAATACTCAAGAAAAGGTCTTCTTCCCCGAAACCAAGGCATTTTAGTCAACATTTGCTTCATTTTTTAACCTTAAACACAAATACTTTGGAAAAGTATCATTACTTTCTCATGGAAAATTGATCATTTTTCTGTTGCATAGGTGACATTTACATACGCAGCAGCAGAGGCGAATAAGCTTCCTTGGGGGTGTCACCCAAATCACCAGGTCACCTTCTCTCTTCTTCCTCAGTGACACCTGTGGCTACAGGGTGGTTAAGGGCTTAAACCTGGCAGAACTGAATTCATTGTCAAAGTCAATGTTTAGATAAGAACGCATAATATTAATTACACATAAAAAGTCACCCAAGCCTTTAGCTTTTGTAGATTTATAGATAAGACCCTGTTTCCTTGTTTTGTTCCTTCTCATAAATTTATAATGTTGTACTGGTAGCTCTGTTTAGGCAGTGGCAGTTACGATAATTAAGGAGATGATTTTCTGTTGCAAACGGCAAAGGCAATTAGGGGTGTAAATCAGAACATAGAAATTCATTAAAATGAAAGATCTTCGTGACACAGGGCGTGTTTTGCTGGTCTTTCCCTTTCTGAAGTTACAGAGGGTGAATATCAGAGGCTGTATGGTGTCTCCTGTTGGAACTTGCCTGCTACGCCCTTCACTTAATTCTAGGTATAAATATCTGCATTACCTCAAGTCTACACAAGACCTTCGGACATAATGTTCCAGAATAAATAGTAGACCAAGTAGCAAACCCAGGTCAGGTAATAAAGCTGGTTGTCACAGTAATGCGAGCGTGTAACAGATGTGTAACCAGTTTGCCAAGACATTTCCTAAATAAGGCTGATAACCAGGTATAACAGACTGGCCATTTATTCTGGTGGGCACTCTGCTTGTCCCAAAGCAGTATTCCATGCAGTGGATGCCTGTATTGCCTGTCTGGCACTCTGGACCTGTTAGCGAGGATAAGACATGAATAAGTCCCGAAATGCAATGCTTCCTGGGAAGCTGTACCTCTGTATATATATAATATTTGACACAATTTAAAATAATACTAATCCTGGCATCCTCTATCAATTGAAAAATTTACATTGACCAAAAAATACCCTTCTTTCAGTTGTGAAACATAGAACAAGGTATTCTTGTTTTATCTTCTTTTTTCATACAGATGAGGTTGGCTCCATCTTTCTTCTGGCTCAACAACAAAAAAAAGACCTCATTTCATCTTCTGACAATTTAACAGGGTTTAATTTGCAAACAGAACACATACTCTCTATTTGCTTGTCCCCTTGCCTGGGTTTATTAGCAGGCAGATGAGGAGGGGTTTATGGGTAATTTATGAGCTGATCAATAAGTCTTGGCCTAACATCCTTAGTCTGAAATAAAGAGGCAGGGTGGGTTGTCAAGGTTATACTGGACGGAGCTTGTGGCACTCCTTTACCCACCGCCATGATGGTGAAAATGGGATTGCTGTGAAAAAATCGTGACAGGGCAACACTGATCTGTGCATATGCAGATGTGTACGCACACAGGATTTATCAAGATTCAAGCAGTTTATCGTCATTGCGTAACAACGAAATTACTTTTATGGCAACCCCAAGGTGTGTTAATAAATACAAAAGCTGAAAAAAAAACATACAAAATATGTCAAAGTATTTGCAAAGATGCCATATATAATGTTAAATCTTCGCATAGATTATTCCTAAGCAGAGCAGGATAACCAGAACAGATATTATTGCACCAGCCTACAGCAACAAAAATAATTCACATACACACACAGACACACACAATATTTACAGGGATCATCATACATAGGAAATTAAATCTATGAAACAGATAACAAAACATTTTTAAGTGCAAAACAAATGACTTAGAGGTTGTCTGAATTAAGTATTTTCTGTTTTTACTTTGTTTAATATGTTAATATTTATAATGGTGCATATTATATATTATAAAATAAATATGACTGCTGATTTTCGGACTCTAGATTTCTACTGATAAGTTAAATCTACAGCTCAAGGGTGATTGTGGCAGATTTCCCTCTGAGAATCCTCTCCGGAATGGATTAAAGATTAGCCCAGCGTACGGGCACCAAGCACCATGCTCTGTGCACCAGAGGAGACACATCTCCCAAAACCAGGCTTCACATATCAACAACCTGAAGTTCAAGTTTGTTTTATGTCTTTGTGAGGACTATCATTAGGAACAAGAATACGTTTGTGCTTCTCTCGGACTTCCAGAAGAGGGCAGCAGACGCGTGTCATCGTAAATGAGACCCAGCTAAGTATTTTCTTAGAGAAATATGACGTAAAAAAGGATATAAAAGTTTCAGCTTTTTATAACTGCATTAATAAAACCATAATGAATTAGATAGCCAGCCACCCACCATACATTAAAACTATTGCCAAGATTATTTAAGAAACTTATGGCTTTGCCATTTTAAAGTGATACATTACACTGTGTACACATTATACAGCATTCTGTGGCCTTATGCACCCAGCAGGTGCCTTTCAACCAGGGATTATGTGTTTGTGTCCAATCAAATTAAAGTGGATCTTTGATGTCTTTAGACTTTAAAATCAGCCTCTCGTTTTTTTGCTGCTGGTTTCAGGCAAGCGACGGGATCTTCTCCGTGGACAGTCAGAAGTGATATAAGGTTGGCATAAATGCTATATGGCACAGATACACCAACTGTTAGCCTCTTAAACCTTTATTAAGTTTTTCCTATGATCTGAATTTCTGTCTTATTATTTTGTATAATCTTATGTTGACATCTTTCTGTTATACAAAAGCAGGTAAGACTTTACTTAAGGCCATGTTTTTAATAATTTATAAACACCTTCATAACAAATAATAATGTATTCATAAAGCATTATAGAGATGGCTATAAGTATTTATCAAAAGGCATAACACATTATAGCCATGTGTATTACGCATTATGAATGCTTTATGAAGCTCTCTTCTATAATGCACTATGATACATTTATAATACAATACTGTATTAGCTGCATTTTCATCATTTGCTGCAAAACATCCTTTCTCTGTCTGATCTGGTGACATTAAATGCGGTGGGACAGAAATGTCACTGGATGCCAATGATTATAATACTGCAGCTGTGTAAAACTTTATGATATGTTTCCAGGCAAATACCAGGCAGCTATTTAAAACAAAATGTAGAAAAGAAATGAACCGATTTATCTGAGTCATGTAAGCCTCTCTGTGTGCAGCTAGACATAAATGATAAAATTTGCACAGATGGAAACATGGTATGAAAGTAAATGTGATGTTTCTATATTTATAATTATGTTCTTAAATACATAACATAATTTAAATACATGATATACATACAAATAACGGTACTGGCCTTGAGTTTTCAGCCGCATAGAAATGTTTCCGTGCAAGCTGAAATATAGCTAAGTAAGCTCTTAGGTGACAGAGCACAGGGGGGAAATAAATAATCAGGTGTTAAAACAATTGATTTTTAAATATAGAAAGACTTCAATCCAAGGAAATGAATCAAAAGAAAATCCATTTTAAATGTTTGGGACCTAAGCGTAGTATTCCTCAGGAATCATCCATCACTGTTCTGAAATCTGATGATATTAAGAGCAGAATAAATATCCATCCATCCATCCATCCATCCAATGTCCAGTACAGGGTCATGATGAGCCTGAGATATATTACAGGAAGGCGGGGGACACCCTGGGTCAGATGCCAGCCCATTGCAGGGCCAGAATGAATGTTTTTGCTCAAAATTTAATTACAGGAAAAAAGCAGTTACAATTAGCTGGCTTCATCATGCAGTTTAAGAAATACTGTCCATGTGATCAGTGACTTTAAAATCTACAATGAATGTGTATGTATGAGGAAGGAGGAGCCCTGTGAGAGACCAGCATACTCCGCCATATGCTTCAGCCTTCCCGGAAAAGGTTTCAGGTCTGTGAAAACGCGTGGAGAGATTTATAGGGTTTCCAGTAAGTCCCAGCTTTTATATAAAATGTAAGAGATGAGTATAATTCCTGCACGTAGCCTGTTTCTAGTTTAATTGTACAGTTTCAGAAAGTTCTCTAAGAAATATCAAAAACAACTCTTTGTTTTTCTCCAAAACAAAAGCTGGTAAAACTTTACTTGAGGGGCACAAATAATGTAGTATTATACTATTACTTTTGTATTAATTAACCACAAACAAATCTTAGTTAAATACTGGTCTCATGTTTGTTCATCATTAATGAATCGTCACACATCTTTCATCTCAAGCAATTACTGTATTGGTTACTATATCTGTTAATTCTGTAAACCTACAGAAAGAACAAATAATGAAGTACACATGTATGTGAAACACTGAACTCATTTTTGTTCATTCATTAATGAATAATGAGGCGTCTTTTATCCCAAGCAGTTGCTTATCTGGGGAACTAATTTGATTTGCAAATTGAGGGACAGGTGTATAAATACATTTTTGTTTACTTTTGATATTTTTCCTTTTTTCTTTCCTAGATGCACCAACTTTCAGAGACAAAAGACACTAATTTATGATGGAAAAACAGCCAGAATTCTCAGACAAGGATGAAGCTAATAATTTATAGCATCTCTACCAGGATCTGAGATAAGCAGACTGAAAACTCAGCATTTTTTTAACTGCCCTCTACTCATTTCCTTAATACGTTTTGAGATGTAAATGTGTATGCACACATGCATCCCGGACACAGTCAGTCTCCCAATATGAATTTTATGTAAAACACACTCATAACTCTGAGATACGATGGGATGTAGGACTTTCATTACATAAAAGGGCTGTCACTTGGATGAGGGTGGGGAA
>JAODKC010000044.1:18160613-18175059 GCA_026777985.1 Mormyrops attenuatus | reverse complement strand
TCTCTACCCCGAATAAACCCCGTTTCCCCGTAACCTGGGCTCACTCGCCTCCTTCCCCGCTCGCCGCTACCCGGACGTTGACAGTTCAGACCTGATCTCTAGAATTTAAAAAATAATAATAAAACATAATTTAACAAATCATCAATAAATACTACTTTTTATTTGTGTCTAAAAATGATTACATAATATATAACTAAATGCCTCTATGCATGTAGAGAATAAAATAGCAAAGCTTTCCTTATTTTCCTTATTTGTTTTACCCTATCATCTAATGAAAGAAGTACAGAAGTAAAATTAAACCTGCTTTATTTTAGTTATGTAGTCAATAGCACATTTATATGACTAACATTGTTTATATCATTCAGATATTTTGCTTGCACTATATTTGGTATGTCCTGATAATTTTAAAACTAAAATTTACATCTCATGGATGATGGCATGTAATGTTGTAATCTGTCTCTAGGTTACTGCTAATATCAGAGATTTTATGTGTATAAAACAGGATCAGTGTATCATCAATGGTACAGGAATGTTCCTCAGAGTCCATTTCTGTACCTTAAAAGGCACAATTACCTACAGCTAAGGGTACAATTGGCAGACCCTTGAGGGTACAGCCCTAGTGACAAGCAAAGGTACAAATTTGTACCCTTTTTTCTGAGAGTGTACAAAGTGATCGATTGCTCCCCTTCCGTGCAACATTTTTGTGAGCTGTGTTCCTCTGGCCACCACCTCCAAGACATGTTATTCAGAAGTGTGACAAAGCCATACCTCAAGTGTAACGAGTTGTATCACAAGGGTTAATTGTTTGAAAAAACGTTAACCTTTTCAAGCCATGCTGGACCAGGGTAATCATACTTAATGCATGTAACATTAAATAAGCACAATTCTAATTAAACCAACTTTATTCAAACATATTAGAGACAATCCAACCACTGAAAAACTTAGATACAATAATAACTAATAATTATTATTTATATCGTTTCCATTGTTGATTATGTAGCTAAAAATCTGAACCAAACATTAGTGAAAAGGACTTCACGGCCCTCCCACATTTTCTGTCATGCTATCGGCTGCCGATGGAGGGATGGTCTTTTCTCCCAGCTTAATTGAAAAGTGTGGCAGTTAGGCGAGCCATCTGGGGTTGTGTGCTCTGGGGACATAAGGGGGCAGACAGAGAACCCAGGGGAGCTGTTAAAATTTCACTGAAATAAAAAAGAGTGACAATGAAGTTTGGGATACGTGACAGCATGTCCTGCATAATCTTAAGTCTACTCTCTCCTACGTTTTAAGCATTAAAACTCTTAAGTCCTCTAAGTTTCGTCTGAATGAATCACAATAATGTCTTTCCAGCTTAATTTCATTTTTTCCTGTAATTCAAAATGAATTACCTTGTCTGGAAATTCCAGCTGCAAAAAAACAAACATAAGCAGGAAGAATTTTTTTGTAAAAAGAATATTTGCATGTAACACTCTCGTGAAAGTCTCCGTACCCAAACTGCACTACATTTCACTGATTCTTACTGAACAGGGAGCTCAAAACATTGAGAAAAGAAAAAACGAAAACACCAGTTTTTCTTTTGTGTATGTTAATTTTTAAATTTTCTTAATGCGTTTTGTTTAGGTATGGAAGCCCATGTCCGCCATCTCGAGTAGAAAAAAACACACGTTTATCTCACAATTCTGACTTACTAAGTAGAAATTATGACTTTTTCTCTCATAATTCTTACTTTATTTCTTGTAATTCTGAGTTCTTTTCTAACAACCAACAAGCAGCCGGAGCCGTCACTCCTGCTAGCGCTTCAGTGTAAATGCGCGTACAGTACGGCAGCATTCGGCAGCGAAGGCTACAATGGCGGTCTGCTCTGTCCAGGCATTCTATTATTTACAGTTGTGTGTGTGAATGGTAGCCTACATCGAAACTTGCATTGTAATTATCCTGTAAATGTTAACATGTTAATCTCTGGCCTAATACGGTGTGGTACACGCACATCTAACGTTAATGCTTCGTGCAATAGACCTACAAGAACCGGTAGCGCCAATAACGTCAACGTAATACCTACTGTTAATGTAATAACTGCGAATAACGTTATAATTTTTCAGTTCTAATGTAATAAACACCAATAAAGAAGTAACCATACTGTACTAACATTTCTGAATCAAAAATACATCACATTATTACATTATACATTTTAATTATGTATTATTAATTTATTGTCAGTTATTACATTAACGGTAGTTATTATAGTATTAGCTGCTACAGACCCTGACAATCTCGACATCGAGCAAGCTATATTTTATAATTTAAACATTTCTTTTAGTTAATTGTGTCTTTCAAGCTACTAGAAGTCCTGGGTAAACACCGGCATCACAAGAATAACTGAATAACTCAAACCAAGGCAATGAAGGCAGTGCTAGTGACTTAATAAGTCAGAATTCTGACATAAATGCATGTTTTTTTTTTTACTCCAGGTGAAACGGGCCTCCATAGTTTGGCACTTCAGGACCACGGTAAAGATAATCTATGTCTGAGTTAACACTAGTTTAAGAAAAGTTTAGAAGTCTCGCCGTTTTTTAAGTGTAGAGAATCTTTTTTCCAAGGTCAACAAAGTTAAGCATTTCAGATTCTTTTTTTCAAAATACGATATTATTTTAAAATATGCTTCTTTATTTTAATATGTCAGCTCATTATTCATTGTTTAAATGACTAGTGTAATTATTTCCTTTGAAAAAAGTTCTTAATTTGCTTCAGAAAACGACATCCCACCACAATAATTTGTCATACTTTACACCTTATAATTCTGTGAATTGTAACATATAAGAAGCAAATTCATATTTCGTCACAAAATATCTAGTGATTAAAATGTCCAAATAGGTCACCAAAGCTCTTTACCCAAATCTACATTAATGCAGCATCACAACTTAACATTGTTGCATGAAAAATGTGACACATAAAGTCCACAGTCTACATAGCAAACGCATAAACTTCATCCTCAGCAAAACGTATCCATCCAAAGTCTTTTGTCTCAGATGGAACCTGGGTGTCTTGCCATCCCAAACACTCCCTTTTAGACCTAAAGGATTGCCAAAACACCACCAGATGCTGCTGGTCAGCATGCGGCGCTTGTGGTAAATTGACTGTTTGTTAATCATTGCTACTCGCTTCCTCTCAGAAACATGTCTACCCCGAACCACCGGATTAGGACGTGGGCTTTTGGCTGCTCCATTACCCCTGAATTGTTGGTGTAAGATGTGGTGCTCCGGGGGAGGTGTAGTTGTCAGTGGTGATTTACACCAGCCAGATGACACCATGGCTATATGCAGGGTTATGCTGGAAGAGGAACCCAAGAAGTACTTTAACACAATTTCAATATCGCACTCTTCTTGTAGATATAGACATCATATTTTTATTTTCAGCTATTTCCCTGGCCAGTGATGGTGACGGACACAGCAGCATATACTGAAAAGCATGACCGTCCTTACCTAGTGGCCTGAGTCTCCTGGGACAAGCTCCAGGTTAATGCTCTGACCCTATACTGGACATGACGCTATGCAATATTGAGGTAAGAGAGATGGATGGTTGTGATCAATGCAGAGCTTTAATTGTTTAACCTGTTTCTCCAAAAATATCTATTAGTGGTCATACGCCTTAGCTGTTCACAGAGAATACCTGCTGGAGAGTGTGAGATTGCATGCAGGGAATATTTAATCTGTAAGTTTTGGTTTTTTCTGTAAAAGCTATTTACAGAAATACCATTTCAAGCAGTAAAGTTGTTAAAACTCTTATTTAGTTTAATTGGTATTCCTGCCAACACGATGCCATTATCTTTGTTAGAACTGATGTGGTGTTTTAACTATACCGCTCTATTTGTTGCTTTAGACATTTTAAGCAGGTGCAAATGCTAATACAGTAACCACAGAAATTTACATGCTTTTGGATATTACTCATCCCGCTACTTGCAGAGTTTATCTGGTATCTGATATAATTTATAGTGAATCTGTAATCATGACAGTATTTCGGCTGGTTCAGTCTGTTTCCCATGACAATTTTTTCAAAAATAACTAGTACGTTAAGTAATGATACTCTGTTACCGGTGTGTTAATGTGGTCAAGCTGTACCTTCTCTATTTGTCTCGTTTAGGCTTCACACTAAACAAATAGTCGTACCATGAAGAGGTCTGTTGGAAATGTAAAATGAAATTCCGAAGACTCGCCTGCTTTTCAGCCCTCAGGAACGGAATAGCGCTCCTAGAAGATGGGCATCACCCAGCGCACATATTAACTAGCATAGCCAAAGCAGGCCCATATCGAAAATTGCTGAACAGGTTGCAATACCAGGTCAATAGAGGCCACACAGCTAAAATATAAATGAGAAAATAATTTTAAAAGTCACATTTTAAGTTGTTAAACAACACAAACTGGAGAACAAGTAAACAAACTAACAATCTGCCTGCCTCTGTGAAGGTCTTTCTCTACTATGTGTCATTCCAAATTTTAGGAAATGCAGCAAGCTTATTAAATCTTTCTTTTCCATCTGACATTCAGCACATGCAATCAAATATGATTTTGGCAAACAGAAATGGCATTTCTTTTTTATTGTTAATTTGGTCTCAGCTGGAAGATTTAAACATCAATATTGTTTCTGGACACTTTATTAGCAATTAAGTGGCTTTATAGCCAAAATGCACATTTTCACTGAAATGTAAATGGTCTTTAAAGGAGCTATCTAATCAAATCTGTATTAGTAAAAATGTGTTCAAGGACAGGCAGTCAGAAGAAGTGGCCTTATGATTTCTCTGTTGTATTTATTCAAGTATTATTTAACTTTCTGATTAATAAATAAAATCCACACAACATCATTCACAAAACAAACACTGACAATGAACAATCCCAGATTGTTTCAGCATCACATAACAAACAAAATATGATGACATAGAAATGCACACAATTATTACATAAGAAAATAGCTTTGTAAATGATCTACCTGTTGATTAATCACATGTACCACTCTGCGTACCTTTGTTCAAGTTATTTTCCAGAAGTCTGTTAAAACAGAGATCTTTACAGTGGAAATCTGCAATAAATAGACATTTGGCAACAGCCTGCCCCTGAAAGACTCTCTAATACTAATACTGCAATGTATCACAGGAACAACAGAGGAAAACAGACAACACAAACAGGAAGTGACATCAGCCAAAACCCATGAGAGCCATTTTAATTCAATGCCATAGCACAGCCATGCTCAGGGGTGTCAGTAAAGTGACACTTTACTGAAAAAAAGCTGAAATTCATCTGACCGCAAAAGCAAACTTGACATTTCCAGGTTCTCCCTCTAATACTAATCATCACAAGTTTCACTATTAATGCATGTAAATAATGAGTGATGACATCGTATTTTATAAGAAAATAACTTTTGAATAATCATTTCCAAAAATTGAGCGTTCAAAGCGGCCAGCACAGTGGTGCAATAGCTAGCACTGCTGCCTCACAGCAAGAAGGTCCTGGGTTTGATCCTGCGTCCTTTCTATGTGGAGTTCGCACACCCTCCCTGTGTTCGTGTGGGTTTTTGGCAGGAGCTCCGGTTTCCTCCAACAGTCCAAAAAATGTGCGGGGTAGGCTGATTGGCGTGTCTCAATGGGCCCTGTGAGTCTGTGCACCCTGCGGTGTGTTGGTTCCCGCCCGTGCCTGTTGCTCCCGGGGTGGGCTCTGTGACCCCAGTAGGGATTGAGCGGTTATGATACTGCATGGATGGATGAGCATTCTAAAGAGCTCTCTTTGCAGCTACCACTGGCAGATGAACATCAGAAGTGATTGAGGGTCATGTGATGTAGACAGCAGCAACCTGTTCCTTTTTGTAAAAAAGTTTAAGTAAGTTTCTTCATATGATGCTCGTATTAGAAGGGCCTTCCACATAAACACTGTTCTGCTAAGGGTTTGACAATGAGCAGTTATAAAACACTAAGCATTGATATATGGAGCCCAAAAGAACACACGGAGACCCCTAACACCACCTCTGAAATAATAATCCAAGGTACTTGAATGCCATGTGTCTCCAAAAATCGCCACCTTCTGTAAAAGTGGGCGAAAAACCTCATTTTAAATGAGTAGTGCTGTCCTCCTGTAGACCAGTCAGAACTGATTATGCTCTACTTCATCCAGCCAGGAGGCTGGACTTGCAGGGAAGTCTGGGTAGCTACCGCTGCTGCCTGTGGACAGGTCTGAAGTGGGGCCATTTCCGCCCCCATTGACACGCATGCCTGAGATCAGGATGGACATCGCTGCTTCGGGGTAGCCCAAGCTGCACACGAGTGGCTGCTGTCCCAGCAGAGGCCGCGTGGATCCTGGGGACTGGGGGGGACCGTAGGGGCTGCTGTGTTTCGGAATCAGCCCATGCTGTACGGGGGATGGACTGAGGCTACCTCCCTGCCTTTCCATAACCGGCGATGTCTCGCTCATTCCTCTATAGATCCCATCGGAAAGACCAATGTCTGCCATCGATGGTTCATCTAAGGATAAGAAAACAAGTGCAAAATTTCGACTTATGTCCCTTTTTAACACAATGAGTGTGACAATGATGATTTTTACATAGCTAGTTACAATATGAAGGTATTTGTCTATTGAGTGATTATCCTGGTATCTCTGAGTATTAATGGTTTTCCCTTCTCTATGCAAGGCCGTGTTCCTGCAGTACCTGTAAAGGAGACCTCGGCATCGCTGTCCATGCCCTCCTCCTGAACATTGTCTTTGTCTGACTTGGTGTTGCTGGCCCGGGGTCGCTTCATGCTACGGAAGTACTGCCCCCACCTATGTCGACCGGCATCCTTTTTCAGTCTCTTCTCCTTTGCTCGTCTGTTTTGGAACCAGACCTTAAATAGCACAATATTCCTCAGGTAAGCGCCGGGCATACATTTCCCAAGAACCTTCTCACAGGCACAAAATAAAAGTAATGGACTATCTGGATGAATATTGGCAAATATTTCATCATATAAATATTAAAGGTATATTAGGATTATACATAATTGCAGAGTATAAGTTATATGTAACTAAGTGAATCAGTCAAGTAATCAACCAAGTACTTAAAATAACTCCAATAACGGGGAAAACTCTGGTACTTTCTTCTGCCTGCTTCCTTTCATTTTAAAACACAATAGATAATTCAGTGTTTATATTCTTTTATTCGAACTTAATAACTGAATAATTATGAATAAATTATTCATACTTAAAATGATGATAAAAATGTTTATGTAAGCATTTATTTTAATTATCAAAGCAATTACATTACAGGGAAATGATTAGACTGGCATCCCATGGGCACCCCAGCTTTGTGCCCTGTGTTGCCTGGGACAGGTTCCAGGCTGCCCCCCCTCGTCCGGGCCTTGACCAAGATTAGCAGTCGCAAGATGGATTGATGCATAAATGAATGAATGAATAGAAAATGATTAAATGATATTATTTTACTATACTATGTACTATAACACATCAGTACACAGAAAGAGTGCTTTTAAGAATACGCTGACCTTCTTTTAGATATGCGCAACACATTTAATAGTGCTGTTTTATGGTATCTCAGGATTTTCATAGCAAGCTGTGATTTATTATTACGGATACATTTTATCCGAAGTGGGAAACTAAAACAGTCAGATAGAGCATTAACAACAGCGTCACCGTGGCCTTGGCCTCCCAGAAGCATTTGTTTTACATGTAATTAACTGAAAGGTAACTACACGTTGTCCTTAATCTGGTGCGGTCAGGTTGCCATCGGGGATGAGATGATCCGAAATCAAGGATCAAGGAGTTTTATTTGTCATTGTGCAAATGAAATACACAAGTACATTAAAATGTAGTAGCAGCATGCGTGACATAAATAACTTTAACCTATAACCTATGCATGTGACCTAACAATCAAAAATAGCCAAGTATAAAATACATGCTTATAAAAACTTTACATATGGAATACATACTGCATACATGTAAATATTGCACTCATTTATCAGTAAATAACTGAAAGCCTGTTATAGCTAATAATTCCTAAGCTATAATTCCTATTTTTCAGAAGCACACTTTTAGGTTCACTTACACAAGCTACCCAAGCAATTATGTTGTGTGAATATATATGAACACCGTTAGGCTCGAAAAAATCCTGAAAGCTGCCAAAAGGCTAAATGCATGATCATGAACGGAGCGTGTAAATAAAAATGTGTCAGGGAAATGTCCTTGCTAATACACATACATAAAAGAATATATACGGCCAGTGCCCACTGCACCCTTGCAGGAGCATGTAAATGATACTCGGTGGAGGTGTTAATGAGCTACTCTCAGCCCTGTCCTTACTACCCCTGACTTTCAAGTGCGGACTTTGTTTCCAGCTCATCATAAATTAACACTATTAAATTCCTCCCTTTTAGATCACTGGGAATCCCTAGCATTACGGTTCATGTAATCTTTTGTACCGAAATGCAGTTTTGCACAGCATATAAATGAGATGGTCCTTTATGTGCCACTGGCGTAGTGACACTGGAATGCGTCTCCTAGTCTACCTCATCTCGTTCTTCGTGAGACAAACATGCAGGTGAGAGCAAGGTCACAGCAGAGAGTCAGCCAGCGGGCAGCACCCTAGGAGCTGGGGGTTAAGGGCCTTGCTTAAGGGCACACATACCTATGACACTTCTTTTGAGGCTGGGACTCAAAGAGCAACCTTCTGATCGCAGATACAAAAGGTGAGTCAGCTCAGCCACTCACCACCCCCCATACATAAGTTAGGTGGTATTGTGAGTATTAAAAGAGCTTACCTGCACAACCCTCATGTCCAGACCTGTTTCCGATGACAGCTGCTCCCGCACATGTCGGGCCGGCTTTGGTGAGTTGTTGTATGCCAATTTCAGGGTTTCCAGCTGTTTTGCTGTGATGGTCGTCCGCGGTCTTTTCACAGATGAATCTGTCTCTGAAACAGACGGCATGCCCCAAATCATTGACAGGATCATCTCTGATATTCAAATAATATAGTATTATGAGTTGACAAGTTATTCTAAATGATGTGAATTCGTGAAATTCGTAACAGATTCAAAGCTGAATTTCATACCCAAATTGCTCCGAAGGACCCAAACGACACAACCACTTGATGCATGCAATTCTAACTGGTCAAGTTAACAGTAAAACAATAGCACCAGCTGATAGTATCGTTACTGACATTCCATCTAGAGTGTAGCCCAGCCTTATGTCCTGTGCTGCCTGACACGACTCCAGGACCCCCCCCGCAACCCTCACGAAGATAAATAGTTAGAAGACAAATGAACGGATAACTGTAGTATTTTCAAATTCTCTTAATACATAACCAGATATGTTCTGATACACTCTCAGAAAAAAAGGTACATTATTGCTGTTTATACCTTTGGGATGTTCCTCAGAGTCCATTTCTGTACCTTAAAAGGCACAATAACAAGGGTACAGGCACAGTGACAAGCAAAGGGTGGGCAGTGGTGGCTTAATGGTTAGGGATGTGCACTTGTAATTGAAAGATTGGTGGTTTGAATCCCTGAGCAGCAAGACACTGCTGAGGTACCCTGAGCAAGATACTGCTCCCTGGGCACTGAATTAGCTGCCCCCTGCTATGATGCATTTTCACATATGGATTAAATGCAAAGGACACATTTTGTTGTAGTGTGCCGTGGTGTATCAACAATGACAATTAATCACTAAATTCAAAGGTACAAATTTTTACTCTTTTTTTCTGAGAGTGTACATATATGGATAAAAGGGAAATGTAACAATTTATATGATCCACTATAATAAATTTATGCTTTCCACTCGACTTATATAATAAAATAAATGGCAATAAATTTCATTTTAAGTTAAGCCATTCATAAATCTTGGAAAACCTCCTTTTACAATTGTTTCTGACAATGTTATATTTTGTTTTTGTTGGTTCTAGGAGATGATGATCAAAGGACATTTTATATTTTATTTACTTTTCTTTTTGTTCATTGACATTATCTTATACAATCAGAAGCTTCGGTTGGTTTATAATTTATTTAATCACAGTAAAGCTGGTAAATATAGTTTAAACTTGTTAATGCTTTGCCTGGGAGATTTTTACTGAATGGTGTATTGGACACTAGGCAGACAGGTTAATCAGCACGGAGGATCTGCTGAGTCGTACAACCTGTCGGAGGAGTTTCAGCTTTTGGCAAGAGGGCAATCATTTTTCTTTGGGCTACCTTAGGATCTGCAATATATATCGAGGGTGACATTGATCCGAAGGCCCGCAGCGCTGGTTATTAGCGCAACCAGGTCAGGTGTTTATAGATGACCTCCTGCCCCAAGAAATGAAGTTCACAGTTCAAAGCTGTTGTTTAATGAAAGGTCATCAACATAAAAAGTGAAGGTATATGTGCTAGGCCTAACTCAAAAGCATGTTCCAATCTCTTAATACAGCATGGAGACAAAGACCGGGCGGTCCACGCCGTCTTCACTACACAGCGCAGTGACATAATATAGGTCTATATAAGATGGAAGTGATCTACAGTTCGTAGTGCAACATGTTCACGATATAAAACTGGTTAGCTCAACAGCTTCTGAAAGAGATAACCCCGCAAATCTGATTCTCACCTCGCTGCTTTGCAGTCTCATAGTCAGTCTTGCAAACAAGCCTGCTATCTTCCATTAGGTAATATTCGTCACCTGTGGCCAGCTGCCTCTTGCACACAATGCAGGCGAAACAATTCAGGTGAAACACGAAGTCTTGCGCTCTTCTCACTACTTGGGACGGTGGGATGCCTTGTTGGCAAGCGGCACATTTAGTCCCAAATCTCCTTTTGAACATAACAGTGTGGACATTAAATCAGTTGAACCTGAAGATTTCATTTACAAAAAAGTATATTTCATGTGAATATAAAGGACTGATGCAATGACAACACTGACAAGATTAGATTACAAGCCTTCGTTGTCATTGCACGTTTGTATAATGAAATTTAGCGTGTGACACTCCCCCATAGTGTTGACAACAAAGAACATAATAAATAGATAGATAAACAATAAAATACATCATTAATAATTCATTAATAAATATTCTTATGAACCTAAATATATAGGGTGAATATTGTTAAAATGGAACACCTGGCAAAATTGGACAGTTAACCTTTACAGTTAATGTATGTGTTTATAATGGGCAACACTTTATTTTATCTTCTATATAGTTCTCAAGTTGCATTAATGTATTTAGAATGGTATCAAGTTGGGGTCCAAGACACCGAGATCATTCTGTAAATTTTTCCAGAGAGCAAATTTTCACAAAATGTCCCATTTTAACAAATACTCACCCTACTCAGCCCAGTCCAGGCCTCTCCAACACATCACCCATAAAATGCCCCAGATCACAGTAAAATTGCATTTTAAGTTACATATACATATACGTTTCATACACTGGATTTCATATAGCATACCGATCTGTATATCTGTTATATAAACAGATTCTACATTTCAGAATCAAACATAACGTTGAACTTGACTCATGTAAGCAAAGTAATTAACACTCACTTAAAGAAGTCTTCTTTGCAGTAGAAGCTGTCGCCACGGCTGAAACACTTGTCTGCCAGCTGGGTTCGGCAGTCGTTGCATTTTAAGCATTTACTGTGCCAGTGGCGTTCGAGGACCTTGAGGATGAAACGGTCCACTATGTGTTGGTTACATCCGGCACATACCGGGATCTCTGTTAAACAAAGAGAGACGACAAAAAAGTGAGACGTGACATACGATTGAAAAACAGTCGACACTATACCACGATAAAGCGAACACGTTTTTGCCCCATTAAATGATTATGTACTTTAAACGTATTTTTTTTAAGATTTCGTGCTGTCTAATATATTGTTATAATCTATCATCAAATAGTGTCAAGTAAAAGGATGTATTGGAGACACTGTAAAATACTTGCTCGTATTAAATACCAATTCTCAGAGTTTCAGCGATAAATATAAAGTTATTTCAGGTTGAAGTAGATTTCGAAACAAACCACGTATTGAACTGAATCAATATTATAACGTAGCGTCCTGGCTGATAATAATAAAAATGATTTCTAATTACACTGATGATAATTCTTACAGGACAACAGGAAAACAAAAAACGTAACATCAGAAGTACTACAACACAGGAGTGTAGCACAGAAAAATGCGTAATGGTGCCACAGAGAGAATCGCTCATACTCTCAGTTAAACGATTTTTTATGAAAATCCTTTGGAAAAATATTGGAAATAAAATCAATTATTCTACAGGTGTATGTATTAACTAACTGCATAACATATCAAGTATCTGAATAATAATACGAATTACCCTCTTGGAAAAAAAAAAACAGAGATTAAATATATGACAATAATCCTCTATAAAAGCTTAAAAGCGGTAACACTCAAGATCGAGGTTCAAAGTGTGATGTGAAATTGAATGCACCTATTAACATAACTAACTAATAACGATATCTCATTACCCTGAACAAAATATTAAACGCAATCCTGAAAATACTGCAATATTATATTAGGCTACATAAACATCCCTTTACTGTTATTCTGCACGTTCGCGTGTACAGCAGCGGTCACATGAATAAAAGCAACTATTTTTAATAAGTTTGACAGAGAAAGTCAAAAGAAAAAAAGAGAGAAAAGAAAAGAAAAAAAGGAACTTGCCGGTTAGAATGAGTTTCCAAGACAGACAACCCATATTTAAAGAATTGTGACTTAGCTGGTATTCGAGATCCAAATTTTTAGGCTTAATTGTATCGCCTCCTTAATCCTTCAGTTCTGACAAACATGATATCAGCCTCATTACTGTATACTTCCAATACGTAATAGATTCATCCGAAAGGAAAGAAAGAAACTTCCACAGTGTGACTGACAACCTCAACCCTCCCTATCTCCCCCTGCCCTCCCCACTGCTACTCCATTCCTGTGCATGCACATGCTGGCGATGAATAAGCACCTGCAGAAACAATGATCTTGCTTTGCATGACGAGTAGTAGCCCTGGAGAACCCTGGAAATGAAAAATACAGAATGGCTACTGTATGTTTGATCTCCCGTTTAGTTTCCACCTCAAAAAGTAGGTCGTGTCCCGCTTTGGTCACAGCTCGCGCTGTTAATCTAAACACAATGCATTTAGAAAAATAACCACGAATGTCCAAAAGTTCCAGCCAAATCGCTTAAATGAATGAAGGGGGAACGACCACTGAAGTCAGCACACGTGTCGGCCAATCACGGGTGCCTAAAGCCTGCTCATAAAACGTTATCTTGCATCCAAGGAAAGCTATATCCAAAGAAAATATATAAATATTATATACATTTCTTTATTGCCAGGTTATTAAATGTCTTAAACATTAGGCATTACTGTAAATTAACCTATCCGCATTGCCAGTCATGTAGGCTATGTAAGTAAACAGGAATCAAAACTTTTTTGCGTATTGTATGTAGGCTAAACAGTCACTAGTTCCCAACTTTTTTTGACAGCGATTGATATATTCACGTAATATGTTCCTGTAATAACAACCAACCTTGTCTTTTAACTGATTTAGTTTCCTTAATAGTATAAAACTGCATTACATTTATTTGTCTAGATTGATACATGCCTATTCGGCTTCAAACTAAAAAAATTACATTATGTATATTTTGTAGGAAAAAATAAATCTCTCAACAGGTAAACCAGTTATATCCAATGTATATCCAATTAAACAAATATATTAAAATATGTTTCAAAACATATATACATATATATATTACTAATATAGGCCTACTGATATCATGAGGATAACTTAAATTTGGGTGAAAGGACTGCTAGAAAAACGTAATTATATTGCATCCAGGATTATAACATTATATTTGGACATTTTCACAAAATAAGTTGTTATAAATATTTAACATTAATATTAATATTTTACGAAATTCTTAGGGCATTGCATTTCATAATTAGTAAATTAAGCACGTTTCACAAACCAGTGTTTATTCAATAAACAATTACAAACGTAGGCCTATTAAAAGACAAAATGTAGCTTAAGTACTTCATCAACAACGACTACATAAACGACAAATAAGAGTACATTTATTTTTAGCAATAATATTAACTAAAGAAATAATTATACGCTCGTTTTACCGATGCCAGATAAGTATGAACAGTCCAATATAATTCAATAAATATGAATTATAAGTATAGTGTAGTAGTCTACTATTTTATAGCACTTCAAAAAAGTCATTAAGAGTGTTGGGGAACAATTCTCAGCAATAGTAGCAGCCCCAGCTTAGCCGTACATAGCTGTGTAGTCGCCTGTTTACAAATGTGTTAAATTTCCAGTCGAAACAAAAGACAACCAAAGTAATATTATATACAACAAGGAAAAAGAAATGCTTTGTAAATTTCAAAAAATAAAAAATCGAGAAAAGTATTGTTCTAGATACATCACCTTTAGTTATACATTAATCCT
>JAODKC010000044.1:18075928-18160513 GCA_026777985.1 Mormyrops attenuatus | reverse complement strand
TATGTATATATAATCTAGCAAGTTACATATGTAATAATAACGGACGACTGAAAAAATATTTATCTGGGTTTTTTATTAGTAGTAAATACAACTCAAATGTCAAGTAAGATACATATAACACGAATGTTTATAATAAGAATAACGTTCAGTAAAATAAATAATAATCACAATTGACCTATACTTATAGATACAAATGACAAACGTCACAAAAAGACCATGGACTTTGGTTATGACAGCGCAAAAAAGTAATTCATGGTTTCTCCATGTTATCTTTTATTGTTGAGGTTGTGTTATGTAAATTATATGGTTTCTTGTTCTGAATAGATCTATTTATTTCTGATAATTTCTTAATTACTTGTTAATATTTCCAAATGTAAAATCTTAGTCTAAAAAATTAGATAGGTCTACGCTTAAATATTATATCTGAAATGCATAATATATATGTAACCTTATAATCAAACTTTTAAAAAGCCATCACCTTTGTCATTCAATATATGTGTATTCGAATACTGTTCAAATCTTACGCTGAAACTTCACGCATCATTTCTAAGAGACAACTGTTTAGTTTACGAAATACAGGACGCTCAATAGAAATGTAAGTGCCAGACACATTTTATTGACAGTGAAATTTAGCGAAAAGAGCGCCTGGGGAAATCAACCGTAGTACCGCCATTGACTGGTCCTCTGATGAATTCAAAATCAATGTCCCATTTCCTTGCGTTTTCAGAGTATATCAAACGCATTTTGGTGAAAGGTGCCCGATGCTTCAATGTTTTTCTTACTTTTAAGCTTTAATGATATTTTTTATGTCGTATTGATCGCGCACTTTCGAAGGGTGACACTAATGGAATAAAACGAGCTACGTCTATGGTCGTGGATGAAAGGTACCGCGTAAATAAGCACGCGTAACCGGGCGGTATAACTCACTGTCCTACTGCTTTCTCTGTATTTTTGTTAAATGATACCAGAGGTAAATAAAAGAGGCAAACGAACTCAAAAAAGAAAGCTTCGGTGGGTGCAAAAATACATGGACGTATACCTAAAGTAACCTGTTGCGAGCAACTCAACAACCTTCCGTTTCCTTGGCAGGTGTTGCACCTGAAGGCAATGTGAAAACATCAAAAGGGAAAAGTGAAAACGACGTAAGCCGTAATCAGTGAATCTACACGACTTTCCCTGCCGCAATAATGTAAATGGTAAAATTATATTTGGAATCGATGTTATTAGCTTATGTTTGTACTGATTCGTGTTGCCCATTTATAGGCTTACTATAGTGAATATTTCACTGGGGGCAGGTAAGACTAAATAATTCGCTTACTGATGACAGAATATGACCTGGGATACGAACTGGCAACCTTCGGAGAAGAGGAGGGAGTCAAGGTGCCGCTGTTGGAGTAGGAACTGCTCGGTGTTCACAGTTTGGGCACCTTTGGTGGTCTACTGACATCTATGAATGATGGTGTGAAATGACAGCACGCGCTTAACATCTGTTCGGACCATTTACTTATAATGCTGCCATTATATATTCACAGCGTCTACCCCAAGCAAAATGCACTCAAAACAGACCATCACTTTGCTGTATTTGTGCAACCTCAGCATTCTACAAATCTACATGGATATGTTATTCGACTGATTTAAAAAGCACATTATATTTTCATTTCTCTGCAGAAATTCTGTTCTGCGGCGTTCAGTTCTATTGAAGAAATTCACCCGTACAGCTTTTTATGAAAGCTTTTCGTAAATATACCTTTGAATGAAACTATTGTTATGTACGATAAACTCAATCATGAGAGAGTTTTTAATGTTGGAGTGTAATTATAGAAGTAATTTCATTAGAAATAGCGTTATCGTAAAGTATGGAAATCCAGGCTAGTCTTTTTTCTTGAAAAGAAGGCAATTCAAAATTACGGTAACGATTTTTGATGCAAATACTTACCTTGAATCGCGCCGTATCTAGAGAAATGTTCATGATTCTGGCAACTTGATCCTGGATGTTCAAGCAACATTCTGGAAAAGCATGCGTTTGAATCCAAGTATAAGTATAAAGAAATCTACATTATCGGAGAAAAAGTGATTAAAGCAAACCCTTAATTGTACAATAAGAAAACCTAGTACGTTATTGCGGATAAGATCTGTGAAATATTTCGAATGAAAATCAACAAACAAATTCTTTCCTATAAAACATAAGTCTCCAATTGCCAGGCTGCCATTTCTTTCAGTACGACAGGCTGTACAATGCAACCACTAGCTTTTGTAGCAGAGTTAGAGTTGGACATTTGTGCGTTGACAGTTATATTGATAGCGTCGAGTGACCTAGATCTGGATTGGTGCACGTATTAACATGCTAGAAGATCTGGAAGGGTCCCGCAGCATTGGTCACACTGTCAAATGTGCTAATGAGACACTGAGAGCGTATATATAACATTTTCTTTAATACAAACAGTCTTGCGTCAGGATTTTCCATCAGCGTGTTTTGCATGTCTGAGTCTACGAAAAATTTGAGCCAGCGTTTTCCCCCTTTACTACACAGATTGTCGCTTCAGACTCGAGTAGTTTTATTCATGATAAAAAAATCCTGAGTTATATAAGATGTCTCATGTAATCACTCATTTTAAAAAAGAAATTTGAACTAAACAATTTATTAAAATATAATTCAACATTAATGCAATACAGTATTTGCAAAGTAATTGCAGAACTGACAGATTTTCTGACTGAATTTGCAAATAGCATTTTATAATGAAAATCTAAATATATGTGTGTACGGGTGTTTAGTGACCATGAATACAGGAAAAGTGTAAGTTATAGCAATTATGCATTTTAGGTATCAAAAATTTCAGACGTTTAATACAGCCCACAACATACTTTAGGTATTGAATTGCATTGTTTTATATAATTTACCCTGAAACTTGCAGTAATTATTTTAAATACACGCAGTAATTAATTATATTTAAGGCATGCTAACGGAAAAGCCCAACGCATGTCAGCAACCATAATCAAAAATCATGATTATTTGTTTGTCTGGACATCCAAGTCCTGCGACTTTACATTTGTAGGGCGTTTACAAAGTGACATTGCTTGGAACCAGACGTATGCAAGAACCGAACGAAGAAACAATACGAAGAGAGAACAGGTTTGTACTTCTTTTGTATTTCTGTTTTTCACTTAAGACGTAAAATTAGTGGGTGACCAATTGTTCTGTTTTTGTTTGTGGCCATGGCACTTAGGAACGCCATACTGTAACCTTTTACAAATAGGATTATATATATAGGCTACAAGGCTTTCATTAAAAACGTTACAGCCTACCTGAAGATTATTTGAGACACCACACGAACAACAAAAATAATAATTATAATAATAATGGGGGAAACTATTCACGTTTATGACGTGACATCACAAACATTATCTGTGTTAGAAGTTAATAGGTTTTTCCGTTTTACGGACTATTCTACCATTTTACTACACGATTAGTTTCTTTGCTGCAATGCTTAGCCTCTATTAAACCTACTTTTCCCAGAATCTTCCTTCCAACATCTCGGAGATATATTGTTGCATTACATGTATTACTTTGTACTATTATCAGAGGAGATTTTAATGGTAACATTCTATTTGGATAGTCCGCCTACATTTATAACATTTCAACAACGTAGTTGAAATTCAACAAATCAGCTAAATTGCCTTCTGTCTGTAGATGTTTAACGGATAATATACAGTAGGCCTATATAGAGCATATGTAACGATTCTTAAACATTCCTACATATTCTTAGATTATTTTAACTGAACATGACTACCAACTCAACCCATGCTATATGCCAATTAAGTGTTTAATCTCTAAAAAGTTGTTGAAATGTTACAAATACACTGTATACCCGTATAGGCCTACAGGTATTTACACACCTTTGTTGACATGTTGTGAAACGGAACACAACAAATGAACCGAACCTTCCTTGCGATGTTATGCGATGAAATGTGAACTTTGTGTATATTACGCATTTTAGCGAAATATAGGCCTAGGCATATTTTAGCAATATGGTGATTTAATTTATATTCATTTAATTTATTTTAACTTATATTACTTGAAGCTAATTTAACTAGAATTAGCTAATATTGCCGCTTTGGAGATGTGGTCTTTGATTTCACGTTTATGCATGTTTTTGCCGTAAAGCAAATACTACACAGAGACAACGAATTACAACTCTTCAACGACGCGTTTCCCCAAATCTTAGGAGAAGGGTCTAGCTGCAGACGCCCGTAGAGTAGAGCTCCACCGAAAATATTATTATATGATATTATATATATAACACAATAATAATATATAATATAATAATATATGTAATATAGTATGCATATGCATATGTAATATATAATATATATTATTATATCACGTGTTTCCGGTGGAGGTGACGTATTTCCGGTGGAGCTCCCTCTACCAGCGTCTGCAGACCCTTTTGAAACTTTGTGACGCCAAATACTCTGTTATCTCATAGTCCTACTTAAGAACATTAGCTATTTAGCGAGTGTTTCCTGAAACCCTTCGTAACTAAAGTAGTTCGTAAATTAATGAGTGAGACGACCCACTCGTCATTTTCTACTTCGTTCTTTATAGAACTTTTGCTTGCTAGGCCTGTTCTCTAACAGAGACAGATAGGCCTAGATCACAAAATCACACTGATACTCTTTTTGAACAGCAACAACAACAACAACATAATAATAATAATAATAATTAGTAAATGTTGCAGTATAACATAATAATGTGGGTTATTAATTTAGCGCAGAATGGTTCTTTGTAGCTTTAACACCTGTACAATTTGAGTAGGTCTACCTAAGGGTGTGGACAATTAAAATTCAAATTCAGCATTTTGCACAACCTTGGTATGCCTACATGATGAGCTAAGCAGTCAATCTTGCTATGTATTCAGCCACATCATTTAAAGGGGAGAGGTTAATCAGCCCTTACTTACAGCAATGTCCAAGCCTCTTGAACCCCAATTGCATCTGACCAAAAGAGTTCTCATGCTAAACGTCCAGGTGATATGCAGCCATCAAGGATTTTTTACAGACATTCTGGCAACTTGAACCTGGACGTTCTAGCAACATTTTGGAACAGCATGCGTTTGAATCCAAGTATGAGATAAAGTAATCTAAACTAATCCGAAAAAAAAGTGATTAAAGCAAACCGTTAATTGTACATTAACAAAACCTAGTACGTTACTGCGGATAAAATCTGTGAAATATTTCAAATGAAAATCCAACAAACAAATTCGAGCCTATAAAACAACAGTCTCCAATTACCAGGCTGCCATTACTGTTAGTACGGCAGCTTGTATAATGCAGCCAGGAACTTTTGCAGCAGAGTAAGAGTTGGACATTACTGCGTTGACAGTTATTATACTGATAGCATAGAGTGACCTTGATCTGAATTGGTGCATGTTTTGACATACTGGAAGATCCGGAAAGGGTCCCGCAACATTTCATGGTCAGGCTGCCTGGTAGTACACATGATGTTTATACCCAGCTCTGCAGTGTATCAGATGGTGAAGGATGGTGTGCTTGCTGGAGGCTGGATACAGGGAGGTAGCAAGTATCCTCTTCGTAAATACCTTCTGACTTCAGTGTGGAATCCTCAAACTGTGGGTGAGGAGAGGTATAACACCGCACACCAAAGAACACACACGCAGAGCGTGCTGTGGGCATGTGGAAGATGCAATTCTGGTGCCTGCACAAGTCAATGGGAGTCTAGATTACCCCTAAATGTTGCATAAACGTTGCAGTAATTATTGTATTAAAATTTGTTGGCCATGTGCTCTATAAATGGTTTTAACTTTTCTCTTGAGGAGTTTTGCTTCCTATTGCTGCTTGCCGTTGTTCTGTTTTTGCAAGGAAGTCACATCACGTATTGAACCCATTGATATGTTTTCAACTAATAGGTTATTTTGGTCTTAATTTTTTGTGCTTTTTTTTACATTTGAATATGTATGACAATAGTATAAGCCTAACATATCTGACAACTGAAATGTGTGGAATCGATCTTCCTGTTATTCACAGTCGGCCCTTTTCTCACACGGATGTGGGAAGGCCAAACAAAGAACTCCTTTAAGTTCGCTCATTAAATCTCAGATATCGAAGGCTTTTGGAAAACATTCACAAAACTCACTTGTTCTTTACCTACATTGTTCGTTATCTTGTTTGTTATTCGCCAAGATCATTGAATATTGGAAAATGTAACCCTGAATATGAAGATGATCAAAACCCAGCATGCCTTGACGTCTCCAGTCGCCTGCTATGACTAATGCTGCATTTTTACTCTTCCATAAAAAGTGAAATTTATTATAAATGTCATCTAATAGATGGATAAACAGAAACCTCTATAAATTTTCTCTGGTGACTAGCCAGCAATAAGATAAAAACATTATAAATACATGGAAAGATGCATCAGTTTGTTTTGCATTGGTTTGAAAGGACAGACGAGACCGGACACACTTGCAAGGTTTAATTTCCAAATCACAGTAATTACACATCAATTTTATACAAAAATCTTAGAAGTCCACTGAAATAGGAACAACTGTACAGAAAGAATGGCCAAATTATTTTAATGAAAAATAAATTACAAAAAAAAAAAAAAAAAAAGATCCTGCACAAAACAGGTAAATTGAAGCAGCTCCAAAAAGGCCACCTTACAACCACCGGGAAAGGAAATCTGCTTTATTCTCCTCTTAGAAACAACCAAATTAACACAGAGCTCCAGAGGAAGCTGACCGCGGGGCAGGTCTGTGCTGCTTATGCCATACCCTTTAATGCAAAGTAATGAAGATTCACATGTGCGAAAAAGTAGCCAGTGTAATATTTAGCACTGGCTTAAAGTACAAGGTCAGAAATAAAACCATTCCTCCTACAGAAAAAGGTACACATTTAAACTAGCACCTTAAATTAAACTTCCTAAAATTTCTCTGCAGTCACACCAAAACGCAGACGCCAAGCCTGGAGAGCTGTTCAGGCATGACACTGCCAATGTCTAAAATACATTATTTTCTTTAATTTTAAAATAATTGTAGGACAATTTAAATGAAATTACATTCAATTTACTAACTTAATTCACTTACTATAATTTTTTAAATATTGATAAAAAAAAGCCTTCTTGCTTATTAAAAAAAATTGAATAAATACTATATTTAAATGCACCTTGATTGAGAACTGAAGACCTGACTTATGGCTTTGCCTGCAGAAATTATTTTCAATGTTTCTAGTGTTCTATTTGAGAAAAGACTGGTCCTGCCACGTTAACAAATATGCAAATGCCATTTGAAAAAAAAAAAAAGGAAATGACTCTCCAGAATGCTTGAAATAACTCTCTATCCAAACCAGGTTCTTAGAATTGGATCCAAGTTCAGGCCTGTTCAGAGGTGGCAGTTTTGAATCATTATTTTAAAACTAAAAGAAACTTAGCGTAACCGCTGTAACAGTTCTTGATGATGCACACACTCAGGCGTGGTTACAAAAAAAAAAAACAAAAAAACAAACACACACACACTTAAGTATGATGGATTAAACCAAAGCAGCAGAGACCTCCAAACAGCAGTGGCAATATTTGCAAACTTCATTTTATCACCGGAATAGCCGCTGTACCTTAAATACAAATTACACTTCCCAAAATATTCCTTATCTCGTCATAAAGAAGTCTTCTTATAAAAATAAGTATACTCGTAAGGCAGCCAGATCAGAGATATTGAAGTTCACTTAAGCTAGATTTTGTTTTGCATTGCAAGCTTTAAATAACATCCGCAAATGTTTTTAAAAACATGTTGATCCATCCATCCATCATTGAATTCCTTATCTTGGACAGAGTCATAAGGGGCCCAGAGACTACCCCAGTCAGGATAGCACACCAGGTATGGGGTATACCTGGAAGGGGTGCCAGTTCTGGATGGGACGCCAGGCACATACCTGCAACACACTCACCCTACAGCCAATATGAAGACAGTGACTAGACTAACTGCTGTCTTTGGACTGCAGGAGAAAACTCATGTGAAATAGGGAGAACATACAAACTCCACAAACACAAAATCCATGTGGGATTCAAACCCAGTCCTGGAGATGAGAGGTAAAAGTGCTACCCACAAAGTCACCATCCTGCCTACAGGTTGAACAAATAACACTAAAATTAAATTTATGGACAAGTGGTTTAAATTATTAACCATTAACACATTATAACTTTTGAATGCTTAGGACGAACAGTAAGGTACTGCGAACTGAACACCGTCATGCTCCGTGAGGCCTATCAGATCTCAGCCACTTAAGGGCTTTTTATCTGCAGCACAGGTCAGCCTGAACCTTAAACCTCACATATTCTGTTGTAAATGTGGACAAATTATCTTAATGCCCTAATAGATAATCATACTACTAATGGCTCAAGAGAAATTTCTGGAATTCATATGGAACATATATAAAATAAACAAAATGATGTTATGGAGTGGTCAAACTGTTAGAGCAATTGGCGGAAAAAGAAAAACAAAAAGGAAGAAGATGCTGTAATGAGGGGCATGGTCTAATTACTACAATTTAAAATTTCATCACAAATATGAGATTCTCATATAATATTCTTCAAAATGATTCATTTTCCACTTCCCATATTTATGTCCCTCTGAATCAAACATTCGCAGTGTACTGAAATGTTCCTGACTCAACTAAAACTGTGACTACAGGAGGGGTTATGAGGTATCCTGCTGTAGCTTCTGGAAAACCCGTCAAGTCTCGCTCACTTATACTGAAATCCGCTTCAGCTGCTACATTTGGTTAAAAAAATGAGAGAGGGCGGGGTCCCGGTCTCCCAGCTTCCTGGACTGTGTGCTATACGTAAAGACGGCTGTGCTTCAGCTTCCACCGCTTGGACCGCATGCGAAAGAAGAAGAAAACGACCATGAGGAAAACACAGGAGAGTGTGTAGAGGAGCACGCAGAGACTCATGTCTAAACTGGAGAAGCCAAGGACAAGGAAGGTCATGCTGGGCTTGGGTTTTGGCTGGGTGTCCACACGCACCTCTCCACGCATGGCGGGGCTGAGCCTCAGGACGGGTGTGTCCGTCCGGTCAGGCGGTGGCCGCTGCTCGCCTGCGTTTCCGCTCTGGCCTGGCAGTGGCTCCAGACCGCCATAGCCCATGGCATACTGTGGGGAAATGTTAGAGGCTCCAAAGTGTTGCTTTAAGAAGTCCAGGACACGTTCCTCATTCCAGATGTGAAGGCCCTTCAGTTCCTCGTGGCACGCCGGGCAGAGGTCCGGGGTGGGCCACTGACTCTTGGGGGAGTGCGGGTCTTCGCTTAAGGTACCTGAAAATACAAAATGGGCAGTCAACAGCGACTTAGTGTGTACATTTCAAAGAAAATCCTAAGGTTTACTTTTATCAATAGATAAAGATTGTGGAAACATTTTCTTGCTGCTATAAAAAGCAGCACTGCAGAAGAGGCCAACTATGTACAAATTGCAGTAACTGTAGCAACCACAGATACTGTCACCTGTTGCTTCGGCAAAGACTTACATACTCGTATACCCACGCAATTATAAGTGACAAGGTGTTTCTTTGCAAGAAGACCCCCTTCTCGGACATCAAGCTTGCATTGTATGCATGTCATGATCAATCACAGAGATTTCCAAACAGCCTAGTGCATGGGGTGAGGGCACAAACTATCCATCTCATTTCCTAGCCTTCAGTTAGAAAATGCTTTACTGTTTCTGAAATGGGCAGCCGCAGTGCCATCAAAGCAGCATCCACCTGTGTCTGAAATGGGCAACCGCAGTGCGATCAAAGCAGCGTCCACCTGTGTCTGAAATGGGCAACCGCAGGGCCATCAAAGCAGCATCCACCTGTGTCTGAAATGGGCAACCGCAGTGCCATCAAAGCAGCGTCTACCTGTGTCTGAAATGGGCAACCGCAGTGCCATCAAAGCAGCGTCTACCTGTGTCTGAAATGGGCAACCGCAGGGCCATCAAAGCAGCATCCACCTGTGTCTGAAATGGGCAACTGCAGGGCCATCAAAGCAGCATCCACCTGTGTCTAAAATGGGCAACCGCAGTGCCATCAAAGCAGCATCCACTTGTGTCTGAAATGGGCAACTACAGTACCATTGAAGCAATGTCCACCCGTGTGTGAAATGGTCAACTGCAGTGCCATCAAAGCAGCATCAACCTGTGTTTGAAATAGCCAGTGGAGGTCCCATCAAGGTAGGATTCACCTTTGTCTGGCCAACAGTGGTCCCCATCAAAGTTGAACAGGATCATGAAAGCAGAAACCATGGGGGACTCGCATAAAGGAAGCCAGTACTTTGAGATGCTAATGCTGTGACATAAAGGTCAAAAGCAGGGTGCAGTCACTGGACAGAGCACACAATGGCTCTTCAGTAAGGCCCGGGGCTTTCACGGCCCAAAGTGTCCCTTGTGATTTGCAGTGGTCTGACACCAATAACCGTCTTTCTAGCTCTCACACCTACCCTGGGGTCTAATTGACCCCAAAGGCACATGTTAGGTGACTTCTCATAGTAACATGATTATTGTAGGAGCGTGTAAGAGCTAGTGCTGGCTGTATAAGCTAGCCAGGGAGACACTCTGTAGCCAAAGCTCCTGTATGATGGGTGCAATTAGCATACTTGCCATGTGTAGTCTTTACTAACAGACATGATGCAGTCTTTATCGGAGAGATACTTTCTGAACACATAAATACTACATACATACTATAGGTCAACATTTAATGGTGAATGACTCTGTAGCCAGAGCTCCCATATGGTACTGCGTGAAAGGATCTGCAGACTGATTTCTCTTGCATCTTTTGCTGGGTATGCGATACTTTGACTTTGTTTGCAGCTGCAGATCCTGAATGGAGGACAAGCTAGTTTCAAACTGTGTGAATATTGCTTTATCGGCCAAATGTGATTCCTGTGCAGTACCACTACCCAGGATGAACGGCATTACTCAAAAGATAAGAAGCCTAGAAGTAATCAGAACAACCCAGAAATAACTAGAGATCACAAATAAAGTGTTCTGGAATAAAACCTATAAATAAAAATAACCGGAGTCACATTTAGTTAGTGTTCTTTTAAAGTGTAAGTAACTTTTCGGTAGCGTGCAGAAAGACCTACGCACATTCAGTCATTTGCTGTCCAAGTGGATTCCATCACTGGGCCAGGGAGTGGTTCTTCAAAGCCGTTACACTCACACGTTTCACAGAGCTGCTAAACAAACACCTAAGCATTGAGTATAGATGTTGCACACTCCCTTCTGTTGTACTCTGCTGTGCTCTCTCTCTCTCAGCGCATTCTTCCTCTCCACCAGAATCAAAGCTCTTTCCTAAGGGGTGCTATAACATGCAGGGAGGACTTCACAGATCCAAAGCTACTCATACACTGCCTACTCTGGGTGTAAAGCTGGCCTGGAGCCATCGGGCTGTTTTACCTGCCAGTCTGTTGTTGACCTGATTGTGTTTTCTCCACAGCCACAGTACGGCCTCATCCAGGGTCTTGACCTGCTGAAGAGACTCCTTGGCCATCTCCTCGAAGTGCTCGCCGCACTCCCGGCAGCCGAAGAAGGTCCGGATGTACCTACGCATCGTCTGCAACACCGCCAAGGGGTCCTCCTCAAGGCCTGGGAGACATGAGCGAATCGGTCAGAGGGCCACCAAAAGCTGTTCTTCAAAAGCCTCACAGCTGGGGGTAGGGAGGATCACTCATGAAAAGAAGCTGACAGATGCTAAAATAATGCTCAGACAAATAATAGAAAATTAAAGGGTAAGATTTTGCATTAAAAAACCACAATACAGAGTAAGTGAGTAATGGACTAAAAGAAGGATTATAATCTGTGGTGGAAGACCCCAGTAAGGGCTACAGAGAAGTAACATAAGACCCAGATTTAGCCAGGGATCTGAAAATAGATGTGCAGCTTAGACCGGTTGATCAGGAAGCAGTCCAGATATAATGCTTCAACCAAATCCTTTTTCGATTCTTAACCATTCCATGCCCCTAAATCAGACATCTTATATGAGACGAAGAGCTCAAAAAAAAAAAACAGACAAAGATGAACTGTGGCCATCTGTCCAGAGAACAAGTAGGCCAAGCTCAAAACAAATGGGCCACTATGTTGTCTGGAGGTCGTCTTTGATGGCAAATTTTTTGCCTGGATGCCCCTTCACAGCCTGATTTGCAAAAAGTGTAAAAAACATGTGTGAATCAGCAGACTGTTTTAATTAGGAATTCAGTAATTTCTCCCGAAAACGATCGAACAACCATTGCACCAGTATGCAACTACGGAACCTTTTTCCACAAGGATTAAAGTGACTAAGCACTCAAACACTTGTGTGTTTTCCACTTCCATTTTTACAGTTCATTAATATCTCACATGTATTTGAGCCTCGGGGAACAGTATTCACTGTGCTCTCGCATGTGATTTTGCATGGCTAGTTGCAAAATTAAAAGGAAAAGAACAAGCATCCTTGTAACAGATAATTCTGCACTTCCACATGTTCCAAACAAGAAGATGATTCTTACCAGTGTTGGCCAAAGCATCAGGCCGAAGGGCTGCCTGTACAGTCAGAGTGTGGAAAAGAGTCCACAGGGAGCACGGGTACCCTCTCAGCTCCGGCTGGCTGCCCTGGCAACCGACCCACTGCAGCTGCTCGCTCAGGAACATCCCAGCGATCTATGATGTAAAGACATATGCTTACAAGTCTCTCCCTGCTGCCTACAAGCTGCAAATAATAGTGTCATTTGTTACCAGCAAGCTATGCCCTTGTTCACAACAAGCTGTGCCCTTGACTTACACCACAGGATTACCAGTACTGAAGGTCATTGTCCTTAACCTTTGAGATTTAGGGTGTAGTTACACTAGGTGATCCATACAATGCCTGAGCACATTTGACCCCAAAGCCCAGTGCGTTTGACTAGTGTGATTGTGCCATACTGTACCTAGATGCACTTCAGTTGGACTGAAGCACAGCATGCAACTACACTGTCGGGGGGGGAAAAAAGTACCAATTTGCACCTTTGCTTGTCACTGGGGCTGTACCCTCAAGGGTCTGCCAACTGTACCCTATAGCTATAAATAAATATACCTTTTAGTCTAATTTAAGGTACAGAGATGAACTCTGAGGATCATCCTGAATGTTTCCACATAGTCCATTTCTGTATCTTTAAAGGTAAGAGTACCTACAGCTAGGGTATAATAGGCAGACCTACTGAGGATACAGCCCCAGTGACAGTGTAGTGTGATCACTAACCGTGACTGAGCACGAAACACAGACTTTACATCAATGATGCACCTGGCACAGGCATGTGCAGATGTACACTATACATGAAACCAACCTGGAAGGAATGGATTGCGTAGGCTGTACAGATAGGGTAGTGACAAACATTTAACATAGTACCAGACAGATCCCTTTGGTGTAGTATTTGCTGGAAATTTGGGCCAACGACAGTATCTAGGAACAATTCAATACAGCACACAAAAACTCAGAGATATTTGGTAAGCGCGATTAAATGAAAATCACTGCGCTGCATCCTCGATAAATCAATAACAGGGCTGTGTGTCATCTGTTATCCTTGTCTATCCAGAGGAAAGCAGCTGGTCTGGATGCACTATGAACTGCAGTACAGTAGAAGCTTTCACACACTGTTGCATGATACTGTTCTTGTTGATATGCTATATTGAGATGCTAAGTCCAACCCCAAGTTGACTCACAAATGTAGCTCCCAGCACTTACTCTCATCTTGTTGTTGACCAGATCTAGGATGGCGTCATAAGGAATCTTCTCAAGGGGCAAACTGACCAGCCACTCCAGCAGAGTCTCCAGCAGCTTCACCACAGACTGGCGACCAGGAAAAAGCTGTGCAATGAAATTTCACAGCCGTCAAAACTATTTCCCAAGAAAATACGGATGAGGTAAAAGAGCAAAGGTCAATTTGTGATTCTCTAAATCCAGGCTAGTTTGCTAAAGCCTAATCCTCACCCACTTAGGCACAAGTTGTTTTTACTCTGCTCTTTATATTAATCTTTGACAGACTTTAAGGTTCTGGCATCAGTGTGGAACCCGGACATGCGTGGAGGCCCTTAATCCCAAAGTCCTCAGACCCAGGACGCCCTAATGTCATCTTCCTCTTAAAGTAGGCCAAGAACCAGGAGGGACTATAGGCTAGCAGTCTTCAGCAGTGAACTAAGCTTAAGGGTTGGCCCATACCCCCAGCCCTACCCCCCAATAGGAAGCCCAGTAGGTGGCCAGGAAAGCCAAAGCTCTCTTCTAGCCTAATGCCTCAGCCCTCCAGATTAGACAGAGCACTTTCTTCAAAGGAAAGGAGGCCAGAGAGAGATAAGAGCCTTTTACTCTAATTTGCACTGATCTTCATGCCCCCCCACTGAAGCTCACCACAAGCACTACCTCATTGAAATCACATACACATTTCGTCCAAATGTAAGACACCGGAAACTTCTGAAGCAAAGATTTTGTTTCTTAAAAAATAACACTAACGTCATAATTCTCCTCATCTTTTAAAGTCCAAGACATAAATTCAGACAGGTTTTTGACAGTTGAGTATACAAAGGAAATCAGCAGTGAACCCTGCATCCCTTACAGCTCTAGGAGCTCGGTGAAGCAGCTCTAAGGGGAAACCCAAACACAGATGTTACCTTGGCAACCACCGTAACAAAATCTTTGAATGTCTTCAGCTCATCTCCAGTGAGGGTCTGGTGGCTGGCTAGCTCGACTCTCAACAAGTAATGCAAACCTGACTCCATGTCTACCATGTACACTTTAGACCTGGGGGGGGGATCAATAAAAACATAGGTTTATGAAGCTAAATCATGCATTTCAGAAATATATTCTATTTAAAACAAATTCTGAACTTTAAAACAATTTCTACTGAACAAATTTAGTACTAATGTAAAAGTCAAGAAAATTACAAAACAATGTACCTATTCTGAATGGACTGGTTCTGCAATATGTATGTTTTCCAGAAAAAGCATAATTTCCAAGCTGTCAGTGCTTAAGGGGTTTTTAATTAAAAAAATATGCTGCAATGTGCTGATTGGTGGGTGCCACCATACAGTATAGCATGCAAAGAAAGCCTGAATAACTATAAATGTTGTTCTGAAAACACAGTAATGTAGTCCCCTATTGGTGACTTTGAACATAACAATATTCCTTGGTTGGAGGAGAGGGGTTCTGCATGGTCCAATCACTTCCAAATCTGTGGAGCCTTTAAGCACGAAAAAATGGAATTTGTACATATTCCTAATGCATCTGAATTACAATTGACAGAATATAAATGTTATTGGCAATTAAGATGACAATTAAAAAACAAAAGAAAAGGACAAAACTATTCCAAACGTATAAAAGCTGAAATAAAAACCCAGAGACATTTACTTTCAGGAAACAAAGTAAAATTATGAAATGTCATAAAAGAATGGGCTACGATTTCAAGGTTCGGTTTGTAAACTAACACCTTAAATTTAAAGTTCAGACAATATCAAGCATAAGCCTTACAAAAGAATGAACATTATTCAAGTATATGTGAGAGACAGCTCACAAATAACCCAATAAAAACAGGCCATTTCTAAAAATGCAGCAGTCACACCGCCTACCAACTCAGCCTGAAGATCACTAATACAACACATGACCAGAAGGTGGCATCAGATCACTTACCCATTAAATGAGCAGCAAGGCCAATTAATATTGGACAACTGACAAGCAACAGCTTCACTATCGATTAGTGCAAACCTGCTTGTAACTCTAGACTCCTCTCTAAAAAGTTTGCAAGGGCCTAAAGGCAGATGGGCGGAAAGAACGGTTGTGCTCACTTGTCAAAGTCCTTCCATATCTCTGCAGGCTTCTGTCCTTTGCTTCCAGACACCACAACCCCCTGGGCAGAGGAACCCCGCTTCCTGTGCACCCCAGGGAGGAGCTTGAGGTAAGAGGAGAAGAAAAAGCGCTGACTCTTCTTCCTGTGAGTGGAGAAGCAGAACTGAAATGGGTCTGGTGCATACATGTGCAGGACAGCTAGGGGGTGTGTGAAGAGACAGGTGGTTGGAAAATGACAGCCACAGAGACGTACAAAAATCTCTCTCGATCTTCCTATGAAAATAAACCACAAAAAAGAACAATGAGATGCAACAATTATCTACAATTACCTGTAGTTTCAATAATAACTATTAAGGGGACTGCAGCTATACATAGAATTGCCACAGTTTAGGAACATTTTAAAAGAAATTGTGATGGAGCAGAATTCAATGGCCTGATTCAGGAGATTATTTTCAGTTTCTATACTTGGGGGAATGAAAGGCCAAGTCTTATTGTAAATTTTTTTAATCAAGCCATAATATTGCAGTCAAAATGGGGTCAAATAAAATTATTATTCAAACATTTTCCAAAATAATGAACATTCCTGAGACCCATATCAGAAGATTAAAAAACTCATTCTCCTTCTTCATTTGGGTGTGGCCTCACATGTCTTAACTGTATAGTACCATTAGTCAAGTGCACCTCTCTAAAATAACTAAAACTCCCACAACTGGCACGCATCCAGGAGGATGGTACTGGTGTAATCAGGTCACTTACACGTCCACAAATACATGCGATCCATTGGGGTACAGCAGACACACAGCCGGGACTGAGCTAACACCCAGCCTGTCCAGAAAGGCTTTATCCAAATTCAAGGTTCTCTTCACAGTCATACCCCCATACATCATCAGGTCCAGCATCACCTGAGCAAAAAACGTTTTAACCAAATCACACCATGTGCAAATGCAGCTTCAAACAAGCCATATTTCAGAAGGCTTGTGAAATGGTGCTAAACGTGCAGTCATCAGTGGAGAGTATCAAAGGCCGAACCAAGCAGAGGAAACCCAAATGGTGGCAGAGCAGATGACAGAGCCTTTAATTGGTACAGGCCTGAATTTCCAGCTAGTTCTTAAAAGTATATCAACACAAACTCAGAACCTGCAAAACAAACAAAGAAAAACAAAACAATACCTCTCTGCCGATGTAAGAGTTTTCTTCCTCTATGATGACGGCAGTGTAGTGGTCAGCTTTCTGCCCCAAGAGAGAGAGGATTTCAGCTGACCTGCAATCAGAAACGGAGGGCAGGTCTGACATCATGGAGATGGTGTCCCATTTCATATCTATCCATTTAGCATTTGAATATTTAGGAAAGGATGTATCAATTCAAGCATGTGGTACCTGGAGGGCTCCAGAGGGGGGCACTGTGGAGGCCAGACCTCCTGTGTGTGGTTCTGGAGGAAATTCACCATCAGCTGCCTCACAGTTTGCAGTTCCCTGTCTGGTCCTGTGGTGGGAGAAAATGATTTGGCAGTGACAACAATATCCCATCAACATACCAACTTTATTAATCTCACAACTGCAACATGGATTCAGTTTCAGACAAAATAAGCAGTACTATTACAGAATTGCAGTGCTTCATACAATAAACCCTATTCAACCCTATATACAAAACTTTGTGGTCTAGTCTTTATCCATTATAATAAACTATCAAAAGAAAGCAGAGTTATATTATATAGTTTAATGGGAGCCCATGAAAGCAAAACCAGTGATACTTCTGCAGGGGATTTGATGTACAGTATAATGGATATATCTTTCAGTATTTCCAGTAGCAGCTTCCTACCTAAAGACCCTTGGTGCAACAGAAACCAAACTTGTAGGCCATTACCAACATGACAGAATATATTTCAAAGAGACACTCACCCTTGTAGGCTTTTCCGATATCAAAAGTGCTGCTACGTGCTTTGAAATACTGTGGGAGATTAAAAATAAACCCATTAACAGCAACAACTTAGAAAGTGAAACACTGAAATAAAAAACATCCAAATCATTACAACGTTATGAGGGAGAATCAAAAAGTAACAGCAACTTTTATGGTTACCACGTCATTTTCAAATTGCCTGTATTTTAACCTCGTAAAATGTTTTTGAATTTCTACTACTAGTTACCGATGTAACTGCAAGAACAGAAGACACATTTTTCCATCCACAAAAATACAGTGAAGTGAGTAGATAAATTGATGACAGGCACATGTTCATGTTTAACACATACCCTGAAGGTCGGATAGAAGTGAATGCCAAACTCTTTACAAATATCAAAGTTCTTTTCATCAGCACAGTCCAGCACTCCTATTCTTATGGCCTGCTCCCAGTCTATAAATAGGGGAGAAAAAAAAAATACAAAATATGTACACGGAACCTCAAGGCAATAGAAAACATTCCTGTATTTATGTTTTCTCCACCAAATGTATGTGCAGAGAGAAGAATAAGCGACATACACAAGCAAAACAAAAGCAGTCCAAACGCAATCCAACCTGAACACGTCTTTCTCACTAATGGAATCCCTGATACACGAGCATCTGCTGTGAATGAGACAGCCAGCACTGCTTCCATTGCATTTATTTATTTAGCAGATGTTTTTCCCCCAAGGTGACGTACAAGAGAGGTGAGTTTGGCTCTCATAATACCACTAGCTTTTTGAGAAACTTAGCTTACTGCCAGTCTGATCAGCCTTGCATTTGCTAGGTCGTTGGTTTGTCTCCCCTTATCTCTGTATATATATAGTTCACATATTCTTCTGGGGTTTTGCACAGATCTCTTCCCACAGGAAATGTTATCCCTGAATTGCACATATATGACAGTGTGTGTGAGTGTGTGCCATGTGATGGACTGGAATCCCATCCAGGGTGTTTCAGGACCTCAATGCCTGGTGTAAGATCATTAAAAATCTAATAAAAAAAACAACTAATACTATAATACTATAATGGACTACAGATAATGATCACAAGAGGACAATATTATAAATCACAGATTACATAAATTGCCTTCTGTAATAAACTATACAAAATACCAAATTAAAATCTGTTCCCATATCTTCAGTCTTAGTTGTTCATTATACTGTTCAGCATGCAAATCGCTTAGCTTTAAGAGAAGATCTTTGTAACAATATGTAAAACCGTAACACTACTTACATAAGGAACCAGAATGAACAGAATTCCACAGTAGATTGGTTCATATAAAACTCTGCCCTTTACTCTGGAATGGGGAACAATGAGGACGCCAACTGACAGGCGAGCTAAGCAGGAGGCTTACGGAGATGGCTGTTGGCGTTTATGATATTGCGGTTAGCAGTTCGTTAAGAAGCGGATAGATTTACCGATATCTCTGCAGACTCATCAGGAAGCGTCGCAGAGCTGTGTGTTTTCCCACAGTACAGAATGTCGGCAACCCGGTTAGACAGCCATTTCATGCACGTACACAATCAAGGCTTAACAGAGACACTGCAAGCAGGCAAAGCGACAGATGGACAGCTTTTCAGGGGCAAGACAATATGAGCAGGCAGGACACTGGGGTGGGCTTTTTTTAAACTAGAAGCTTGGGGCGTGTGGCTGTAGAGGGCCCCCGTGCTGTTGTCCTCCACCTGTCCCCCATGCAGAACACACTCCTAACAGTGTGGGGGAATGCACGTCGAGGTCAATGTGGGACAAAGGGGCCAGCTGACCCCTATGGAGAGAACAACAGCTGGCAGGCAGTCACTAGTGAGCCAGCCAAACGACAGCTTGCTCTCACAAAGGCACACAAGAAAGTCTACACAAAGTCTGCAGCAGACATAGCTTGCAGAAAGAGGACTCCTTTGGTCTCCGTATCTGTAGAAAAAAAAAGACAACTGTGGGCCTGAACAATAAATATAGAGATATCTACTGTGAGTCAATGCTCTGGTGAGCCCAGCTTTATGAATGAACACATCAGAAAGACTAATAAAAGTTTATAAAAGTTCCAAAAAGAAAAAGGCAGCAGTAAATTTCCTGAAAGTGACAAAATGCGTATAAATAGAAAATTCAACTAAACAACAGCCAGTGTTTTCCAAACAACAAAGTTAGCACTTGGTATTCCTAAGATTCCACTATTGTTACCATTTTCTGATACATATACTTCAGGGGGGAAAAAAAACTGTGGAATCCCACATAGGAACAATCACTTAGGGTATCAACACTTAAAACACCATAATTAACTGAGGAATGCCTTGAGCACAGTGGTTCTCAGGATGTTTGGGTGTCTGGAGGGACGGCAGAGTGAAACCGTACAAGAAGGGACCACCAGATCCCAAAGCCAGCATCCTCCTCAGCACCAACCGCGTTTTAAGGCAGTGTCCTAGCATTAGCCTCTTGAAGCTCAAGAAAAACACCAGACTCAAGCCTCAAGCCATAAAATTTCGTCTCCAAGGCTTTGAAGGCTAAAGACAATAAAGGCAGACAAAGCCCTTCACAAAAGGCTGAAAATACTATACCCAGTAATGGCCCTGAAGGAAAATAAAACCCAGAAATATGCCTCAACAGCAAGCCAGATATCATTGACTGTCTTTCCATGGCCAAACATGCAGAGCTCTTGACAGTGGATGAGGACTGTGACCTACAAATTGTGTTACTGTTGTAAAAAACAGGATAAGCATGTCCAGGATGTTTGGGGTCTGCTCTTCTTACTTTATAATCTGTCAGCTTTTCTGGGAACTTATCATAAAAATCTCTACATAAATGTGACCGGATTAAAAAACAAATATATAATGAACCAGATATTATTATTCTTACATATTTATTCTTTCATGGGTGCCAGCAGTGATGACAATACTGACAGGGAGACATGACCAGAAGCAGTCTGAGTCATTCCTGGGTACAGATGACCTGCTTTGATGCGAGCGACCCAAGGCGGCACATCAAAAGGTAGACGCGGGCTTATGAAACCAGTCAGAGGCCGTGTCCTTCGCAGTGCATTATCATCGCCGCTCGTGTCCCACAGCTGTGAATGACGGCCTCCACGTGCTCAGCAGCTTTGCTCCACTAAAAGGCAAATGTGAGGCCACTGCTTCCCCCAGGTAATATCATGAGCCTCTGCAATTCTCAAACGGATGGAACGGCGGCCAAATCCCGCTTCTGTGACCACAGCATGATCCAGTTTCAGGAAGGATGTCTCGCAGGTCATTTGATTTCAGTAACAGGAATAAGTCCTAAACAATGATGTACTATTTCCAAGTTCAACTATTTCGATTTTAATCTTAGAAAGCTAATTATTTGAAGTTCCAGCATGCCAGAGCTCTTTATGATAATGGGGGAGCACAATACTGGGCACTGTTCTTAGTGTATCAGGGGGTGAGAGGGGGCAAATGGATGGAAAGCAAAAAAAAGGCAAGGAAGGAAGGTAGAAGGCTAATTATTAAGAGATTGTCCAGAGCACACATCAGTATGGGGACTATAAATTCTGAATTATAATGACACAGACAAGTACAACAAGTCAAATGGTCCCATTGCTATTTATAGAAAGTGCAGAATAACTTGAGGCATGGCCAGAATGGTATTGAGCAGGACAGCTCCAGGGACACACCAAACAGAAAGACAGACACTTTCAGCTGTATTACTACATAAAAAAAAAATGCGCACCTTACATCCCACATATCTTCAAATCATCCTTGAAAAATCACAACATCCAATTAATAAAGCCACAAGGACCCAACCTAGTCAGATGACAACAAAAGTGTTCTCACTATAGCCCCACACATGGGTCAAGACAACTGTAATTCGCGGTCGTAGATACATAAACCCCATACATCAGCAGTAAAATCAATATGAATAAAACCATTCAAAATGATAATTCATATGCGCATTCGGGCATTACGCCGATTCTTACACGAAATAAGCTTCTCCGATTTTCTACAGTTTACAACTGCGATGAGGTACAGGCCAGACTTTACTGATCAAGTCAGATCCCCGAGGCAGGTGAATGATAAGGCCTTGAACACAGTGTTTCTCGGGTGTTGGGGTGTCTGGAGGGACGGCAGAGTGAAACCCGACAGAGACGGACCACCAGATCCCAAAGCGGGCGTCCTCCTCAGCATCATTCGCGTTTTAAAGCGGCGTCACAGCGGCTCGTCCCCAGCTTTACCATACCCGTTTACTCTGAATGAACTGTTTTGGTCCGGTTACACGGTACAAACGCTGGCTAGCCGGGTTAGCAGCTCGTAGTTAATACAGCCACAGCCGATGTCTGCGTCCAAACATTAGCCCCCGGGCTAACTGGATGCCCGTAGGCGAAAGGGAGAGACTTAACCGCGGCCACTCACCTTTTACATCGCCAGCCAGCGCTTTCCACGTCGGCGAGTACTGGATGCAGTGGCCGCACCACGACGAGTAAAACTGCACCAGCCAGGCGGTGGACGAGTTGAGCAGCGTTTCCTTCAAAGTATCGCTCGTCAAAATGGTCAACGGATCTTCCTTCGAGTACAGCCGGGCAGCCTGGACCCGCCAGGACAGCAGCACAACAAAAAGGCATTTTAATGACCAGGTTAGACCCGAAACAGCCGAACTTCTGCCCCAGAAGCTGGCCATGTCGCTCCACTGATACGATTATGTGGGGAAAAGCTCTGCTCGAAAACGTCTGCACTGCGCGTGCGCAGTGTCACGTAGCATGGCAGTCGCGTGGGTAGGCGTGCGTTGAGAAGTTCCTCTTGTGTGGAAAGTACATTTCCTAAATCTATCTATCTATCTATCTATCTATCTATCTATGTTTGGGTTCGTGTGTGTGTCTGTCACCACATAAGATCAAAATTTACAGCAACGCCCTCATTTATCAGCTAATCAGCTGATATAAAATCCTACGGGCAATAAAGAAACAACGAAATGGGCGATTTCTCAACTCAGAGGAAAATACATATTTGATTCCAAGAAAAAAACGCACCAGACAGTTGTTGTTTTTTTAATGAAAAGAGGAGAATAAATCATAGAGGCATATTTTATGGGAGTACAAATTTTACTTATGTTAATTAACCCATCAAAGTCCTTGGAGTTAAACAAATTTCAATTGATTAATACTATTTTGGTAGATTAATAGTAACAGTGCCTTCACTTAAATGGAACAATACAGCCATCCTCAACACAGGGGTATGTAAAATAAAAGATGGATGACCGTTTGTGTTTGCACTATGAAACCAAGACAGAATCTTATATGATAAAAACATCCTTAAGGCATATGATACCATTTACGTCAAAAAAAAAACAAAAAAACATAATAATAGTAATAAGGTATTGCCAAACTGGATGTGTACCTTTCAAGGGATTTAATCACATGTTTTGATCAATAATAATAACTATGATCCCAGACCTGCTTGACATGACCATGGCTACCACAGTCAGAGGTGTTTCCTGATCGAATACGCAGACACTTACTTCTTTAATTTATTTATATGATTTGGTCTCTTCAGGCACTTTTCAAACTTCACATTCATAAATGATGTGAGCTAACTTCTACCACCTGCTACTTTTTCCATTGTTCACCAAGTTCAGAATGATGCATTCAGGCCCATCTTTAGATGAACATGCTTGGGCCAATAAGAAACATTTACAGATTTAGTTTTGGATTACTATAACTTTGTCATGACAGTTATAACTAAGTGAATAAATTACAAAACCGACCAACATGAACTGAAGTTGAACAAGGTATAGAAATACGTTTTCATGAGAGAAAGGGCTCCCATGAAAAGTCAAGAGCAATGATTAAACGATGAGTTTTATAAAAATGTAGGTATCTAATCCATGTTTTATGGTTTCGTGGGAAAATGATATACAACAATGTAAAGCAAAGGAAAATAAATAAATGATTTAATTAGATTTAACATCACACCTTAGTGTAATAAAATTTAAGTATAAAAATATAAATATAACATTAGAAACTACAAAACAAGCTAACAAAAAATGAGGAAGCAGCAGGTTTGTTCGTGGTTATAACAAAAATATACAACACCAAGAAGATGTGGCCTGCACCATATCCCGTTTTATAACCTTTCTCCCAAATAATCAGTTTGCCAGAGTAGGCTTATATGTAGCCTCTATAGGTGATTATCAAGATAAAGTCACCATGGAAGAACACTGGGACCAAAAAGAAAACCTGTGAATTACAAGGAGGTCCCAGTATCAACTATTTTTCTTTCACAGGAAAAAAAAGAAAAAAATCATCATATTTAACACATAAAACAGCAGGAAAAAATGATAATTTCATGTAATCCCACATGATTTAACACTGCTTTATATTGCTTTTTATCTAAACTCATTCTACCTCAATTCACACATGGAAGGGAGAGTTATTTGCAGTACATTGAAATTTATGAATTATGAGAGGTGTCTCTTTATTACTGTATGTAGTCTTGCTCCCGTTGACCAAATGCAGGTTGAGATGCTTGTGTGGCTGGAGGATTGACATTAGGGGGTGCTGTGTAGATTTTGTTTAGGACTGACATAGTGTCCTGCAGAAGGATGTTGAAAATCTCATCAGCCAGTCTAATTTTGACTGTGAGCTGGTCAAGGTTGTAGTCTACCCACTGAAGTTCTTCTTTGTGAAGCTCCTGGATCTATCCATTAACACAGACACAGTAAGGCAGAGAGAGTACATTTTTAAATTATAAAACGATTCAGAGATTTGCTGACACACTTTATAATTCAAATGAACGTATCCATCCAACTGCAATAATTAGTTTTGTGTGTGGGTGGATGTAACTATTTCACTTCTTTTCTGCGGGAAAAAATTAGAATATGCAGAAAAAGATCATAGATAATAGTAGTTGTTTTTTTAAAAAACTTTGCTCTGCCTTAATCTGTATCCCAATTTCATGAAATGTCTTTTTTTTGCAGGAATGTCTACTCATTTTACCACTTTACTAATCACCTTCTCAGAATACTCTTTTAGTTTTGATCCCATAAGTGACATGCAAAGCAAGCAATTGATTTTTTACCAGGTAACCCACCTAGAGAACTATGCCATTTGTGAGTTAAAAACAATTGTCAGAACTGTTTCCAGTATCAGCTCAGTAATATCAATAGTTTTTTTCTAATAGCTAAGAAAGTAAACAGGTAACAAAATAATGGGTACTTCATACATGAATTTTTTTTTTAACTCCAAGTAATGTCTGTCAGATAAAAGTTATGCCTGATTGATTGTTTCATATTTATGGAATTATTTAACTGATTGACCATTATTACAGATGATTAATGTTTAAAATACTGACTTATAAATGTCTGTGAAATTAATAAAAAAATAATTATATATAAATAGCATATCTTTGACAAAAATGTCAAATATAAGCTTAAACTCCTGATCTACTTTCTGTTGATTAATATACACGTTAATCCCTAAAGGTAGATATTTTCTGTATGTAACTGTAGATATGTAGATATCTAGTGTAGATATCCTGACATAGGTAATAATGGTGCAGGGCTGGATGGCTTTCATAATCTATACTCTGCATACCAGTATGTAGTCCACTTTGTCCCGCTGCGTGTTCCCATACTTGCACATAACCTGGAGCATTCCTCTCATCTGCACATCATTACGCTCCAGATTCAGCACTCTCTGCACCTCTTTTTGGACCGCTGCCTGAAAAAAGGCATTAGAAAGGCTACAATAATTATATATCCCGGTCGATACTGAGTAGTGATGGTTCATGTAAATACAGACTAGGTATGTCAATATAAAGTAGGATCAGCACCCGAAACACATTATCTTTAATGTAAAGTTTCAGCACAGAAACACTGGGTATTATATTCTACAGAATAGAGTAGTCAGACCCAACTATCCTTTTTAAATGGGTAAGATAGGCAAAATCTGCCTACTGGCATTTTTATCATTACAGTCCACAGACGGGTCTTCCAGTCATAAAATATTTGATCCTAGTCCCAAAAGATAGCGCCGTCAACGTCGCCAAAGTCCTGCTTTTCTCAGCTCCGTTAAGTGAAATGAATAACTAATTTTGTGTGGGTGGATGTTTACTGTGAATATAACATGAGAGTCAGCAAATGAATATGAATATCTTAGCAGAAGAAAAACATAAGAAGTTGTATAGTCTATATATGTATATAACTGTATGTAACTGTGACATTTAGTAACATGACAATTAGACATGATGTTTTAAGTTTTACCTATGTCAATATACTCATTGTCACAATTTATTTTAGAGGGATTTATAGACTAAAATAAAAAACAGAAGATGGAAAGAAAAACAAGCTGGTTATTCCTGACAGGGAAACCATTGAAAGTTGTGAAGAGTAAGAAAACTGGAGATTCATTACCTCTTTCCAAACTATTAAAATATACTATTTTTTAAAAAATTTTAACGAAAGAGTTTACCTTCACATGTGTGAGAGGGGCCTTGCTTGGGTGGAGTGTTGAAAGAGATAAGGGTTGATTTGTTTGCCATGGAAACCCACATGTGGTTGGATGGTCCCGTGAAATCTCTTCAAATACCTCTGAAGTAAGGTCATATATGACCTAAAACAAAGGCACCATCACCATGCCATCTGTCATGTTACCGGTTTCATGCAGCAGCTCAGGAATTCATACATACCTGTTGGTAAGATCTACGACTCTCCCCATCGATTAAATGATCAGGAGCATCTGTGATATCAACCTTGCAACTTATAGTTTGACCACAAAGTCTCTCCACAGCGGCTGCTACAAGATGGCGGATGACCATAGGATCATGTGGCTGGATTTTGAGGTTTACTGAAGATGAGAGGGCGCATTGCCACTGATCGCTGAATTCCGATTGGTTTGCTCTAGTAAGATTATCTTCCCTCTTTTTCACATTCTGCACAGTTGAAAGAGAGAAACACACAGTGCAAGAAAGGGGGCGAAATAAATAAATGCAAATGTATAGAACCCAATTTTCCAGTTCAGAGCCTCATAAAACCTGTTCTAAATAAAACAATACTTATTATGCAGACATGCCAACAACACATTTTTTGATTCTATGCTTACTTAGCTGTATACTGATCTCAGTAGGCTCATACTAAAATTCTGATCACGAATATATCTTTAATGAGATTTTTTTCTGGAATTTCTGTTTTGGCCTACATGTATCTTGAGATCTAAAATAGAGTCAAGCTGAGAATTTTAACGAGTTAATTACACATTTCAAATCTGTCTCCAGTTAATAAATAATGTATATCTGCCGCTCTACATTACTTACTCTATCAAGAATCTGGCTGTCATTTTGGAAGCTTCTCCTCCGTCTAAATCTCCTCCTGAGTTCCTGAGCATCCGTCATGATTTCCTTTATCAAGTCTCCTGCTAATTTTTCGACCAGAGAGTTTAGATCACGGTGGCACTTGCTAAAAAACCTTAATGTTTCTATCTCTCGTACGTCAAGGATGGGATTGTCATGCTGTACGTCTTGGACTGCAACTCCTGGTGCAGAGTCCTTCAGGGAAGCTTGATCAATGAATGATTCGATAGGTGAGACTAAAATGGGATTTGTCTTGTTGGCACAGAGCTCTAACAGATCCTCCTGTCCCCTCACACATTCAGAAAATTCAGCATTGGAAGGATAAGGAGTGTTTTGGTGGAAATGATCTGATTTGAGTCCATCAAAGCCAGAAAGTGCAAACTTGTTTAATGTGGTGTTATTAGTAGACTGTTGAAGCTGGTAACTTGGAGTTTCTGATAGCAGATGATCTGAACAGGTGTTGTTATTTGGTTCTTGAAATGGAGTTACATCTTTGCTTGTCATTTTGGGACCTGAAGAATCATCTTGTAATGGTTTTTTGCTTATATTTTTTCTTTCATTGTGTGTGTCACCTGAGTATTTGGCTTCTCTCCATCTTTGTTCTTTTTTATCGTCACTAGGTGGTTCTTCATCGGAAACAGGATCATTATGCAAGGTGGACTCCAAGTCACTTTCGCGTTTGTCACGTGGAATATTTTCTGCCCTGACAAGGATCCCACAGTTCTTACCACATTTGAAGTATTCCATATCTTTGAAGGTTCCATTGTGATTTCTGGTTGGGCTATCCAACGTCACACCTGCCCAGTGCCCACCAGAAAATGCTGGCATTTCTCTATCTTTCCATTGACTGGGCATAGAGTGGCAAAACACAACTCCCTCACCTACACTGAAGGAGGACGCACGTTCTGAACAGCCTTCAGCATCTTCTGCTTCAGAAATAATAAGGTTTAAAAGAGGATTTTTATCTTGGGTCTTACATCTGTTATTGTAACTTAATTTCTTGTATGGAGAGGTAGTTTCTGAGTTTGTTATTAACACGTCTGATTTTAAATCGTCATAATTTATTGCTTTATCTGTTTGTCTGTTTGATTCCTCCTGGTTTACCAAAAAGAGAAAATCCTCAGAGAGAGAAGGCAAATCTTCACTTATGATGGATGGATCCTCGGTTGGACTCTTATTAGGCTGGGTTTTATCTAGGCCTTCAAGAGGAAGAGCAATGTCCTCTTCGCTAGTCCAGGTTATGATTTCACTTGCAGGTGGGGGAGGTGGGTACACATAATTGCCCATGTCTGACCCTGTAACTGCCGTTAATGATGGAAGGAGTTCAGCACTGCCATAAGACAGGATCTCATCCACTGGAGACAGGATCTCTGACAGAGTTTCCTGGGAAACCAGGGTATTCCATGAGGGAAAATCCACTGTGTTCTTTATCCCTGATTTTTGTCCAAGCATTTGTTTTTCCAGTGATATTGGATCAATGTCAAGAAACAGTTGTTTTTTTTTGCATCGAAAAAAGTTTGATTGCTCTGAGCTTAAAAAATCAGACCTTTTGGTCTCCAGCTGTTGTATCGTGTCTAAATTGCTGTTTTCTCCCCCATTACCCAGTTCATTATTGAAAACCATTTCATCTCCTGAGGAAACCAAACCTTCACTACTATGGGAGAACGCTTCTGACTTCTCTTCTGTGTCTAAAGCACCCTCATCGGCAGAAGAACTTTCATGACTAATGTCTATGTCCCCATCACCTGTGTCCTGGACTGAAGAACTATGAAAATGACTGGCCATGACAGGAGATATCTCTTGCTCATGCTCTTGCTGTACATCTCCTCCAGCACAAGTTGCAAATGATAAACACTGATTTGCACCAGCTCCTATAGTGCTACCCCCAAGGTTGATGTTACTAGATGGCACATTTTCTAGTCTTTGGTAGTTCCGAAGATTACAGGGAACAGTGTTCCCACTTGTTACATCTTTCTTGCACTCAATGCAAAGATCAGAGCTATTACCCATCGTGCTACAGGGGATTTGATACTTATATTTGCTGTCCTCTAAATCAAAGGGCAGATCCTCATCGATATCTGATGAGGAGACCGACACCTCAGACACATTTATACAGATGGCAACTGCTCTCTGGAACTCAGGGAGTGATGCGAAGGAGCCAACAGTTTTTTGAGACCTCCAAGAGCCATCGGGGGAATTGGGCAATGATCTTATTCTAAGAGGTCTTCCAGAATATGACGAGGATGATGATGACGTCAATGACGCTGATGTTGAAGATGATTCATCTCCTGAAGATACATTGCCATTACTTTTTTCCCGAGAGTCACGTTTCTCCTGCAGACATATGTGAGTTTGCTGTGGTGCCTGTCCTCCATTTGCCGGGTCTGAAAAATAAATACTGCATATTGATCACCAGAACACATGGTCCAGCTTAACAAGACTGATGGGATTGTTTCGGCGTCTTCCCCGCCGTCACTAGGTCTGAAAAATAAATACTGTACATTGATTACCGGAACATGGGCCCCCATTTAACAAGATTACCCTCAGAGTGTTATGGGATGCGGAGAGCCCTGCATGGCACCGAGCACTAGCACACTGAGACTGCGTAATCAGTTTTAGTGCTTATCATTTATCAACACTGAGATGTGCTTAGCCCATGAATGTGATCAGGACTTAGTGGCGATTCACACAAAAGGTAGTTTACTTCTATTGCAAGACTGTATAGAAAGAATCATACTGATAACAGTTCCATTTTGCATATCAACTAGAAACGAAAGATTATGATACATAATAATTTCACAGCATTAAAATACTTGAGGGATGGAGCTTTATTTGATGTGCAGATACAGCAATAGAATGCAAGATATCATCCTGGGCCTGCCATATAATAAATAATTTCCATTTAAAATTTTACACCTCTAAACAGTCTGTGGCAGGCATACACTTTAATGCAGCCCTCGTAAATAACATATCAAGGGGATTATTTTACATTCCGGTCTGATCGTATAAAATGATGTAATCATATTTTGTTGAAGCCAATAGGAACGGCGCAGCTGCTACATTGGTCTCGTGTTCGGTGTGAGTACGTCTGCGTGGGGCAGTCATTCAGCTGAAAGGCAGGCATGAGTCAGCAAGCCTGTCTCTTGACGGTGAATGGAGCCATCAGTGGGACCCCCGCCTCGCCATTTAGAGATGGCAAAGGGAGTTCATGTTTCCCAAGGAGAGGCGATCTCTCTATCTCTCACACCACCGCACCACATACACGGTAAAATGCTTCTGGCAGAGTGTGGCTGAAAAGGGCCTAAATCTCATTGACATCCTGCAGATAGTAGCAACCTCGATGAACGCCAGTCTGATAGATGTGGCAACTGAGACACTATGAAAATGTAGATTCCGGAGTTCTCCGGAGTCTTGTGCGTTCTTATTAATGACTATTGGCAAAATAAAAAAAAAATGCAACATATTATAAGAGGTGTTTTCTGCTGCTATTATAAGCTAAAGGAAATTTGTATAAAGTCTTTTATTCAAGTTTTTTAGGACTACTGAAAATGTCTTTCTTACTAAATGTGGCACCTCTAAAACTGAAGTCAATTTATATTTGTAACGGCGTTGCTATGTTAAGGCCTGAGTGTGAACCATGTTGGCAGGGGTGCCGTACAAATGCTCTGCTGTAAATCTGTAAGGATCTGCTGCTGATTCCCTCAGGGAAATTATGTCAGGATGTATCAAGATGACATCATAAAGCAAGAGCTTCTGAAGTCACCCATTGATACTCTCTCTTTATTTCATACAAAAAATGTCTTACCCATTGTGGTAAAACAAATGTAGTACTACAGCCTAACCCAGTAACCCAATCTGTATGTAAGACACATGATTTACCGCCGGAGGTTTTCCCCTCACCTGTATCAGCACCGTCATCCATTGTCTTCATTGACTTGTGTTTTTGCTGAGGTGTCCCTTCCTTGCTTTGGAGTGTCTCCTCAGACTTGCCGTGTTTTCTCGAGCTCCTGGGTGAGGTCTTAGGGTAACCGGACTGCGTGGTCCTGATACCTTGCAGCACGTCCGGCTCCATCAGGCCGGCTTCTCCACCCTTTTTCTCCTTCCCCCAGCTCCACACCTCCTCAGAGAAGAGCCTCCTTAACCCTGAGTCCGTCTTTGCCAAAAACCTGTGCCGAAAGTTTCCAATATCCTACGTGACGTCGTTGGCTAGATAAGATGGCCCACTTTTCCTGCTAATCAAGTTAAGTAGTGCTGATAAAAAAAATACCACAGACTGTAAATTCTCTAACCTTGGCCAGTAAAACTGTCCCTCAATAGCTTGGGGTCATCACACGTTTCAGAATAGCTGATACATAACAGGAGGCATACTTTCCATGCTGTGCTGTTTACTGAAGTATCCTGGTCTGAAACGCAGCATTAAAACTCTGCATGTGTATAAATGGCTCCCAAATTGCTACATTTCTGCCAGTTGCCCCCTCAGCTCCGGCACTCTTGCTGTAACCGTGTCAGGCAAATTACAGGCCTGCTTGTATCAAGCTTAGTGCTCCTGCTCTGGCCTCTTTTTTTTTCCCCGCGCATCCATGCTCTGCACTCAGGGGAGAGAACCGTAATGTCACCCGCTCTTTAGCGGGACGCACTCCCCAGGGGTCATAGTGGGGAGGGAGAGAATGGCAGAGGCGACGGCATGCTCTGAAAATGGATGTGCTGCGCATGCAGAGGAGCAGCACATGCGGTGACAGAGAGAGCGCTCCACCTACCCCGGCTTGCTCATGACTGGCATAGTGGCAGTACTTAGCTGTCAGGGACGTTGCAGCTCACTTCCAAAGGTAGGATGTCCTATAACAGGTTTCCCTGAGCCAGGCTGCCAGCGCACAGCCGCCCCCGCTTTCATTTCAGCTGCGCGGGCTGCGCACGCCGGTGCGTGGAGCCTCCCTCCAGCTGGGCTCTCTTTCAGTTTCTTTCTTGATGCTCTGCCTCTCCTTCCCTGACCAGCCTGCTCCACTCTCCCTCTTTCCCATATCTAAGTCTCTCTCTCTTGCTTTAACTCCCTCTCTCTCTCTCTCTCTCTCTCTCCCTCCCTCACTCACAATCCCTCTCTCTGCCCCTCTCTCCCTCCCTCTCCACTGTCTCTCTTGCTTTCACCATCCCTCTTCATAACTACACTTGCTGTCTATCATGCAAGCATGCCGTGCCTGCTCTCCCCAGGACATAAAAAGGTTATTCTCCCTCTTTTTTTTTTAGAAATCAACTTTCAGCTGCTTATTGCACCCCGCTGCTTTGCATTTATTCTCAGCTTAAAAGCGAACGAATAGTCCAAAGAACAACCGCACACAGCAGCTTTTCAAAATCTTATTACGTTACGCCATACACGGGCATGTACGGCCAGGCTGATTAAATTTACTCTGAAGTACTGCTTCTGAAAGACCTTCCAGCGCTTTCTCTTGCCGCTTTGTGATAATTCTCGCCACAGCTGCATCATCCCAAAAAGCGACGGTTTCAGTCTTAAAGAAAGATCCCGAAAATGCTGAGCCGTTAATGTGTTTGTTCATTTACATAGGCGGCTTGCTTGAAGTCGCTGCTCTTTAATGAGTTTTTCATCATACATCAACACTGTTCTGTTTATGCTTAAAAATGGAACAGTCATGCACTGGATATCAGTACATAGCCTAGAGAACCGTATTAAGGTGAACGCGAATATAAAGACACCCCTTGAAATATCACTGTGCCAAGATGGATCACGCTAAAAGACATGCTGGTTCATGACCTGTGCTGCAAATAATACCTGGGAATGACAGCTATATGTGAGTTTTGTTACAACATATATATATTCTACTCCACATCAGTGATTCACAAAGCAGTAGCTATGAGTATGTTTTCCATATCTGCTTACTCACTCACATGTCTTTTGCATGGCGTGAGCCGTCCAGGGGTCCGTGTGCATTCCAGATGCTCTGTCGTGCTGCTGCCTGCTCCGGCTGCTCTTCATCGACCACAGTACCTTGCCTGGCATTTCCTCGGAGCGTTCACATGCACAAGACAAAGGCTACTGTATATAAATACCACCCACAATCAGATAAAGAAAATGCTTTATCAATCAATAGAAATATTGATTCGTTTTTACCCATACAACTAGCTAATTAATTAATGTCCCAACAGCAACAGCAATAATCAAATAGCTATTTTTCAGTGCGGGGGGCCTGCAGCACTGTGTTTTCGTCCTCTGTCTAGTCATTTTTCTTTTGTGCATTTTTTTTTCTGGGTTGAAAAGGTTTAGGGGTGTATTCTAGTTTTTCATCTTTAATTGGGGACCGTCATTTTGAGTTCGAAACTTTCTAGGGTATAAACGCTTGCACTCTCGCCACATTGGTCTGCTTTATGAGAGTGGGCAGCTTGCTACAGGAGATGGGATCTCATGGCATTATCTGAGGCTGCGTTTCGCTGCTCCGGGTTTTGCTGGATTTCTGCAATTTACCTTTTCGCATCCAGAAATTCCTTCTACTTACAAAGCGCTCATTTTATTTGGTGCCTTTTGGATCTGCACGCATTTTGCCAGTGTTGGGCATCTGCCTGTGACTAAAAAGAATAACTTTTCAATGCTTTGTTATCTTCATATACCGGTACTTTACTCTATGGTATTTGATTATTTATTTCCTCATAATGACCACTAGACACCGTGCTACAGTATCAAACAGTGGCATCCTGCCATATTTTATTCACCAGCATCAGTTTCTTGCTTCATATCGCTGTTTCAGAGACCAATCTGTGCAGTTTATCTAAGGCTAAGGGGTGCTTATTCTGAACTAACCAGCTTCTCTCTCATTCTCTCTCATTGACTTCCTGTTTACACATACATACAAATGTGAGTTTACAACAGTTACATCTATGACTCCAAAAGTTTAAAATTATGGGTTAGCACCGCTTCTGTAAACATAGTGTATCCATCCATCCATCCATCCATCCATCCATCTTCTACCAACTTATCCTGGTCAGGGTTGAGGGGAGTCTTGGAGCCTACCCCAGGTAGCAGCATGCAAAAGGCTAGGGTACTCCCTGAATTGGAGATCAGTCTGTTTCAGCATTCAGCGTTCATGCTATTTTCAATACTCTGTACTTTAACCTCTACAATACATTTAGAAAGAAAAATGGAATCTTGTGACACCCAAAAGACTCTTCTCTTTGTTACCATTTTCAGTTTCCAAAAGGGAGACATATAACACAGAGCTTTCAGGGAAAGGAGAGAGTACCGAATGTGCACTAGTGCCATTTCAGTCCACATATCAAAGGAAACAAGCTGCACTCTCCTTCCATGCACCTGAAAGGGTCCTGCACCTGACAGTAGACATCCATCAGCAAACAGAAGGGACCTGAAAGTGCACCAACAACGACTCTCTCCTTAAAAGCAAACCTTCAAAAACGATTATGTTTAACCTAACTTCACAGAAGAGGTCGAAAGATAAACACATTCATATTGCTTTTCATTTAGATGGAGTATTGTTATTTACAATGGCTTTTTCAAACACCTTCTTTAAAAGGGTTAAAATGTAATGTTTACTGAAATGTCCCTTAGTATTGTTACGGATGTCTAATTTGACATGCGCAAAACAATTAGTTTAAAGTTTATTCTATTCACTTTCCACTTTACATGCTCAGCCATCGTAATCATTATCAGCATGAATCTTCATGAAATAGATAGATTAGCATACCTATAAACGATGACAATGAGTCCCAAGACTCCCAGCCAGACATGAGAAAACCCTGCTGGTTTTTGACCCAGTCAACCTACAACTTGGTTGGTTAATTTCTAACATGTGTTTCAGAGGGCACATATTTGTAGGCTACTGATTGAGAAAAGATGGCTCACTATATCACCACAATGATTACCATTTATCTCGGTAATTCCTGAAAATAGCCTTTTTTCCTAAATATACCAATAACATGAACGAACAGGAAGTGCTACTTTGTCGTCAGGCTAACACAGGGACAATGTGGCTACACTGAGCGATATGTTTGTGCCCTGCAGAATGTAAACATTGTTCTGAATATGAGGTCACCCCTACCTTCTTCATTGTCTTATGTCGATCTATCAGACTGACCTTTTAACAAATTGCATTTCTGCAGCATGATATTTACATTAATGGACGGGCTCCCATAGCCCTTAAAAAAGAGTGGTATACTGCTTCTCGGAAGCAGGGGTGAAGTCCGCATGGCCCTAAACTGTTTTCAAGTGATATCAAAGCCAGTTGGCTCCTTTTTTTGCATCCCCCCCCCCTCCACCAGAGAGCAGTAACCCGTGCATAGAAGTTCTGTGACACTCCTCCCTGTCCGCCTGCTCTCGACCCTCAGGCTTCGCCCAGTCATTACATTATCTGTCCTCTGCAGCCCGGCTTTCTGGAAACATGGCTAATTAAGCCTGTGCCTTCCCTGCTGTGCATTGCAGACCAAACTGCCTCAGCATTTCACCGTGTCCCCCCCCCCATCTCCTCTTTGCCCTGCAGTTTCAACAATTACTTGATTAATACTCATAGCAATACATGAAAGCTGCATGATATCCCAGGCAGAGCATGCGTAGGCTTGCTCGAAACTGCCACCGGGCAATGGGAAAAGGATGTGCAAGGCTCCTCTCAGACGGGCAACCGAAGCAGTCTAAAATATCACTTCCTGATCCCCCTTCTAAAACAAATTACAGTGTTCTGTCAGATGTGAAATTGCTAATTGTGAAATGTAACAGAGATCTGGTCATTCTTAATTCCCTGCAATGTTTCCGTCATGTCACGTTACATCATTCATCCATCACTTATTAATTACCAAGAAACGCTTATCCGGTTCAAGGTTGTGTTGATCCTTCTGCGAATTGCTTTTTGAGTTTTAGGGCTAAAGCCAGAGTACACCCCGCTGGGGGATGGCTGTCCAATAATTTATGTGGAAATAGATGTCCTATGATGTCAGAAAGTCTGAACTCACTGTTTGTGGTGGTTCAGCTCTGAAATCTCGGCCTGTGTCTTCGCCCAAAGCACTTCCACTGTCAGCCTGCAGGGGGTGCTGTGCTCAGGGGTTCATATCACCTCGTCCCTGAGTGACTGCTGTGAACGGGCCAGTGAGCTGGCTCAGGAGATGGTCCTGATGGAAAAACCCACTCAACTCCAGAAGGCGCAGGGAAACAGGAATAGCACAACATGAAGTCAGTGTGCAGTAACTCTTAGGCTTTTAGGGTGCATTGGTCCAATATTTAGATTTGGTAACATAAATTGTTAAGATAGTTGTATTAATCCACACACCATATTGTGGTGCATAAATCAGAAGGTGTAATGTGTACTAATGGATTCGAAGTCAAACATTCAGGCTTATATTTTAGACTGCCTGCAGACGTTTATTATAGATTGTAATGGAACTTCTACTGAAAAACAAAAATAAACTGACTTGTATTGTACAAAATGTCAGCAGCAACTTGTGCTGCAGAGGAAGGATACTTGGAAAAGCCAAAAATAAAGCGGTAGAAGGTTCTATCCAGCCATATCCAAGTTAGCTACTGGTGAAGTAAGAGAGCTTTGCCTCTGCTGGGAACATCCCCCTCCCTCCAGAAACACTGAGATCACGCTGAACTACACCAGCGCTAATCTAAGGGATAGTTCCCATAACACTTGATTTAAGCTCATTACACATATTAACCCAGTTTAACGTTCTCTGACGTTACCATGTTTGCCACCAGATTTACAGAGATATGGGACCAATGCATATACTGTCTTCTGCCAGCAGCACTGTTTGAAACCCACTAAAGGTGAAGAAATGCTGTATGTACGGACAAAAAACATGGAAGAAAATAAGGGCAGAATAGAATATACATGCTAACTGAAAGAGTGAGTTAAGCTTATATTAAGACTGCCCTGGGTGAAAAGAGAAAATAAAATGTCACCTTAATGGTCAGCCTGAATGTCTGGGTGGCAGTCGATGAAAGTGAACCCATTTTTTCTTTTTTGGTGACCCTAAACGAACCACTATATAAGTTATATGACTTGGCTTATTAAACATCACATACTCTTCAAATATTCATTGAGAGTCATTTTAGAAGCCAGTTTCCGCCTAGTCTCACCCTCTGCTTTTGGCCTCTGATGGCATTTTACATGTAGGTTATTTTAGGCATCATTTCTCACATTTATAAAAGTTTCTTGTGTGTTCTTGTTGTTCTGTCTTTCTTTTTTGTGAAAGTCCCAATGGAACTACAGAAGATCAACAAAGTGTACTCTCCCTTCTCCTCCCTCTGTGTTATCTGCAGTCCCTTCCCTCAACTCCTAACACAAGGAAGAGCCTCATTTCTTTATTCCAGCATTAGGTCAGGGAAGGGGCATTATGTTAGCACCAAATCTATTGAAATTCAAGGCAAACTGGCCATTAGTGTAAGGAGATTGGGTAAGCTGGGAGCATTGTCTTTGGATTGTGGCTGAGGCTCAGATCTTTAAGAGGCTTTCTTCCAGTGCTAAAGGACTTCAGCCTGGACCCTGGTTGGAAGATTTTGTGAATAGCATTGAAGACAATGTGATGGATTTGTCAGCTCAAAAGCTTCCTTTCCAGACTGAAATCCCAGAGTACAGCTTTTTCCATTATTCAGATTGGCACTTCTCCTCACATCCACCATCCATATGGTGGAAGGAAACCTCATCAGCATGGAGACATGAGGCTGGACCTGTGACTGGTGGACTTCCCAATGAGTCTGAAACATTATGACATCACTTCCTCAGGAAGTCAGCCAAATGTAATCACCAAGAATGTTTTTCTGCACTACATGTAGGATGAGACAGATTATTACTGTTTACTGTGCAAGTTAGTTTTTAGTTAAACATGTTCATCTGATAATAATTATTCTGGTTGCAATCAATAAATGCCACACTATAATTATAATATCCTAATTACAGTCATTATGCACCGACACAATGTCCTTACATTTCAGCGGTCATGCAGTGTATGTTGCAATGCACACATACACCAGCAGTCAGAAGTTAATATAAATAATAAAGTTTACGCGCAATTTTGTTCCAAAGAAGAAAGAAATTAATACACACATGGCACAGCAAGCTATAATAAATACAACATGGAAAAAACGACAGGATAGATCATTTTCAGTGCAGATGGTTAGGCATATTGCGCTGAAAAATAACCAAAAAGTGTGAGGTAGCATTAAGAGTCTCATTAGGGAGGGATGGTTCAACGGACGAATTGCTGCCAACAAGCCTTTACTGAAGGACACAAGAAGACTTGTGTCCAAGAAACGCAAGATATATACATCAGGCCAGTGGAAACCTGTCCAGTTGAGCCCAAATATGAGATTTTTACTCCCTACTACCATGTCTTTGTAAGATGCAGAATATGTAAGCAAATAATCTCTGTTCTGCCTACTGTGAAACATCAGGAAGCAGGTATGACAGTTTGAGGGTACTTTTCTGGTGACACTGTCAAGAATAGTTAGAACTGAAGACACACTTAACCAGCATGGCTACCAGAGCGTTCTGCAGTGACACACCATCCCACCTGGCTCGCCCTTAACTGGGCAATCATTTGTTTTTCCACAAGAAAATGACCCCCAAGCAGACCTCCAGGCTGTGGAAGTTACTTGTCAAAGAAGGAGAGTGATAGTGTGCTGCGGCAGATGACTTGGCCTCCACAGTCACCCGACTTAAACCCATTTGAGAAATGCTCAGTGTATTTGGGAACTCCTTCAACACTGTTGGCATTCATCCCTAATGAATCATAATGAATCCATGTGAGAGAATGCCAAGGGCTTGTAAAGTTGTCGTTAAGGCAAGAATCTAAGAATCTAAAATATAATGATTTTGATTTGTGTAACACTTATGCAGTGCCTAAATCCCCATGACTTATAGTTTTGATGTCTTCACTGTAACTGTAAAATGTAGTAAATAGTGAAAATAAAGAACGCCCCGCTATAAGTAGGCATGCCCAAACTTTTCACTGACAGTTGTTTTCAAAATCATGACTACGCTCTGTAGCTATCTGTTTTGGAACTAGGTATTCATTTTCTTATTCAACATATGGGGCAGCATGAAGGCGCAGTGGTTAGCACTGTTGCCTCCCACCTCTGGGACCTGGGTCCAAATCTCTGCCAGGGTTACATGTATGTAGAGTTTGCATGTTCTCCCTATATCATCATGGGGTTTCCTCCGGGTATTGCGGTGTCCCCCCATAGTCCATGTGTGAGTGTGCCCGATGATGGGCTGGCTGACCGGTGTGCGTTGTTCCCTGCCTTGTGCCCATAGCCTCCGGGATAGACTCTGGAGCCCCCACAACCCTGAATAGGATAATTGGTTACAGAAAATGGATGGATGGGATGGATGGATTTATTATATATGTTCAGTTCTCAGTCAATCATAATTTTATTTACCTGTGCTTACCAATACTTTTATATGATTAGACTGGTTTGCATGAGACAAAAAATTAAATTCCTGATATCCATCCATCTTCCAAGCTCTTATTCTGGTCAGAGTCAGAAGGGGTCTAGAGCATGTCCAAGAGAGAACAAAGGCTGGGCTACAGCCAAAATGGGATCCCTGTCTATTGCAGGGCATATCCACTTACATGGTACAGGCAATTTAGAAATACCTGCCTGACTTTGGACCCAAAGGTTGGACACAAACTTCCAGTCATGAAGGTGTGAAGCAACCATGCTACCCACTGCACCACCCAAAAATACCTTAAAGTATATTCTATTGTTAAAAAATGAATAAACCGAACTTTGTGCTGAGAAGAATACCATAGGTTATCCATCCATCCATCCATTCATCCATTTTCTGAAACCGCTTGTCTTATTCAGGGTCACGGGTGGTCCGGAGCCTATCGTAGGCTATTTTTTTCTTAATGGCATCAAATGAAAAAATGCTTCACAAATGCTCTTAGGCTTTACCAAACCTACATTTGAATATGCCGCATCTAAACAATAAATGTCTTCAATTTATCCTGCGAGAGCTGACTCAGGCAAATACAGCAGATATAAATTGTTCGGATTTTTTGTTGACAAAGACGTTTAAAAGATTACAAGCACAATAATTCTTTGTTTTCCTGACCATTGTTCCCATTTTTACAGTTTGATGTTTCATAGCAAGTGTGACAGGGTGCCATAAACCATCACGCCCCAACATCCATGCCCCGTAAGCCCCTTGGAATAATCCTGCCAGATTCTGTGCGACGTGACTGTCCTACGCATGGCATCACTTTTGTACTGTAATGTATTCAAGTACTGTCTTAGCAATATTTTTCAGTGCCACAAAGTTCTTAATTATTGCACTTAACTTTCAATTTTATTTAAATTTACAAAATGCATGAGGGAACAAAGGACTAGTAGCAAGCCATTTCACAAAACTGCTTTGCATGTTTACTATCATTAACTGCTTTCAGGTTTGAAAGAAAATAGGCAGAACAGAAAGCATGCAGAAAGTGCCACCTAGTGGACAGGTGACTGGTCTCACATTTCCATTTTGGGATCTGCCTTTTTCTTTACCTTTGCATCATAAAGAGCATATATAGAATGAGGAGGCCATGGATGAGCGGCGGATTGAAGAATGTAGTGACATTTGGCAGAGACCACCAGCCCCTAGCGGGACTGGAAATTATACCCTGTGGAGTGGAAAATGCTGATGAATTTGGAGGAGACCCAAAAAGTGGAAGACTGGCACCAACAGCATGAGGAGCTCATGTTCTACACCAGCCCCTGGGGCTCCTACCCTTCAGGGCCCTGTCCCATGTGCTTAGACAGCACCATCTGGAACTTTCCGCAGAGTGCGTCCAAGGTAACCCAGGTCGTGAGGGACCCACATTATCCAAAGAAGCCCGGGGCTGTTTCCATGCGGGATTGCACGGAACCAGTCCCGTAAGGCAGGATCCTGGAACCGAAGCCTGTCTTTTGAAGGACTGCTGCCCAGGTCCCCAGAATTCCAGTTCGTACAGAGAGGTACAGCTAACCTGCCCCTGAGTAGTGCAGGTCAAATGGAAGAAGAAGCAGACAGGACAGGATGCAGATTTTTGACGCTTTCCCCATTCCAGTATAGTTGTAATTCGGGGGGAGATGGAAGTCTTTGATGACAGAAGATCCTGGCCATTATCCAGACAGAGGACTCAGTGACCTTACCATGGATCTGCCATGGAATTTTACTGCCATCTCATATACAGGAAATGCATCAAAGGACCAGTGCAAAGGTTAAATCAATGCTGCACAAATGTCACTAGCAACAAGTATACTCTGCATTCCGATGATAAACTGTTAAGAAGATTAAAATTCCTTTCCTTGTTAAAGGTGTGGACCCCATGTTGACAGAATAGGTTTGATTGTGTAGGGTGCTTTGTTTATGTTGATCCAGGATGGGTGCGAGGGTCTAAAATAGCTGCACTCACTTGATTTGTCTCCCTGCACCTAGATTACATGCATCAAGGAAGCATTTCCACTTGTATAATATGTATGTTCTCAGAGGGAGGTCCACTTCCTTCCTTCCCCTGTGCTTTTCTGCATTCCTCAACTTCCTGTAACCAGCCCATAGCTGTCCTGATACAAGCAATAGTGCAATTATCAAACAGGAGTAAACTGGCTCAAGTTACACTGACTTTGATTTTAGCCTTATAGTTTATTCTATTCTGATTTTTTGTGTGTGTGTGTGTGTTAATGTTTCCTTGTAAGATTAACAAAAGTCTTAAGAAAAGTCCCATGCTGTGCTGGAGAACTTGATATTTAGTGCAGCAAGGTCACATGACCTCCTGCAGTTAATTTAACAATGACTCAAGCTCCGGCTTTGCTCATTCCCCACCTGTCACCTTACATCTGTGACTTGGGGACGCCGTATTACCCATATCCACATGGTAATGAACAACATGGTGAATTGCCTCAGGAATGCCAAGTCCAATGCAAAATATGAAACCACTTATTATTCAAAGATAACAAGGTAAATATATCTGCTTGAAAAGAAACATATAGCAGAGCCTTGGCCAACAAAAATGCTCCACAATGTACGTGTCCATCTGTATAAATGGGTAACTTCAGCTTGAATAAATCTATTTATAAACTTAATACAATACTGTAATATTTCAGCTGATATCAAACTATACACAGGGGCATAACGTTTTAAAGGTGTATTTATATTAAGCAGAAATAAGAAAGGAAGCACTGAAATCTTGTCAGTTTAATACTTGCATTCAGACGAGGGAGAATGAAATTTAAAACCGCATCGTATTAGCTTACATTACTCTCTTCAATAGAGTGGATTTTGCTGATATTGAAGCTGCATTTTAAATTTTCCAGCACAAGAGGGCAATATAGAGTGAACTTTTCGACAAGGTAACAAAATTCAATTGAAAATAAAAGTTTCTGTTCATATACAATATAGCTCACTCTGTATTTATCAGAATCAGAACCAGAAGACTTTATTAATCCTGGAGGAAATTGCTCAAATTGCTTAAACTGATATTTCAATATGGCAAACATTGAACTTACCATCATTCATACAACTTCATAACATATTTAAATGTGTAAAGTTTATTGCAGAACAGAACATGGATACTTTTAATCCCTGAGAAGAAATTCTCTTATTTTGCCTCACCTTGCTTTCCATACAGACAGAAGCAAACTTGGGGGTCACGGTGAAGGGGCAGCCACCTTGCGGCACCCAGGAAGCTGGAGATTAATTAAGGTCTTGTTCAAGGGCCCATAGACAAGTGATTACTCTGCTACAGCTGAGCTTGAAGCAGGAACCTTCAGATCATAGGTACAGTGGCGCAGCCCACTGAGCCACACGCCATACACAGACTAATTTGTGCTGTGTGCAATTAAATTGTTGTAACCCAGTCGTTCAATTAATTGAGCTTTCAAATATAAATGTTACTTGCACAACAGAGCAATAAATCATTCATATACATAAAAACAGAAAGTGAATACAGGTAATTGTTGCTCTTGCATGAATTTCCGTAGCTTAGTCCAAACAATCCCAGATGTAATAATCTATTACTGCGTCACAAAGCCAGATCTAGATAGCTAACTAACAGTACTCCAGGTAAACTGGACTTTATCTTCGTTCACTTACTTTTAGCCCAGTCTACCTTAGATCCAACAAGTTATTTTGCTAATCCAAAAATCCAGCTTTGTGATACAGGCCCAAGTTCTTTTGTTATTCAGAGAATATTACAGTATCACTGTTATGTGTCAGTGTTTTATCTCCAAAGACATAACTTAAATCAACATTAACAAATCAGGCAGCAACACTAGTGTTTTTTGAAACTGGGGACAAGAAGATGAGATCAATCTCCATAACAGAACACAAACACATACACAGTATTTTAAAGACCCCATTTCACAAAAAAGCACTCTTTTTGGACATGGAGCAGAAGTCTGAGTATTAAGAGGAGAGCTATGCATCATGAACACGTTAACATGCAAACTACTTGCGCAGTACACAGAGGGACCGCAAACCCTTCCACAAAAACAGACGGAAGACTGTGCCGGTGCCTCTGAAGGGCATCTTGAAGCTGCCTACAGATATGCTCAGCGCTCCAACAAATATCCTGTACAGGAAGAGAAGCCCCGAACGGGGAATGGAGGCACAGGATTTAAACACACCACAGCCAGGTGGAGATAATCATTACTTAATTTAGGGCTTCTCAGCTCCCGGTCTGGGGAACGCTGGTGGTTTTGCGTAGATGTTGCCAAATTCACAAAAAATAACTATATATTTTCAATTTTTATGACCCCTCATGTTCGCATTTGAAAAAACTTTGGGAACTTTAAATAAATGTAAACCCGTCATTTTTGTCCCCGCCTAAACCAGAAATCGAAATAGGAAGCCTAATTTAATCGATTAATAAAGCCGTCCTCGATGCTTGCACACGCACCTCGAACGTCATGAAAATATTTAGATACTAATGGAAGAAATGTACTAAATTTGTTGGTGCGCGATGTCAGGTTTTATAGTAGCTTCGTGTTTAGTTTTAGTTTTCTGTTTTTGTACTCATGAATTATGAGCTTAATCTTATTTATCTTCTGCCAGGTAGTGGAACAGCTTGTGCCTCATGTTGGGTGGTGTGCAATAGCCCAGAATGTTTGGAATTCTCACTGCATGGACTAATTGTATGTCTTGTTTTTAACCCTTTGGGGTTTATTTTAGATTTAGATTTTTGGAGACCAGCCTTATAGTTATGATTCAAACATTAGTTCCAATGAAAGAGGCTTCAAAATCAGAGTAGGCTATCAGCAAATGTAGCTCTCTCATGGTGTTGTCTTGAATCTTCATTCATTCAATGTGTATTTACCTGTATGCTCTAGTTAAATTTGGGTTGAAAGTCATTTTTGAAGATTGTACAGAACTTAATATCAAAGAAACGTGGCAAATATGCATAACCAAATTGTAGCCTCAATTACCTGGAGTTTCAGTGGATATTGGGTGTCATTAGCGAAATAGGCTTTTGCTAGAGTCTGTTTCTTAAGGACAGAACTCAATAGAGCTACATTTAAAGAGTAATTGATTTATTGTAACAGACTTTGGTAAGGGGCAGTACGATGGCGCGGTGGTTAGCACTCTTGATTCACACCTCTGGGTCCAGGGTTTAAGTACATTCCCTGCCTTTGGGGGGGGAGCATGTTCTCCCCTCCTCCGCCATAGGGTCATCCCCCCACAGTCCAAAAACATGGTAACTGGATACTGTTTTTTTAAATAAATATTTGATGTGAATTTTCAATTATAATTTTTTCTTTATCCAATAAAAACATTGTCAGTTATGCATACTGTATAAAGAAGAGATGCAAGCACCTGCTATCAGATTTCCAAGGTAGGAACTTAATTTATAGCAACATGATTTGTACAGAGCTATACAAAGTTATAATTGTGCGTTTCATAATTAAACACTACAAATGTCACGTGACTACACTAGTCTTAATATTATAGAAATTTAATGTATATCAAAGCAACTTTGGTTGCAACTGCCTGAAATGCAGCAGTGGATGAAGAAGACTGTGAAGTCATTTAGTTGTTCATGACTTATTCAGCAGAAACCGAGGCTTTGGCATCCTGTACCTGTTTTGTTCTACCTGGTTATGCTTGTAGTTTTTATATAAAAGAGACAAGGTGAAGGTAAAGAGATTTAAGAAAAACAATGTTGATTAGGAATTCTAGCAAAAGGCAAAGTATTTAAAAAAATCTTGCGGCTGCTCAGTGAAGAAAAATGTTATGGTATTACACCACTTGGACATTAAAATCAAGGGCACTAAACAGGCAGGCTGAGAGCAGAGCCTTTTCCAGCAGAAAATGTTGCATACACCCAGCTCTCTGATGTCACCCGGGGGAGGGGCCACTCTTTATGGTTTATTTGGAGAATACATCACTTCCTCAGCCCTTGCTTTTTGCTTTGCTAGGCACACGGCTGAGGAGGACGGTGCAGAGCTGCTGGGATTAAGGCAGGATCTGCTTTATGGCTCAGTCTGTTAATGGTGTCGTCCAGGATCTGGCCAGCAAGCGTCTCCATTCAAGGTAAGACCTTGGAGAGGGTGTTGGTGTGGGAGGGTTACAAGTTGTTGAGTTTGGGGAGGGGAGGGACTGAGATGCCGGGTTCCTGATTCACATGCTGCCTGTGATGGAGTTTCCCTCTCCAACAGCTGTCAGTACTGTCATGTCTGCATGAGCCATATTTGATATTCAGAAGATTATACTTCTGTTGATCTTAATGCGGAGATTATACTTTATTAGAACCTTCTCTTTCCCATCAGCTGACGGCTTGATAGTTCAGCTCTTCTGCTCCTGGCCCCCGCACAGCAGATGGAGTATGGCTGCTTTGTTTCTTCTCAACTTTACGCAGATTGTACGTTAGGTGCGCCGAGTCACCTGCCCCCCCCGCCTCGTGCCCCAAGGCCGGTTTAGTCATTCTGTGGGGCGACTTCTTTGCAGAGTGCGTAACAGCTGCTTGGGCATGCCTGTTGCTCTGTGCTCTCCCATGCCGGCAGCATTTCCCACTTCCATGAGTGTCTGCGTGTGCAAACTTGTGAACTGTCTATAGCAGACCAGCAGATAAACAGTCCTGTGTGTTATTAATTGTTCCCATGGTATATGCATCTTTCTCAATCCAGTTGGTACCGGCTCACCAATCAGCATGAAGGGATTGGAAGTTACTTGCTGACTGATGTGTTACGTGGCAGTTCCTGTCATGACAGCATGAAGAAATCACCTTAGTGTGATTGTTCAGGAGGTTTCAGTGGGACCCCCTGTAGAACACAGGCTTTCGTTTGGCACACCAGATTACAGGGCTTTTTCAGGAAGTCTGCCGTATGGCGCTATGGGCTGAGTGTGTAAAGTCCACCCACCTCTGTTCTCATGTGGCAGAGTGGTGGCTCTGAGGCTGGGGTTCTGTGCAGTAATTGGAAGGTTGCTGGTTTGAATCCCGTCAATGTTGTGATCATACTCCATTGAGCCCTTGAGCAAGGCCCTTAATCTGCAACTGCTTCATCCTGAGTATGATATTAATCTACATCCAGCCCTGTAAGGAGGTCCTCCAACTTCCCGCGAATAACTTGGGGGTTGGTGGCAGGATTGGCACTCCAGCCACTGGGAAAAAAACCTCACACTGGTCCATTTGGACTAGTGTGGTGCTGAAGTATCACCTGCCACATGGCTGCACTTGGGTTCTCATCCATGTGGTGGGTGCAGCAATACGAGTTCATGCTCCTCAACTCTCTCTCCAAAAGATCTTAATTTGACTATCAGATGTATTCGTGGTCGCTTTGTTTTCTTGTAAGTATTTAAATGAGGGAGTAGAAAATTCTCATATCATTATCTACTTGTTTTTAGGAACTATAAGTAGATACTGCTGTATAGCTGCACATTTAACATCCCGCTTGATTAAGTCAGTCATCCATCCATTTTCGTTAATTGCTTGTCTTATCCAGAACCACAAGGGGTCTGGAGCCTATCCCAGAGGCTATGGGCACAAGGTAGCGAACAACCAAGGATGGGGCACCAACCCACCACAGGGCACACTCACACGTCTGTAATCTAATTTATTGCTTTCAGTGTTTAATAGTCTTTGCATGTTTACAGTATGATGCAGAATACATTAAACTCGCCCTGTGCTTTAAAGGTTTTTCCAGATGAGAAATCTATTGGATCAAGAGGCAAAAAAAGTGGCAGTTGCTAGAATTTTTGAGGGCTTATATTTTGAAGAAAAAAAATTCTCATACAAACGACACATTCTTATTCTACAGTGAACGCTGGTTTAATGGGAATTTTGAGGACGGCATGATGGAGAGTGTCAGAGATGATTTATACATTATTTTTTTTTTGTGTTATATGACATTTCTTTAAAAAGCATGTTTCAATTATGAATAACTTCTCTTTATTGCTAACATCATACAGGGCTATAAATAAATGTTATTGTGTAGGCCAAATCTAATCCGGATGTGTTAGTAGTGAAATCTGAGTTTATTGAACCAAAAAGGAAAGCTGACCCATCGGTTAGTCTCCCTGCCCTGTTTATTTACACCCCCCGTCACCTTTCTAGAAGGGTCACACCCAGAAACTGGCCATTTTCATTCGACTGCCTTGGCAGAGTGCCGCGGACTCTCTTCGGAGCGAGACGGAAGTGTGGAAATGCAGAAGGGAAGGATCAAAATGAGGATGAGAGAAAAAGAAAGAAAAGACGACTTGCTTCGGAGCAGAAAGAATTGGAAAAGTTAAATGCGAAATGCACCAGGGAAGCACAGGGCAGTGAGAGGAGTAAGAGTTCTTCTGAGGGCTTTCTGCCGGTTCCCTAGCAACTAGATTCTTCCTACATTTAGTAACACTGCTTAAATAAGAGAGCTCCACCAGTAAAGGTGTTCTTCACAAGAGGAGTCCTGCAGGCTGTCATCCAAAGACTTAGAGCAGGACTATGGCAGCTAATTATATATCCCATGGAAGTCTGTGAGGGGATCTTGGTTCCCTGCTTTGCTAGTTCTTTCTGAGTAGCTCCTGCAGTTAGCTTCCCATTTGTACTGTGAGATGTACTGAGTAGCCCTCTCCCATGTGGAGCTAGAGAGAGCCGATGGCTGACTGCAGGCTGTATCAGAAGAAGATCGGCCCTCTGGCTTGTTTACCCCCAGCATGTGAAGGAGGCTGTCCTCTGGGATGTGGAAGCTGAAGACAGTGCAGATGTATCCTTAATCCACGTGGACTGAAAGTGGACACTTCTAAGGGCAGGGATTTCTAATGACTAATTGTTTACACTCATTAGCCTGTCCGATCCATCAGCATATTCAGGCCTAAGCCCCCAGCTTCAGGCATGTTACAATCAGTGGGGGGGGATATCCGTAAATCTAACTTACATATAATTAGACGCCCTCCCCTGAGACATGAGCTTCCATTGTGTTTCTGTGCTTCAGCAGAATGCATAACTCTAACTCCCCAATCCCAAAGCCAGCCCAGGCCAACCACAGGCATGTAATTAAAGGATCTGCAAGGTTCTGCCGGAGGGACGGGAGGCTGAGGGAGCCCCCTTTGTATTCAGGCTGATGGGTACAAGTACCAGCTGAACGTCTGCGTTGATCAGCTCCCACTGTGAAAATCCACTGTTTCATATTACCGAGCCACTAAGCTTATTACCTGTTTAATAATGTGTGCTCTGTCAACTATTTTTAATAAGGCTTCGTACACGACGCAGTTACTGACACTTTTTAAATAAAAATGATGAATTCTGAGTCTGATTCTTATGAGAGTAATATTTCCCCTTTCCAATATTGCTGCTATTTCCATCTGAAAATACCCGAAAAGGGGACTTTGCAGATGTCCCATCTAATCAGCAGTTTTCCAAAAAGATGGTGTGTTTATGGAATGCTGTGTGTATGTATGTTTTTATGGCTGCCACCATTAGCCTTTAGGAAAATGTATCTAAAGGGGTCTGACTCTGGTTTTCTGTTACATAACAAAATGACATAGCAAATTGTATCACTAAATGTAGGAGAATTCATAAGTAATCTTCAGTACAACAGTGCTAAAGTTGTCTGTCTGTCTCTCATACACATACATGAGTATGCACTGCCTAACTGAACTAAGATCTTTTGCATTCTGGAAAACTGACAAAAACAAGACTGCTTTGAGGTCACGGGTGCCTGGTTTTCTTATTATAAAGGTATTGGGGAAGAAAATATGAAAATTGCTGGAAACTGTGGTTTACTTACCCTGAAGTTCGCTGGAAAAAAGAATGTCACTGAGTATAAGTTTCCTGTAGAAATCTTTGGAAAGAAAAACACATTATTGAGAATTTGGAACCATTTTGCCCATCTGTCTGTTTGGTGGTTTGTTTATGTATTAGTACTAATGTTTTGTTATCATCATCACACATTATAACTATACAATTAATCTCAATAATAGTAATAATAATAATGTTACTTTTGTTATTCTCATTTACACGTAGCTTATAGATTCATATTGATTCACTATAATCTAGTAGATGTAAAAGAGAAATTATCCTTTTTAGTTGTTTTGAAGACCACAAAAATATATTAAGAAAATATCTTAAATTATGTTGCTGTTGTGTGCTATTGTGTACTGGCATTTTGTACTCTGTCCTGGTTTTCCCACACACAACAGAAACTCTCAAGAGAAAGTTGATCAGACTGATCAAGCTCGTCTTTCTGATGCATATGTATTTCTGCTATATTAAGAAATATTTATCACATTGTAGAGGCCCCTGCTTTCACAGTAGCCTTATTATCTTACCCAAGAACTTTGTCAGGAACAGGTTTTTCAAAGCCTATTGAAGGATGCTTTATGGATAAGTGTAATTGGGTTGGTGGAGATGATTTCAGTCATTTTTCTTTTCCCGATTGTTAGCATGAGAGTTAAACATAGCATGTTCCAGAGGTGGAAAGTTCAGGTCCAGAAACTACTAATCCAGACCAAGATTCAGGTTCAGCCGACCAGTTGAGCAGGAAGAGTGACATTCACAGAGTCAGTACACGACTGTAGACGGTTGAAACTAAATCTTGGTCTGGATTTGTACTTTCTGGATCTGATCTTTACATCTCTGGGATGTTCAAGTTATGCCATAATGTCTGTGTTTAGTAAAGCAATAGGCCTCTGAATACTATGCTTGGATTTCTTAAGGCAACCTCAAATGCTGGTTATCAAGGGTTCAAGGGGGAGGTTCTGCACAGGCATAGGTGGGATAAGGGCTTGGGGATTTATAAAAGCATCTCAGATAAGTATTGCGTCAATGCACCAAATTCTGTTTCATAAGCCTGCAGTCACACACACATGCATTCATACAGTAGGCACCTGTTGGATTTTTCTGGTCAGATCATATTTGGACCATTGAAAGCTGATACAGATGGTGCATTGTGTTTACTGATTATATCCTAAGAGATACAAAAATGGATCTTCACTTCAAAACGGTCTTATACTAGGACAAAATCCTGCAAATGTATTCCTTTTATATATGTTTAATCTTTACATATTTATTCTGCTTTATATGACATGCAGAAGACCGAAGGGACAGGGAGGATAATAATGTTGGTTTTTAAAGCGTGGAAAAATATATCAACATAAAAAAATAACTATTAAATGAATATATAATTTCCAGAATGTAGAGAGACAGCTTTTTGTAGAAGTGCTTTTTGAGCATTGCCTAAATTGTTTCCAGTGCAGCATTCAGTTGAAAGCCTGAATTAAGACTAATGGGATTTGCTTTTGTAGCTAATTAAATATATTTGGACCCCGAAGAAGGGACATTGCTGCATGACTCATTGGGTATGGTGGATTAGCTATTACTGCAGCCATTTTAGGCACCTTTTCTGTAGCATTTCTTCGTCCCATGTCCCATTTAATGTTTGCATGATTGCCAGACGTTCCATAGTAAGCAGCTGCACAGTAAGTCTGTCACTATGTCCGCTGCTACGACAGCTATAATTCAATTTGTATTGGGGCCAGGAGAGTAGAAGATTAGCGAGGCAGGTTTATGCGTGGCATGTCCCTCTGCTGAGCACCACAAGCTGGGGAATTAAAGCAGATTTTTTTTTTTTAAACCAGCACTCTAATTTGGCAGGGCTGTTGTGTTCTGTACCAAACAGAATTAATTCTCCAGCCTTTCTGTCCCAGATGTAGCTCCCTTAACAGCCAAGGTATCATCTACACTGCTGGTCCACCGAAGGGCATATCCTCTCTTAAACTTCTTCAATAACTCAGGAAATGGATTTGGGATAATCTGGGAGTCTAGTAAGTGGATACAACAGCCTTGCTATTTGAATTGGCTGGTGGGGATTCTTCAAGCCATAAAAATCGTGGACTTGCTGTTTCAAGGTTGTACTAGATAAGGCGCAGACGGCATCAGACGGATCAGAACAAGGGTCCGTCAAACATGTTTGTGCAATTTGCCATTTTCTGGAGTTTGCAATTTGGGAAGGAAGTTTGTATTTACCAGAGACTTGGATTTGCAGAAAGACTGCCAGGATCATCTGCCAAAGTCAATATTCACGGATCCCTCTGATTTGCCCGTCCACCCTGTGGACCCCGTTCTGTCTCAGATTCTAGCCACCATGGCATTTCACAGGTTTTTTTTCCACATACATCCTGTCTGTTTGTGGTCTTTTTTGAGGCCATGGGGTCTGTGATACCCCCTGACTCTTGCCCCCTCAGTGGGGCAGAAAAGGCTCTGTGCAGGCTGGCTCATAGCGGTCCTAGACCCCAGCCCTTGCTGCGCCCCCTCCAACTGGAACTCAGCTTATATGTGCAGAAGACCCTCACCAAGCAGAAAAAGAGGTACAGTATCAATAAGGCCGGGTGCAGCTTGGCTCCTATTGGATGGTCCAGGTTTGTGTCATATCAGTTGACGATGCATTGAATTTAAATTAGCAATCTGAGAAGAATATATAAAGTGAAACCGTTTACATTTGAGGGGACATTTTAGAATTTCAATAGATTTTCAATGAAAACAATGATTGTTTTGATTTGTTTGACCTTGTGAGATAACATTTCTGAAATATCTGAATGTTTCAACACACAACACAACTGACAGCTATTTTGGCAGGCAAGTTTAGTTAGGGGTTTACTTTGCTTTCGCACTGGTGTGTGGCTCAGTGAGCTAAACCTCTCTGACTCTGATCAGAAGGTCATTGGTTTGAGTCCAGCCTTGGCAGAACAGTCACAAGTCCATTGGCACATGAGCCAGGCCCTTAGCCCCCAGCTCCCTGTGTGTCACAGGATGACTGTCCCTTCACTGTGACCCCCAAGTTTGGTCTCACCAATATGAAGAGCAAAATGAAGCAAAGAGAATTTCTCCACAGGGATTAATAATGTATCACTATTCTGTTATATGCTACCTTTTTACCAGTGCCATATATTTGTAGTTCAAATGATGCCCAATATTGGCCATATGATACTTGGTGAGTTCTTGAGGTGATGCTCTATGTACTTTCTCATTTGTACAACCTAATTTAAAACACTGAACCAGGTTGTAACTGTTGATATGCAGCAAAACTAAAAAGATAAAAATTGACTAATTTGGTCAAACTTGGAGGTGAAATAAAGATTTTGAGTGCAGGGAAAGCTGTAGTCACAAGTGATTAAGTCTCAGTTTCAGCTTCAGGTATTTAATGTTGTATCTGTTTTACAATCACTGATTAAGCTATCATCCAACTGTACTGTTGCCATGGAGACTTGGGTAGCAAGAGGCAGGATAAGCAAGGCTCTGGAATTGGGCAAAATCAACAATATTTTATATTGTGACTGCAACATGTTAACATCCATAGGAGCAGAGCCTTTTCGCGCCAGCTTTCCCGAGTCTTTCCTCATAGAGAAACCGCACCATAAGAAATTCTCGTTCAACAGGCCCAAACATGGCACTGGAGCACGCAGTTCACCAAGGCTGTTGTGACTAATACATTTGACATAAGCAAAACCTGTTTTGCAGCAGGAAAGTCAGGAAAGTCATAAAGCAAACAGTCATTTACATTCGACAGTTTCTCCTTTTGAACAATGCAGCTGTAATTCATTATACACAAAGGTAGGTCATAAAAATGTATTAAAATAAGTGTTTAGACTAACGGGACAGTTGGATTTCAAGCCACATATTTAAATCTGTATTTTTACTTAAGGTTATGAGTTGTAGGGTAATCATTTGCTAAGAATAAACAAAAAGGACTCTTAGCCCTGTCATACGTGTCAGGCCGTGCCTGTGGGTTTAGTGTGGATTTTGGGGGTGTAAGTGTGACTGTGTTTACTGCATCATATCTGTTCTGTGCTCAGAATACGACTGAACATCACCTCAAACTGGAGGAGAGAAAGCATGTTCTCTCCAGCTGCCTGTAAACCAGGGGTGGGGAACCTGTTCCATGGAGGGCCAGTGTGGGAGCAGGTTTTCAGGATGGCCTCTCAATCGGCCAATAATAGTGGCTCCCCAGGACTGGAGTTGAGAATCACTGTTTTATTACTGGCTGATTGGAGGTCATCACAAAAACCCGCCCCCATAGCGACTCTCCATGGATCAGGTTCCCCAACCCTGCTGTAAACGCTGTAACATTGTGCATCCCCATATCTCTTCCTGTCCTTCCCCACCCAGGATGGAGGCCTCATGCCTGGAGTTGGCCTTGGAGGGAGAGCGGCTCTGCAAAGCTGGGAACTACAAGGAAGGGGCAGCTTTCTTTGAGGCTGCCGTCAAGGTGGGCACGGAAGACCTGAAAACCCTCAGCGCCATCTACAGCCAGCTGGGCAATGCCTACTTTTATCTTAAGGAGTACAGCAAGGCACTGGAGTACCACAAACACGATCTCATGCTCGCCAGGTAACGGATTTGAACTGCTCTTCTCATTCATCCATATACTCTAAAGAAGCCAGACGAAAGCGGTTTTGAGATTGGTGGCATGCTGCTCGAACAAAGGCATCGTTACCTTGTACCTCCCACTGCTGCTCTAACAAGACTTGTTTTCTTCTTGATAATGTGACTATGACTAATTCAACTTCAAAGTTCTCCAACAACTCCTGTATATTGTGAAATTTATTCTGGGGGAGTAATTGTGCAGTAATTCTGATTTTTTAAAAATAATAGTAGTAGTAATACTAAAAATAATACCAAGTAAACAAAGATGCAAATAAATAAGTAAACGAATGAATGAGTTCACAGCCTTTAAGTAAACTTTACTCTTTTTGAGAATAAACAGCATGTATGCAGAAGATTTTACTGCCTGTTTGGAGGTTTTGGACTTCTTGACTCTTTTTGTTACAGGACCATTGGCGACCGAATTGGGGAGGGAAAAGCCAGCGGCAACCTTGGGAACACGCTGAAGGTCCTGAGGCGCTTTGACGAGGCGGTGGTCTGCTGCCAGCGGCACCTAGACATCGCCCGTGAACAGAGGGACAAGGTGGGAGCAAGGCACAGACAGCCATGTATACTGTATATAAGAAGAACATACGGAAATATGGAAGTGAGGTTCCTCCAAATGTATTGACCGGCTATATATAGGCTTGTGTCATGGATCGATATGACACAACTAAGGACATACAGTGCTAACACCTATGTTTACATCACATTTACATACATTTATTTACTTAGCAGGTGCTTTTATCCAAATGTGCAGCTATCGGAGAGCCAAGGCGATTTATTTTATTTGGGGGTCTAGAAATAAGTGCTGGATTGTTGAGGGAAGAAGAACTATAGGAAAACTACTGAAAAACTGCACATTTGCAATCAGAAATAGGTTCGTCATTAAGCAGGAGATTCAATTGCAGCGACACACAGCTAGAAACTAAAGGCTGACCACGTTCTCTGTCATTGTAAGCAGGTCGGAGAAGCAAGAGCCCTGTACAATATAGGCAATGTGCTTCACGCCAAGGGCAAGCAGAAGCTGTGGGGCTGCACCCAAGATCCCGGAGACATCCCCCCTGATGTGAGAGACACGTTGCAGAGGGCCACGCATTTCTACGAGTGAGTCTGCCGAACAGCCCAAACTGGTGCCACACGTCAGCTGACGTACTGACACATGACACGACCGCAACACGGGCTGACGGCACATGTGAGCAGATGTGCTGACATGCGACATGCGCAACGCCGACTGACGGGACATGCTAGCAGACGTGCTGATATGCGGCACAAGTGCAGGATGCATGGTATTTGCTGTAGCCCTCAGAGTTGTGTACAGTGGCAGAAACCAGCATCATCTTCAGACTAAACTGCCCCTCCCAATTTCAACAGTAGATGGCACTATAAGTATGAAAATACAGCAAAGGACTGCTTTTTGTCTCCAGACCCCTGTGCAAGACCTTCATATCTGCTGATTGTTCAGTTTGTAGCTGTAATAGTAATGAAATTTTAACAGTGTAACACTAATGGTTGGTTTACCTCTATATTGAATCTCAGAGATGTTCCTCTTTTAACAGACACTGGCATCTGTGAGAGTTTAGCTTTGGGTGAATGCTTCCAGAATGAGGGCTGATGATTCCTTTGGGTGTCTCTGCATTCATGCCATGCTGGTGCAGCCTATGAGCTTTGTGACACCCCCCCCTCACCCCCCCACACTGTGGTTACTTCACATTACCTCCCCTCACAACTGAGCTGAGCCAGCAGGTACATGAGGTGTGAGATCGTGCAGGAAAAAGACTGACAGAGGAAAGCAAAAACAAACTGTGATTTAAAATTCCCTTAAGTCTTAAAAATGGAAAATATCTTTTAAATATTTTTTTATTCACGTTGTCTAAACTGTTAGATGCCGTGATCAGAGTTATTTCCTGGAATAAACCATTTTTTTAGATAGGGTTAAACTTATTTTGTTGTCATGGGTATGAGAGTAAAAGGGGGGCGTGTGACTTCATGTTGTTGCCACTGGCAGCGTCGCTGTTCACTGACTCTTCCTGTCACACTTTCAGGATGAATCTGTCACTAGTCAGTGAGCTGGGAGACAGGGCTGCCCAGGGAAGAGCTTTCGGAAACCTCGGCAACACCCATTACCTGTTGGGGAACTTTGTGGAAGCCATCAAATTCCACAGAAAGGTGACGATCGACTGGCCGATTGCCCGTCCGATCTTAGAGAGCCAAAAGTCATGTGATAAGTTATCCTGTGGGACAGAATGACATCACGTGCCTGTTTGCCGCCCCGGCAGCGCCTGTCTATTGCCAAGGAATTTGGTGACAAAGCAGCAGAGCGGAGAGCTTATAGTAACCTAGGCAACGCTCACATTTTCCTGGGACAGTTCAATGCAGCCGCAGAGTATTACAGGTAAGGGCTTGATGTGGCCATGTGCTCTGTGTGTGTAGCATTTAAAAAAAGGGAAAACATGCCAGCATTACTATTACCGGTTGAGATAGATGTTATTTCTTATACCTAATAATGGAGCAAAAAAATAAGCAACACAACAGATATTGGGAGTGATGTCTAATCACCTGTATACTCTGCGAATCCCGAACACTTACAGGAAGACCCTGCAGCTCTCCCACCAACTGAAGGACCAGGTGATGGAGGCTCAGGCCTGTTACAGCCTGGGTAACACGTACACTCTCCTGCAGGAATACATCCGTGCCATCGAGTTCCATCTCAAGCACCTGGTCATAGCCCAGCAGCTCTCAGACAGGTTTGTGTCGTTCCTGATGGGCATGGCCGCTCCGCACCATTTCCTGTTTCCCTTGCCCCGGTCCACTTCCCTTACTCTTATCCTCCTTGACTGATGTTACATTACAGATCTTCCTTTCCCTTTTCACTAAAGCAGCTGCTGTTCTAGCTCAGCTGGGATCTCCATCTCCCATGAGAAGACGCTGAGCCCCTGTCCTCTGTTTGCAGGGTCGGCGAGGGCCGTGCCTGCTGGAGCCTGGGGAATGCCTACGTGTCACTAGGGAACCACCACCAGGCACTGCACTATGCTCAGAAGCACCTGGAGATCTCCAGAGAGGTATGGTGTCCCACCATAGCAGTTCACCATATTGACATTCATTCCGCTATATTACTTATTTGAGGCTATAATCGTCATTTCTTTTGCTATTTCTGGCCAGGCACCGCTTTGTATGTGTATCCTAGACTCATGTGTTTCATTGATTCATTGATTTGCCCTAAGCCCTAAGTCTGCTTGCCAGTTTTCCAGTCAGATGTAATCATTGTCAAGGCAAAGTCACATCATGGTGCACATAATGTCTCTTTCCTTTCATTCCTCCTCTCCCCCTTGCTAAGGATTAGCTATAAATGCAAGGCTGTGTGTCTCATTCTCTGGAGTTGAACCCACTTTGATCACTGGAATCCCAGTTTAGTGCTGGGGCTCACAGCACAACTGCGCGTCTGCATTTGGCTTCAGGGTTACAAGCAGCTGCTTCTGTATAGTGACATGGGGGATGACTGTTTGCAGACCTGCATGCAATTATAATACAGTTTTAAAAATATTTTAATGTGCGATGTAGATGGAACAGAGATAAGGTCATGCTAACTCAAGGGGAATGATTTTCTGATTGTGGAGCTTTTTATAAGGCGGGGCTTTTTAAGTTCCTAAATCAAATCTGTTCCGCATCGACCCATGAGTGTGAAATGGCTCATCCGGGGAGCCCTCTGCTCTCTACAGATAGGCGACCGCAATGGAGAACTCACAGCCCGCATGAATGTGGAGCAGCTAATGTTAGCACTGGGCATGAGCGAAGTGGACCTGTCACCCTCTGGATCTGTGCAGTTTGATGCACAAGGTAGGATAACATGCCTAAAATTAGTGCCATATAGCTTATTCGCAAATGCACAGCATTGAGTGCTTGGTTTTTCATGTGCAGAATCTGTGTCAACCTGCATAAAATCTTTAAATGAAGTGATTTTTAGTATTTTCACCTAATTTTACTTAATGCACTCCATTTATTTTAATTCATGTTTAATTAGACCAATATAAAACATTTAGTTACAGTATTTAAATGACTATTAGAAAGTGTCTAAAGACTGCGTTGTATTAACTCTTGAACAGCTACGTATCAAACACACAGTCTGTTTCGCTTGCTCTTTTTGTCACTATGGCAACAGCTTCCCAGCCACTCAAGCGCAGGGTCTCTTTCCTGTCTCTGTCTGTAGGGTCATGGAAACAGCTACATGTAAGACCTTGACATCACATCACACTAACAGGGCTGTGTACCATAAAAATGTAAGGTACACTGAACACTAAGGCAGTGACCTATTATAAGTCCATAGGTGTTCTTACAGGATTGCCCAGTTAATCTGTATCTGTGTAAAAGATCAGTAAGAATGTTTTGCTGTTGCACCATAAATTGATCTCTCTCTATACATTTTTTTTGAAACCTGCAAATTACTCAAATGATCCAGTTCCTGTGTTTAGTGACTGGATATTTCCCAAACATATGTTTCGCGATACAGATCTGTATTCATACAATAATAAGCCTCCTTCTGTGCCATTATCAGCTTTATCTCTGTCTGGCTCTGTTTGTATGACGGCATGTGCTTGGATGGACTGGGTACTGGGTCCATACCCACTCTGTCACTGTAAGGGCTGCTTTTACCCATTAAATGCCTTATAACCAAGACTTTGCAGGGACTAGCAAGCTAAACCCAGTGCTGTGCCACCTAGGACCACCACCATTCCCATGCAATAGTGGTACCTGTGGAAAAGATACATACATCTGTCATTGCAGTAAAAATTGTTCCACTTGGAATTGTTGTTTGTATTTGAAATTTCCAGCTGTTGAATTGAACACATTTCCCTCAAACACATCTTTGAATCATAATAAAGGGCACGAGGACGTGGAATATACTCTAGACCCAACATTATACTGTTGGCGTATAAAAGTTGATATACATAATAGCTAAAGTAAAACCAAACCATGCCAAATCATCTATAGATTAATTCCGTTCAAATTAGAGCACCTTCTTGTATCCTTTGAAGATTGTACTATTTTTTTTCCCTGTGGTAGAGCAGGTAATTTATGGGAAAACTTTTAACTACTAGCTGTCTCCTGGACTTAATGTCTGAGGAATCCATGGTTAATTAATAAGGGATAATAATGGTGTTCTACCTGACAGGTTATTCCACTTACTGCTGACCAGAGGGAACAGAGAAAAGTTTGGCTGTCACCTAGATGTCCTTGGATTAAGTGGATTATTAATTTTAAAACACATTTTAGATTTCAAATGTTAGATCTCAACAAATTCACGTGAAATGAATTGTAACAGTAATAATATATTATTACTGGCCTTCATTATATATAGCTGAGGTATGGATGGTTATATTGGATAAACCACAAAGGTTCATCTTTTTCTTGGTTTGTAGTTTTTGGGTAAGATTCAGATTCTTTGCGTTCAGATTTTTTGCAATCTGACTGAGTGCAAACACATGTAGCTTAAAAGGATACTAATTTAACTGCAAAATCTCTGTCCAAAGTGGTAATTCTGTGTTTCTAAGCTACATCTGATTTTGACAAAAAGCAGTTTGCACGCAGCTCTTATATAAACGTCACTCCAGTCTATATATATTTATTTATTGAGCGTGTAATTGAGGGACAGCCTGGTTTTACAAAATTAGAGACCGGTGTGCAAATTTGGGGGGTCTTTTGTTAGCCAGCTGTGCGTCACATGCTCTCAAGCTTTGTCATTGTACCAACATACTCCAGGGTTTTGAAGTGGGCCTTGGAACTGGTGACAGTTCTTTTCTGACAAATTGAATATATTACACTTTTTCTATAATAGTGCAGTGAGAGTAAGCTTTGTGTGAAGATGGGTACATTTGTTTGGAACCCACTTACTAAACTATCCATGGTCATTTGGTTGAGTTTGTGATGCCCATTAGGAGATACATGGCAAATGTAGATAAAGATGGAGGAGCAGTCCTAATAGTCTTTTATGGTTTTACCAGAAAGCAGTTTTGTGTGGTTTCAACAACTGCTTAGGAACCGCCTAAAAATCTCCTCCCTGGAATCTCAAAACCTCAAAAATAAAAGTGTTTTTCCTGTAAATACTGGAACATTTAAAAGACACAAAATATAGGATACCCTTTTAGGTTCAATGATTCTACAGTTGAATTTGATACAGAATTACATTTCCCAAAATTAAACACTTTATCTACCCTGATGTTAATATGACACGGGTTTGAGGATATATAGGTTGCTAACCAGTAGGCGGTGTATAATTGCTGAACACAATGTTATATTTGTTATAAAGGGTAACTTTAGTGGGAATTTAGTGGGCCTTTGAAAATGTTACGCAGCTATCTGGTTAAACTAGAAGAGTGACTATATACCACTGTTGCCCACTGACATTTGTTCAACAGAAGCATTGACCCAAGATAAACATATTTAATTTAATTTAGAAAGGCCTGCTGGCTTTTACCTAAAAGAAAGGGCTGGCCTTTCCACAGTAGTTCACTATGCATAATCTGCACCTTGGTGTAGTGTCACGAATCTGGGCGGGTTTGGCACTGAGACGAGGCATGGTGCAGGCAGGAACAGAAATGTGGACGACCCACTTGCGGCTCACGGGAACAGAAGGGGTTTATTAACAAAAACAGAAAACACTAGGAACACTAAAATAAAAGGACCACGAGGGGTCAAAAGTAAACGGGGATAAAGAAAGACTATTTACAAAATGGGTCAGGGCAACAAGGGGCAGGTAGGTAGGTAACATTGAACACAGCATACAACATCGAACACATACATCAGCAACAAACATCAATGAACCACTGGGGGCCTGAACTGAGGCGGGGACTTAAATACTGAAACTAAACCGGGTAACGACACAGCAGGAGTGAAACATGAAACTAAACATGAAATTAACCAATCAGGGAGAACACAAAAGGACTGACGCAAGAAAACAGGCACCAAGTGAAACTAATTAATAACTTAAGAAAAACTGGGAGATCACAAGGAAACTAAAACTGACAGAAACAGAGTCTAATACTGGGGAAAGACAGATAAAACACAACCAAGGAACAAAGCAAGAAACCAAAACAGAACAAATCACAAAATCAGAAGAACTAGAAAAACTGATGAAACCAATGAAACACTAGAGAACAAAATACAAAAACAGAGGAGCCGGGATTTGGACACACAACAGAGGGGTTAACAGCTCATTGAGCCATGTGGCCATTCGGGGAACAGGGGAAACACTAAAGACTTGGACAAGGGGGGAAGACAAGAAAGACTGCGACAAACAGATTTTTATATATCTACAGTCAGGAGTAAGTTGCTGTGAGGTTAGAATGAGTGCTATTATCTTAGATAAAACAATAAATAAGATTATTGTAATAGGTCTACAATGAATACTGTTATTCTGTTCACATGTCTCCTGTCAGTCAGTGATATACATGTCACAGACTACTATGTCATTTTGGAAAAGCTATTCAAGGTAAAAGATTCTGATTAATGAACAATGAATATTTTAATGCAAAAAACTCTCTTTACAATAGCTGTTATTTCATATTATCTCAGTGCAGAGCAGATTATTTCTGTACCCATTTTTCCGTTCTTTCTGTTATACTACAGTCTTGGCACCCCACTAACCTGTATTAAACTATAATATAAACACTTGCAAGATCTCTGGATGAGAGAGAGAACCTGATCTGGATTCAGCAAGTGTGCCGTCCTTCCGTCCATGAAAAGGTGTACTCTGAGAATGACTGACACTGTGATAACATTCCTGCATTAGTAATGTGGTCACTGTGTGTTCATGTCCTTCATTTGTTCTCACGATAAGATAAGATTTGTTGGTACCATCATATCACAGGAAATGTAAAGAGGAACCCAGAGTAATGTAGGACTGAGGCTGCCTGTAAATCTGATGTGTCGTCTGCTTGGATCTGTCCTGTAGGAGCTAGACCAAAATTCAACAAAAGCAGCAAGAAGAACATCGAATTGTGGAAGTGCTCTTCAGAAAAGGTGAGAGACTTGTACCCATGTTTAGCAGTAACAGAAGTAAGAAAGTGGTATTCCTAGATAATACATCTAAATGTCATGCAATTTCCAGTTCCACATATACATCAGGAAATATTCAGATAATTGGAGTGAGCTAGGATTTGAGTATTGCCTTTCCAGTGAGTATTGCCTTTCCAGTCATCCATTAAGTACTCACTCCATAATGTTATATGATCCATATAAGGTATATGGAAATAAAATAAAAGCTCAGACATGATACACTCTTAGTATTAGAAATCTTTACACAGCCCTCAATGAATGGTTTAATGTTTTGGTATCACTTTACAGAGTACAAATCATGTACTTAAGTAATGCCTAATTAATTTATGACTCATGATTTAATGCATGAATTAATACAATATGTATCATGAATTCCTGTTACTCCCCATGAACTAATGATGAAGTCACTGTGGCTTAATGTAATTACTTCACATATTGGAATCCAGCTAATTTAGTTGCATATCAGTTAATGTATGAAGTAACTGTGAATTTACATTCCTTAACTGGAGACCTAGTAAGTGTGAAATAACCGTCATTCATTTGTCCTGCTCAGAGTCATGGGACAAATGAAATTCAGACGCTCCTCTACCAACGAACGATATACGTTCCGAACGGCCGTTCACAACTTGAAATGTTCGTAAGTCGTTATTCACCATCATTTTAAGGGCATACGCAAGTACAAAGAACTAGGATGCCAAGAGTACGCACGCTATGCTGTTGCGTGGTGGGAGTAGCGCCCAGAAGTCGTACTAGGCAGAAATGGAGCGCAGAAAAAAAAATTTATGTTGCGGACAGGAAACGGGAGCCCAGTGAACACAATTACAGTCCTCTTAGTTCGTATGTCTGAAAGTTCATAAGTTGAACGTTCGTAAGTAGAGGAGCGTCTGCACACATATGGGACGGCTTTGGTAAAACCTTTTTTTATTGGTCCAGAGATGTCACATGGGTGTTCATTATTTTTGTGTTATGTTCCGGCAGCCTAATGATAGTTCTGTGTTACTGGGTTATAATGTTTTACTAAACATGTTAATATAACAATCTGTGTAACTTTTTACTCATAAATAGTCACTCTTATCAACATAATTTCCCTTGGTTTTCAAAATGCAAGTGCCTGTCTGTTGACAGTTTCTATGGTAACTCAACAGACTTGCCACTTCCAATGAGTAGCCTGAACAGATGTTCTATCCTTATAGGGTCTATAATTTTTAAGAGCATGTCAGGCATGCAGTAAGGGGGCAGCCTGGTGATGCAGTGGTTAGCACTGTGGCCTCACACCTGTGGGACCAGGGTTCAAGTCTCCACCAGGGCTCTCTGTGTGTGAAGTTTGCATGTTCTCCTCTTGTCGTTGTGGAGTTTCCTCTGGGTGATTTGGTCCCCCCGCCCACCAGTCCAGAAGCATGCTGAAGTCAATTTGAATTGCCAAATGGCCCACAGATACATGTGAGTGTGCCTGGTGATGGGTTGGTGCCCCATCCTGGGTTGTTCCCTGCCTTGCACCTGTAGCCTCCAGTATAGGTTCTTGGGCCCCCACAACCCTGACTTGGACAAGTGGTTTCAGAAAATGGATGGTTGATGTTATTTATTTGCAATATTTCATTACTTGTGCCCATAGCCTCCACAATAGGCACTGGACCCCCTGCGACACTGAATAGGACAAGCAGTGTAAGAAAATGGATGGATGGATAACAAGTGTATGCTGTTTACCTTTGGGCAGGATTTTGAATGTGACTGGTTACCTCTGAATACTGATACAGTCCCCATTATTAAATTGTTGGACATTTTTCCATCTTTGGCTTTACACCACAAAAATCTGTAGTTTCTGTAAGGGCCTGTAGACATCCTGTATCCACTCCGGCAGCTGAACAGAGCATATTTAGTTCATAACAGGTATACAATGTTTTTGTTGAAATTTGCTTTAGGTGGGTGGCACCATAGCTCAATGGATAGCACTATTGCCTCACATTCTGGAGTTTGCTTGTTTGCCAAATCTTCTGTGTGCTCTAGTTTCCTCCGACAGTCCAAAGACATGCAATTAAGCTATTTTGTGTCTCTAAATTGCCTATTGAGTGTGACTGTGCGTTTCTGTGCCCTAAGATGGACTGGCATACCCTCCGGGGTGCTGCCTGAGATAGGAACCATACCTCTGCAATCCTGACCAGGATAAGTGGTTAGAAAATGGATGTTGATTTAGAGTCAATCTAACCAAATATTCCAACCATCCCCGGTGGTATCTGGAGTCCTGAATATATTGGTTCCCTATGACATCCAGTAGAGGGGGAGGTGTGGCAGAAATAGAGGATCTGTACAAGGGACATTAAAAAACTGGCTTTAATGGGGAGACATGGAAATATGGTCATAACTGAAACGTAAGCGCTAACCGTAAAGAAGAGAAAATTGGGTTAATGCATTTCGTTATCATAAAAGGGACCAAAATTTTGGAGTGGAAGGCGAAGTGTGATGTTCCAAGTTGATAGTCCTCCCAACAGTGGAGTGGGACAACACTGATAGCCTATGAATTTCTTCTGGCACACCACAGGCTTCGGACATTACACATGGGCTGACTCACGGATCATTCTGCCAGAACGACTCATCCACTTCCAGAAGGTTACTGGTCTCCACTTGAATCCACTAGTGTGGTAACTGACATGGAGACAGAACTGAGACAGAACTTGTGAGACAACCAAACTGTTTGTTGAAGAGATTAAGCAGGATAGATACTATCACTCACGTGTTTGCAAATGGTCCCTACCTTTAGGAGCGCTAAGGATACTCCATCCACTGATGTCTAAATTCTGCACAATGTAAATAGATGATGCTGAAGGTATCACAAGTTGTCCTCTTAAGACAAGGTTGCTCCATCCAGCTACTTAGGTTCAGGATTAGAGGAGGTTGAAGTTGAAGGAACTAGGATGTGGGAATCAGCAGGGGATCCATAAGGGGACATGGTGCTGATTCTTTGTTATTCCCAAAGAAGATTGTCAGCGGAGATGGACTTCCAGATAAATAGCTCAAAACCGGAGACCTCTGCCTGAAAGACTAGTTCAGACTGGAGTCAAAACACTATCTCTCTGCAAGTGTAAGGACGTCAAGGGGTGTACTTGGGCACAGAATGATTTATTTGATGAACGTCCTATAGTAGATCGACAGTGTTTCTCCCACGAACAGGATGATCAAACACTTACTGGAATATTATGAGAAATCAACTATTAATTCAAAACCGGCCTATTTTGACTCCATAGTTCTTAACAGAGGAGTGACAAAATGTATCTTGTGGGCCTCAGATTCAAATTAAAGTTGACTGGCAGGAGGTATTACAAAAAGATGCATACTGCCGAACTTTGCAGTAATGCTAATAAGGGCAGTGTTGTGTATGCTGACTCTGCCAGTGCTGTGTAGAAGTTTGCCTTGCTTCAGAGTATTTAGGTCTTCTGATTTAAAAGCAACATAAATGAATCCTTCACTCCCCTTTGTTTGATCTCTTATTTTTACAGTTGTTAATGAGGGACCAGGGTTCAAGTCTCCGCCATGGCTCCAAGTGTGTGGAATTCGCATGTTCTCCCCATGTTATTGTGGGGTTTCCTCTGTGTACTCGTTTTCCCCCCACACTCCAAAAACATGCTAAAGTGAATTTGAGATTTGCCTGTGCGAGTGAATGGTGCGTGTGTGTCTTTTGGTCATAGCCTTAAGGATAGACTCCGGACCCCCTGCAACTCTGAATATGACAAGTTTCAGAAAATGGATGGATGGGTGGATGGATTGGTTCATGAGCAAAAGCCTATGCTCTAAAATAATGAGTAGTAATGCTACTTTTGGAATCAGGACTATAGTAAGTAAAGTCTACTGTATATAACACTTTTCACAGACACTGATCAGAAAGTGCTTTACAATAGCAAGAACAAATAAGGTATCTACACACTATAGTGAATGAACATCATTTTATGATATGGAAGGCACTGAAATAACCAAAGATAAATGATCATAACTGGCTAGACACCTCAAGAGGACTTCAATTTCGTACCGTCAGTGTTTGTATGCGTCCGTGGGTCATCCGTGGACAGGGGTGTCTTAATGGTTAGGGAAGCGCACTTGTAATTGAAAGATTGCTGCTTTGAATGCCCACCCAGCAAGGCACGACTGAGGTACCCTGAGCAAGGTACTGCTCCCCGGGTGCTGAATTAGCTGCCTCCTGCTATGTCACGATGTCACATATGGGTTAAATGCAGAGGACACATTTTGTTGTGGTGTGTCCACAATGAACACTGACCACCAAATTCTAAATGGAACTTGGGGTACCAGCACAACATCTGAAAACAGAGTTCCTGTTCCTGTATAGCAGTGTTTCCCAATCTGGTTCTCAAGGACCCACAAACAGTGCATGTTTTTTGGGAACAAAAACATGAACCGTCTGGGGGTCCCTGCTATAGAGACAATGATGTAAACCGGAGGATTCAGGAACTGTACCTTGTTATTCAAACACATCCCTTGCCTGTTCATCTTTCTCCAGTAATGTGTGGGACAAAACTAATGGGACTGGGATCTGGACACTTTGACACGGATTAGTGAAGCAGAGGACTGAAGTAGGAAAGGTCAAGGTCTTTTATTAGGACTGGAGGATGAAGTTTGGATTGGTTTGAGTTCAGTGAGGGGCTCCTCCTTTCAGGGTTTGGGCTGCAGGGCGTGGTAACAATGGCAATACTTTGATTTTTGTCTCTGAGCTTTTTTATGTGTTTTAGTGGCTCCGCTTTCTCTCCTGTGGCTTGCAGCCCCCAATTTCTCTCTCTCTCTCTCTCTCTCTCTCTCTCCCTCTCCCTCTCTCTCTCTTTCTCTTTCTCCCTCTCTCTCTCTCTCCCTCTCTCGCCTCCCTCCCTATGTCTCCCTTGGTTCAGAAATGGGATCTTGATAGACAAACCCCTCAGTCTGTAATGAGACATTTTCCCACAGCGGGAACCTAGGCAACAGCTAGGAAAGAGGTGCAGAGGCTGAAGAAACCAAAGGAGTGCCGGCAATCAGCTACTGTGCTGGTCAGTCTTGCTACATGAGACTGTTTTGCTCTTTATCACATGTGTGTCAGATATTTGTTTTTAATCTGAGACTGTAATTGTGATGAAAATGAGGAAATATTAATTACATTAAATTTTATGGGCAAGACTTGTTTTCTGTTAGACGTATGCGTGACTTGTTATTTTAAGGTTATGGCTGTGCTTTATGGTACTTTGATTTAATTATGTGCATGTGTTCTATGTGTTATTTGACGTTTCATTACTGTTTCTTACCTATTGTTCTTTGCATTTATTCTCTGGGCATACTTTAAAGATATATGAGTTGTTCCAACTATAGACTGTTAATTATAATTATAGCTTCCAGAGAAAAATGTTATAGAAGCTGAATAGTTGGCAACTGTTTAGAGGTTTTCCGCCCTTGAAAAAACCAGAGACTTATCATTCATTTAAATATAAAATACAAATGAATGACATTTGGAGGACAGACTTAATTATCATTGTGTTTTGTACACCAACATTTTGTATCTACTGTAGTGTATGAACAGGACAATGTGCTAAGAAGAAGAGTGGCCATCGTTAGTATTGCATTGATTTCCTGCACTTCCTGTAATAGTATCTGTCACAATCTCTTGGGATATCTATTAGCCTGGGTTCTTGTTTCATGGCTGGGGTGAGACAATAAGTCTTTGACTGAAAAAACCTGTTACTCTCTAAAGGTCTGTCTTAGGGTGTGGGAGCGTAATTTCCCTCTGCTGTAGTGAGAATATATATGCTTGTTCATTTTTCTTATAGGAATAATGATTCTTAGTATGTTTGGTTGCACTTAAATTGGATTGTTGCAAACCAGTTCTTTATTGTTCTGTATTATCCTTAGCAAATACTGAAACGTTTTGTGTGAAATATGTGCTTTTAAATACTTCTGTGGTACAATTTTATGTTTTTTTTTCCCTGGTTTGTCTTATAAAGACAGCGATATGCATGGTCTAATGTAATTTTTTTGGTTTTTGATATAACCTGCCCTTAACCTGCCTTGTATATGACATATGTATGATTTTAAGTAAATAGAATTTAGGATTTAAGTAAATTGGAAGTGTATCAATCATCACATTCTCATGAGAAATAAAAAGATTACGGAAAGATTCTTAGGGAATGAGTTTTGCACAGACCTGAATGCTTGGACTTGAAATGTCTCTACAAATTCATGAATCCCCATCCTAGCTCTGAATTTTTTATTTATTAAAAATAGATATTTAGCAGTGATAAAACTGCTAAATGACTTTAAGGATTCACAAACTAGCCTCCATGGAGCCTGTTTGCTAAATTTGACAATGAACCGAAGCCAGATGTCCGGCTTGCCACCGTTTCTGAAGGTTCCATGCATCAGAATGATCTGTTCTGCTGATCCAATTTTCGCCATCAACCCATCCTGGGTGTCCTGCCTCCGGCGATCAGATCATCTGACCGCAATTCTCTGGCCGAAGCCACAGTCAGGAATGATCAAGAGACTCTCATTTGCTCCTGACAATTGTAGCTGTGATGGGTAATACAGGCACTTATAGACACAATTTCTCGATTGCTTTCTTTGAAGGGATCAGGGAATGATTTTCCCCAATATTTGAGACTTTTTCTCCTCTTACAAAGAATATTGTATTGAATTCAGGGCACAAATGCTTCAAACAAATGCTTCATCTCAGTGGACATTCTTGCTATAGGGTTGAAATAGGGAGTCTTGGAAGTGTTCTTCTGCATTTTGTTCTGCCAAAGGTATGACCCCTGACTTTTGGTACAGCATCAGCACCCACTGGAGAAGCTAATAAGGTGGTAGTCACCCTCGATCTTTTCAGAAGCAGTGTTTAAATGAGGAACTTTACGTAGCTGTGAATATGTGCCTGATTTAGGCTCTCTGACATCAAGGTTCCCCCCTAGCCACTAATTTTAGCACATTATCCATGTGTTTCCTAATTTATAGAACATAGCAGTCCAATTAGACCAGGACCTAATTTCATAAAACCAAAGGTCCTTTACAGTTGCCTATTTGCATATGTATATCTGCCTGAGTTTAAAAATTAAAGATCCCATTTATAATTTTTTGATTCTCTACTTCTATTGAATGTAGGTGAGATGCCATTACTTAACTGCTATGCATATATTTATAGTTAACAGATTCTATTATCCAGCGTATAATTGAGCAAGCCGGGTCAATGATGGCTAAATGATGGTGAATCCATTCACAGAGTAAATTCAATATTAAGACTATTATCAGGCAAATGTTTTAACCTGTAAGACACTCTAGCCCCTGTGGTCTCTGTAAAAATATGAAAGCTAGCCTGCTAGTCTCCCCCCAGTTTTCCTGCCCGTGTTTTCACCTCTTATATTTGTGTTTTCGAGATGTTGCTCCATATGCGACAGGACACACCAAGGGCAGACGATACGCTTCTCCAGAACACACCCCTCCTCGCTAAAGGCTATTTGTCACACTGAAAGTCACACAACATTACACAGGGGAAATGGAACCGGCTGGTAGATGCTCTGATGGACCATTATATTCTGTCTCTGTATAAATTACCTTTCCCTAATCTGTGGTGATGTAAATATTTACATGTTAGCAGGCATTTTATAATATGGTAGACATTCAAAAACGACATATGTTGTGGCAGAGCATCAAAATGACATGGCCAGTTTTGCTGCATTTTAAATAATAGCATGATCAGCGATATGACCAAGTGGAAAATGTTAAACATAAAAATAAAAAGAAATCTCAATCCTTACTATGCATATTACGTAACAGCTACATAGCAATACAAAACTAGGAATGACTAAAAGTGAATTAAAATAAAACAACAGGATAGTAATGATTGATATATAAATACTGACGATTCCACAAGTACTGCAGCTTGGAGCCAAATTCTTTACCCAGAGAGCTTATGGCTTACAAACATATAATATAAGGGTAGACCTGAAATGTATAACATTCAGTTTTATGTGTCGAGGCAAAATATACCCCTTTTACGGCAAAGACGGCAGACAGAGGTAGGAATAAAGGCTTTCAGATGAAAGAGTAACATTTTATGCTGGTAGAGTATATACACTTTCTGACACATCTTTGATTTGACAAGGATCCATTGTGATATTGTTACTACACACTCGGAAGCATCCTGTCATCCAATAGGCTTTTACAGAGTTCCACTTTAGATGGCTAATCCTTTGTTTTTGTCATCTGTCCAGTTCATGTCTGTACTTTTTTCTTTCTTACAAGTCGCTTTACTTTTCCCATTATTGTGGACATTCTTCCTGAATAGTTCTAAACATCATCAAAAAAATGAGTTCCTAATAGTACATTTGTAGTTTCTACACATTACCACAAAGGTGTTTCACACAACACAGCCACCATGGAATAATCAAAACGAAGCACGAAAAATATCACATTATATAATGTATGCTTGTACTGTTCATTTTACACAAATGCAAATATTGCAGCATTTCAGTTCAAAAATCAAAGGCAAAGAAAGTTTAGTTCATATCATTTCTACAGAGACGGTGCTATTCAGATCAGTGGTTTCAGGAAAAATGATTAATGCGTGTCCTAGATGTTTCAGAGCACATTGTATATATTAGCACCCCAGGGCCGTACGAACCAAATGCTTTTCAATGTCAGCCAATGACAATGACTTCAGGCATGCTGCACTAACCTAGATTTCCACTTCTGGAGTCAAATGTAGGGTCAAGGAGAATACTACATGCTGCTGAATTTTTAGTTTATGGTGGCTCTGTGTTCAACAGACCACATTGTGGGCCTCATTTCAACAGAGGATTCAACCAGTTAACCTTTGGGTAAAGACTCCAAACCTTAGATACAGATAAGCCAATAAATAACACTGTGTGAAGACAATGTGAAAATACCAGTCTTTGTGTGAGATAAAACAGATGAATGTCCTTTTGATTGACTAGAAATCTTCAATGTAAAATGTGTTGTTAACTTCCAGAAGCTAGGCCGGGGTCCCTCAGATGAGGACTGCTTCTTTGACCTCCTCAGCAAATTCCAGAGCAGCCGCATGGATGACCAGCGCTGCAATCTCAAAGAGCAGCAGGTCTGGGAGAAGGGAAAGACTGCTTCAAGTCGGGGCTCACTGGTGGACAATGTGAAGGGTCAGTATTCATCTGCTCTTTCTTCATCTGAAAACATATGGCTTCCACTTGACTTTGTCTTTACGAAAATCTTTAGTTATATACTTTGACCAGAAGTTCAGAGCTGGCATTCAGTGATCGGGTTCACTACTTTGCTTGACTACATTATCAGATATACTTTTCTCCCTTGCCTGCAGACTCGTGCTCCACCATTTCCTCACCACAAACAGAGGAGTTCTTTGACCTCATTGCTAGTTCCCAGAGCCGGAGGCTGGACGACCAGAGGGCCAGCGTGGGAAACCTGCCGGGTTTGAAGATCACGCATAACAACCTGAGTCACCTGTGTGGGGAGAATGATGCCAAGGAGCCTGGCGACGATTTCTTCAACATGCTCATCAAGTGCCAGGTGAGGGCTAGGAATTTTTTCTAAGCTTCTAAGCTTTATTAGTTCTTACAGTGCACCCTTTCTACAGTATTATGTGATCATGGTGAATAAGGGATTTCCACCCACTGCTGAATGATTTTCAGGATTATCTTTTGTTGAAGTGTTTTCTGTCGATTTCAGTGGCTTACTTTCTGGACCTGCTGCCTGGAGTATGCAATGTTCTTTGCATTGTTATGGTTCTTCTTATACTGATGCAGGCCTCCTCCCCCCTCAGGGTGAGGCAACTTCCATCAATAGAGGAGCTAAAAGCTATAGAGATCAGTTTATGTTTCAATACTACAGAAAGGACAGCTGATGGAAGGTGCAGGCTATTGCACAATTTTCCTCCTATCGCATATGAATAAGACTGTGCTAAAGATCATTCAATGTGCATTAGAGCCCTACACAGACAGAGAATCGTGAGATCCATAAACAGCATTCAGGAAAGGCTAAAGAACAAGAGACATCATTGCTGACATAAGATGGATAATTGAAAAAAAAACAAGGAATGGCAGAAGGAGGTCAATGAGCTGCATTGATTAACTCAAAGTCTTTGATTGTGTTTGACGATGTCAAACTGGATTGTTCTCTGGAAATTCTAGGGCATCTCATTATCCTTATTCGAAATCTCTACACTGGAACAGAAACTACGGTGAGGATATAACATGGAGAAACTGAGTATTTCCTTAATGATCTAAGAGTAAGATGGGGATGCAGCAAAGGATCCACTAGTCAAGATCGGTCATCAGTCAGGGACCTGGAAAAAATACTGACATAACACTAATAAGATAGATCAGAAATTCCTAGAATATGGTATTTCCAGAGACACTTTATGGGTGTGAAATATAATGAAGAAACAGTACTGGTACAGTATTGATGCCTTTGATCATTAGTGCTGGCAAACATTTTGAGAATATCATGGACTGCAAGAAAAACAATTCTTGATGAAATCAAGTCTGAACCTTCCATTGAAGCAGAAAATGACCAGATTGAAGCTGTCTTGTTTTGGACATAACATGAATACCCTTAAAGGGACCCTATTATGTTCATTTTCACTGTACATCTCTATTCAGTCTGTTTATAACCCTGTCTGAAATGCTCTGTTAGAGCTTTAAGGCCCACACCTGATGAGCCCAGTGTGCTCTGACTGGTCAGCTTGCCTTACACGTTCTACCCCTGTTTTGCAGTCTGCAGACAGATCCTTGCAGGTAGGCAGCCAGTAAGGATTGTGTTACGAAGTGACCTCACAATGTCATGGAAGTAAGGGCTGGAATTCAAACAAGGTGTTTCTGTGGAGAGAGTTACTCCCATTGGTGTGTACATTGAGCCTTAAGACCAGAGGGGGGTTATTCAGTTCCAGAAAGTAAAAGTCCAGATCAAGATTTTGTTTCAAACAACCTGTTGAGTATAAAGCATCACAGCATCACAGTCACAAAGTACTCAACTGGTTGGTTGAAACTATATCTGGGACTGGACTTTTATTCTCTGGACCTGAACTACCCACCTTTGCTTAAGAATTTGCAGACCATCCACAGGCATATAAAGCTATTGTAGCATTCACGACCTGCCTTCTGTGTAGTGGAGCTCATTAACTTCTCACTCTTTTCAGTCCTCTAGAATCGATGACCAGAGGTGTTCCCCACCTGATCCGGGTCCCAAAGCCCCAACAGTGCCGGATGAGGACTTCTTTAGCCTTATCCAGAGAGTCCAGGCAAAACGCATGGATGAACAACGAGTCTTCCTTCCAACGAGTGAGCAGGATGAGGCCAGCTCACATGCAGCTACCCCTCCTTCTGGAGATTCCAGTTAGGGCTCTATAATCCCTGGTTGACCTCCAAGTCTGCGACACACTCAGCCACCCACCAATTTCCATTTTCATTTATTTAGTATCAGTATAAAGGCAGAGAGAAAGTCAAGTTCTGGAAGCCATTAAGAGAGATCAGTCAAGATAAAGTGAAAGTCTTGATGGTTTTACATTCTTCAGATTCAAGACATCGTACACAAAGTGAGGTCAGTTTTTATGTACAGTAAGACAACTGAAGCTAGCTAGAGAGCTGACCACTATAGGGATAAAATATAAATGGTAGAATGACTGAAAGCCAAATGCACACCATTGTGTGAAAGTGAGAACACAGTTTGTTATTTCTATGCTTGCCACTAAAATAACTATTGTAAATGAGTGTGTTTGGGATAATACTATTAGACCGCGAGCTGAGAATAATGTAAAACCACTTTATTATTATTGGCCAAAAGAATAATAGGGTTAATGCTGGCTTACTTGTTAATATACAGCATGCGTGATGGTAGAGGAGGACAGGTTATAGGTGTTTGAAAAGGATTTTTTCTTTACGTTTTGTAGTGTGTGAGGATCCCGTCATTGCCCTGTCTGTGATCCCCCAAATGGACGAGTGGGGGGGGGCTGGAGCGAGACTGTGTGCAGCTAACATAGCATCCATGCGGGGCATGCTTTATTTATGGCTAGATAATTGACTGGGGGCAGAATTTTTTTTCTTTCTTCACACAGAACATTGCACTCAATCCACTTTGGTTTTCCTCCAGTTTCCTCTTTGGATTGCATAGGACCTTGCAGAACTTAATATAGTGTTAAGTTTTAAATCTGGGGACTAAACATCAGGGATGAATTGAAAATTAATTTTGTTTAAGTTGTGAAATATATAATAATATTAACATTAAAATATTTTGGAATATTGGTTTCATAAACAATGCCTGACGTGTGTTTGCATTGTTTGAAGAATCCGTCAACCTATACGACTAGTACAGTCAGGCACATGTTGAACTTGGGATATTTAGGGACCGTTCTGAGCCAGCAGGTTGCAGCTCCAGGACTTTTGCACTTCCTGGGTCTTTTTGACTGTTTTCCACAACATGTTTTCCTTGCACAGCATAACTGCATTTTTTCCTGCAGCACTGGATGAATCCTCTGCATTACTGCGGCAAAAGCTGAAACCAGCTAGAGTTTAAAAAATACGAATTCTGCAAAAGCACCTGAGGTTTTGGCGAGCAGAACAACTATTTAAGCAACCAAGAGTGAGGATATTAACTGTTGTTTTCATATTCTGGGCAACCCAGCATTGGGTAAACAGTACCAGAAATGAATAGATGGATGGATATTACATCGTGAACACAATTGCCCTTTAACACAAGAAGGACTAAAGTATTACTGAACTGATGTGGAATGGAGAGACCGAATTATAACAGGATTAAATGCAGCCCAAGCAGGCAATATAATAAAAAGTAAAATTGTGAAACAAACAACAAACAATATTTTAGTATTACTTACAAAAACAGTTGTAGGATTGTGGTACTTTGGCCTGCAGTTTTGGTTATGTATTAGCTCTAGATTTTAGCTGTGAAGACATTAAATTTAAACATGGTACTAGGACTGAGGTTAACTTTTCACAGGAATTGTGGTTCTACCTCAGAATCATTATGCATATGCGTGTGTGTGTGTGTTTGTGTGTGTGTGTATTAATGATAAGTGAAAAGGTAAATTGATTTGTAAACTTTCTTACTGTCAAATGTACAATACAAAAAGCTTTTGTATTTTTCAGATTGTGAATGTGGGAACCTCCCCTCTGTTAACAATAAAGCTGTTACGGGATGTGCTTACCTGTGGTTCAGGCAAGTTTGGTAAAAATGTCAGACCAAACACTTCCACACCAATGGAAGGATATTTACAATTTCTGGTCTGCATTGCAGCACATGACCTGCGACACTGTGGTTTGTTGTTGCTCCAGGAAATACTCCACTCAGGTAGAGTTTTTGTACAGGACACAATAAATATCCACACTGCCAAACAAAGCTTTTTATGCAATAATCAAAGTTAAACGCTCCCCAAATGCTCTCAGGGTGTTATCTACAATATTATTATTGCTGGTTGTAGATTTTTCTTGAACGGTTTTTGGATATTTTTATTGACTTTTCATGGAAAATTTGGGTGAAGGCTGGGAATAAAGATGCATGCAGTGGTATGATGGACACTCTGTTGTCTCTATGCCATTTTGGAGTAAATTTTTTTTGGTGTTTATATGATTTTGATCACTTAAATAAATATGATATGTTCTACTCTTTTTTAAGGAGAAATGTTCAAGTAATTTTTCTACCCAGTGCCAATATATACATAAATACTTTATTAGTTGAGCTGAACATTATGCATTTATTTTATCAAGATAAAAGTTGTAGACCAAAGTTCCACTGAATTATAATTGTGGGTGATTTCCTGAGAATGATTTCAAACCTTGTATTAATTTATCTCCAGTATTGTGTAAGCAAGAATAAACTCTTCATGCATTGCCAAAAGTAAATTACATTTTTAATCAAACATCAGTATTCCTGCAACTCAACTCTTCCGAAAACAAGGCTGGGGGACTGCTTGAACCAGGGCTATACCTGGGCAGAATACCAATCAATCACTAGACACACATACACAGACTCCAGGCGATCTTAAGACACTAGTTTACATAACCATATCTTGAGGCTGCTTGAGCTGGATTCGAACCAACAACCTTTGGTGGTGTCCTACGCACTGAAGTATCATCCCACTTGATACGTTGTCATACAACATGCAACACGTTTGGATTAATCGCTTATTGAGTTAATACCTTTATACCTGTAGTTTTCCAATTGAAAAATGTATATATGTCTTCTCACCGCTTGTCCAGTTCACGATTAAAAAACACAGTCTATTCCAGCACAAATTACACCGTTAGTTGCAATGATTGGGGCTTTACTATGGGTTATGTGGGAACATACATCACAAAATAATCCAAATTGTACCCATTACCATATTTTTAATATAGTATGTCTTTTACGTTTCGGCTCAGTTCATGTTTTCATTCTTCATTTTTTAGTCTTTTACATATCAAGCATTTATTAGACATTAATATTATCTAAATAATACATGATATACTTTGGATAATCTCACAGGAAAAATGTTATACATACATAATACTTGCAAGAAATACTAAAATTGTATGTTATTTAAGTTACGTAGGGCTGGATGCAAAATATGGCTCATTTTCTACTCACATTGGCATGTAGAGGCAAAAACGATTTTTCCTCGTTTGTATTGTACGTCTGTCTTATAAAATAAATCATATGATAAAACTCTTTTCATTTATATATACGATGGTCCATATCCATACATTTTTCGTAAAACTATACTGATATACTGAGGAAAAAAGTGACGGACGTAGTCGAGGGGGTGGTCTCTATCAAGATCTCTTGGTTTATGTTAACGCTAGTGCGATTCTTTGGGGGAAGCAACATGTAGCTGGTTAAAATCGTCCATATGTAAATTTGCTGTTTGATGCATGGCTTGCATCCTGTTTTGAATACCTATGGTTCTGAATAATACAAAAAAATGATAATAAATAAATTTGATGTGAACACAGCACTATCTACAGTAGAATGCATCGGTGCATATTTGACTACAGCTGCGCTCACGATTGTGGATTTGACAAGTGAGGAAACTACAAGCTTTTAACTTCTTCATTTTGGACAAGTTTTGTTCCGCTTCTCAAATCACCGACGAACACGAAGCAGCGGTAAGAAGCAGAGGGTTAAAGAAAGATGAATACTACGGATGCCAAAGAATACCTTTCCAAACGTGAGATCCCGCAGCTGTTTGAGGTATATATGCGTCTTCTTCTGCTTTTAAATATGAAAAGCATGCGCTTTTACGATAAGTACAATACATATTACTGTAGTACTTCACTACGCTTGACTTCACGATAGTTTCTGAAATTTAATGGTGATGCATTCCATTGTAACTACTGGTCAGAATGATCAAAGATGTGATTTTGCAGGAATTACTCGTGTGTACGTTTACACAGTCACTGGTTTCATGCATAGCTTTTTCTCATTAACAGTAGCTGAACAACTGGACCCTGATCCACATTATCTTCAGTGCAGTTAGTGCAAATCTCAAATCGAAAATGAAATATGTAGCATTAGATAGTACAGCATCCCACTTGAGTTGCTTGTTAATAGGATTTATTTATTTGATTTTTCCTAGTTAAGGAAACAGTGTTACACAACAAACTCTTTTTTTTCTAACATGGAAGACCTTTCGTTAATCGTGGGGGAAAAGTGTTCCTGAGTGTCGTAAACTACCATACCGGTATAACATTTATGTAAAAGCATACATTCTAAAAGCTAAAAGATAATATGAAAACTATAAGTAACAGATTAACAGAATACCACGCTCATCGGGAAACATTTTTGCCCCAAAACGACTAAATGACTCCATGTCTTTGTTTTTTGTAATGTAGGCGTTAGTGTAGTACTTAGATACAGATCTTTGACGGCACCCAAATGCACTCCTGCGGTGTTTTGCAAAAGGCAAAGTTTGTTGACACTGTGTTAGGCTCACATGGTGTGGTGACCATCCAACTTGCTTGGAATACATTTGAAAACACAAGTGAAGGATAAAAACAAAGAGCTTAGGTTTTTATTCAAGGGTTATTATTCATGTCTGCCTTTAACCTCTGGGCAACTGTCTTGAGTGAGTTATGTAACAGATGTGATACCTCATACCATTTCATCTTAGGACACAGCACACAATAGGACAGGACATGCACAGCTAATCTAAGTGCACTTGAAGATGGAGATTAGGACTCATCCAAGTCTTGTGTTAATTTCTTCACAGCATTTTACTAAGTCTTGAGAGAATTTGGGAGTTTGATCCCAGAGACTGCAGACTTGGTTATTTTACTTCCACCATGTCATGCTGGTCAGCTACTGCATAACTTGTGGTGACTTGGGCAGTAGCCTTTGGCTTGTAACGTCATAGATAAGATGGGAGGTATAATACCATTGGGCACAACTAATATTGTGCAAAGAAGGGAAATAAAACGAGCCTTTTACTTGAATAAAATATGTTAGCTTGGTCATTTTAAGATATTCGGTGGTTTAAGGTACGTATGTTTAAACAACTTTATGTGAGTGAGAGTGTGTGTCCAAATGTATTCATGGAGGGTGGTAGTGTGCACAGATAGAGTTTGCATGGCTAATGGGCTTGAAGGAGGATGAGTAATACAAGCCCCTACTTGGCCTGGAAAATAAAAGCAATAATTGCTGCATGGGCTCCACTCTAACAATTATGGGGGAGATGAGGCTTCTGAAACCATGGAGACACCCAAGCAGCAGAGCGTAATTGTAAAGCAACCAAGACCTTAAGGTTTTTTCCTTCACAAGTGGTAAGTTTTCCTTAGCAGAGGAATGAGAAGTGGCCATTCCCTACATTGGGATTCATTCCGCAGTCCTGTGTAAATCAGGTGTTCTGGCACAAGAGCAATATGAATTTTATCAGGATTAAATACCATAACAATTTGTTTGCCTGCTTGAATACCAGGTTCCCAAGCTCCTTGGGCCTGGTTTAGCACATAAGACTATGTGGGACTTCTGTTTCGTTCCATTTGGTTCCCCATATTAAATAGCGTTACACATGAGTATTGAGGTGATCTGTGCTCCATAGACTCTTTTCTTTTCTGATTACGTAACACTTTGTGTCTGCTGGGCTATGTACTTGTTTCTCCTGTTGTACTTGTTAGTGGAAAATATTGCTTTATACCATCATTTTGATATTCTTCTTTTGTTTTATGCCAGTTGTTTGACTTATTTAAAAAAAAGGAAAAAACCATCATGGCACATTGGAGGAAAAGGGCCAGAGCCAACAGTTTTCATAATTTATACAGCAGCCCCAAAGTTTAGGCCAAGGTGCTTACTGTACAGTTGCCTGGTTGTAACCAAGGCAACGAGAATTAATTTGCCGTGAGTAACTCGATGCTCTTGTTTAGACAGGCAGTGGAGTTATTGAAAAAGTTGGGAAGGTTCTGCAAAGACTACAGTGAAGAGCACAAACGATGACTTGAGGAAATAAAGGGGAGACCTTTTGAGCAGTATTGATTATATGGAATTTATTCTTATTGTTTAAGGAATATGGCGGCTCAGTGGGTAGCACTGTTCCCTCTCATCTCCGGTGTTGGGGATTTAAATCCCACGTCTGCTCTCTGTGCATGCCGTTTGCATATACTCCCTGTGTTCTTCCACGTACTCTGGTTTCCTCTGGCAGTCCAAAGACATACACTTAGACTGCATGTGCCCTGGAATGGACCACCATCCTGCCCAGGGAGTACCCCAGCCCTGTGCTGCCTGGGTTTGACTCCAGTTAACGCCGACTAGGATAACCAGGTGGAAAATGGATGAATGATGGTTTAACCAATCATTTACTTAATAATACTTTAATCACAAGAGCTATAAATGGAAAGCCAAGTGGCCAAATGGCAAGGTGTCTGACTTGTGATCAGAAGGTAACAGGCTTAAACTTCCCCATTCCTCCCTTTGGGGCTAGTGAGGGCTCAGAAGGTCATTGGATCAAGCTTTGCCCTTGGCAGAACAGTCACATGTCTGTGGGCCCTTGAGCAAGGCCCTGAACCCCCAGCTGCGGGGTGCTGCATGTTAGCTGACCCTGTGCTGTGACCCCCGCCCCCAAGCTATGGAGAGCAAGATGGGATCAGCAAAGAGAAGCATTCCTATGTGCTTGTGCAAATGGCTGGTTTCTTTAAAAGTTTCTTGTGACAAAGAAAAAAATATATAGAAGATTTAAAGAAATGTTTTGTGAATTTTTTTTTGTCCTTTTGTATTTGAAAAATTATATACAGTTTTATAGTGGTGGTTATAGACCAGGGCATGAATGCTGTGTTTGGATATCGTTATGTTGCATGTATTAAAAATGGACTATTTTGTGGTTTGAGGGTGAGAAGGATGTTTTTCGTCTTTCGACATTGATGACTGACGGTTCTGTCATCTCCTGTTCTCCTCATGTTTTTGACTTGTTATCTCCTATGCTTTTGCGGCATCAATGTGAATAATGTATAAGATAATGCATGTGCTTTTCTGTGGACCTTTATCTCATCAGAATTTCTGGCGCCTGTATTTCACAATGGAGCACAGGTCTCCTAGCGGTACACCAATGCTGTGCCGGCTTCCTCAGTTTTCCTACACTATTTTTTTACAATATAGGCAAAGGTGAGAAATTATTTTAAACCATTACATTGAAGCAGCCAGGAAGTGAAATTACAAAGAATATCGGCCTCTGCATCTCTTGAAAGAAGTCCTTGTTACAACAGTTAACTTAGCTCTCATAAGGTAGTGATGGTAACAGTACCTTTCCACTGAACTTAGTGTTTGTTTGAGGCTTATACTTATACTGTTTGTTTATAGTATAATTAATGTTTGGAACCAGGCAGAGTAACTGAAAGGTATATGGCAGTGCCTGTCTGCTGGGGAGTTTTGGTTTGATTTTTCTTGCTTCTCTTCCCTCTCCTTTTCTTATTACTTGCAGTATTTGGCTGTTTTCTGTATGAAAGAGAGACAAAACATTAAACCTTGTCTAGTGGGGGAAGGGAAAAGCAAAGGGAGATTATTTGGGATTTTGCCTTATTGTAATGTAATTTGTATGTAGGAGTGAGATATATCTGCAAATTATATTTTCCTAGACTACTTCTATCCTTCATTAGATTCCGGGTCAAGACGTCCAAAGAACACTTCTGTCGCATAAGCGTTTGCTTTGTGTTTTAAAGGTATTAAACCTTAAATACGGAATAACTTTCTTTTCCTGTAAGATTAAATATTATATTCTCTTAAAAAATAAATCTGTCTTTAGTCTTTCTTCACCCAGCCGTGTTTGTACTCAAGCTACCCATGTGTCAAGGTTTTGCTGTGAAAGAGAAACATGTATTTAGAGTTTGTTAACGTTTATATACTGACGAGGACAGAATAGCCTGAGGTGTTCAATGGCTTGGCCCTACCTATAAATCAGCTGTGGTACATTCCTTTGCTTTATGAGTGCAAGAAGAAGCGCTTTGAGGGGTGACAGGAATATACCATATGAAGAGGCGCTTCAGAATTCTGGGTTTGCATTGAGATTTTTGTTAACTAAATGCAATTGGTCAGTCAGAGTACTTCTCTGCCTTACTATGGTGTGATTATGTAATAATCCTCCAAAGAGTTTTATACCATGATAAATACTACATTTTTACAACTTACTATACTTCCCCCCGCCCCTGTCTCTTTTCCAAAAGCTCCACCATTGGCTTCCCAGGTCTCCTATTTGTGTTGTGTTGAAGATGAATCAATATGCAGCTTTGAGGTCTTGATCTCGATGAATTTACCTGCAACTCATTGATGCTGCTTATTTTTTTGCTCAGCTTTCTGGGTTGTAGATTTCCTAGGAGTAGGTTAATGAATTAAATTGAGGTTTACTATGATAAGTAACAGACTCAGCTTTTATCAGTCTTATTGTTCCTTTATTAAAACATGCAGTTAAATAGAAGTTATGTAGGTCTCACATGAACTCCAGATGACCCATCAGCAGCCTGATGATACCCACATGAATAGACAATTTCACATTGGTCCTTCTGCTTTATACCACATTATTTACATGATGTTCTTTGTACTGGGAACAGTTTTTATCATTTTATCTAATGTGGAGATGTAGGCATGAAGATACTGATCCCAAGGGGATGATCTGATGTAGGTGTATCCTGAGCAGAATACTGGCTGGATTGTGGTTAAGCCAGCCAGGGTGTGTGTGTGTGTGTGTGTGTGTGTGTGATTATTACATTGTGGGGACCAGTTTTTCCCACTTGTGATTAAATCTATAACTTTTTTCCTTTGTGGGGATATTTTTCTGTGAAAGATCTGTGAATGCAATAAAAAACTAAAAATGTCTTGTATTTTGTTTGGTTACCTATGCGTTAAGGTAGTTGGAATTAGGGTTATGCCCATATTAATGAATGGAGAGTCCCCATAAAGATATGAATATGTGGACTGTGCGTGTGTGGGTGCTGGGATGTTGTATAGCCTTTTTCTAATGTCTTACTGTTGGATACCTCTAGGGTGGGGTGGACACAGTCTCTTGAGGTGTGCTACTACCTCCATTTTTTTTCCTCTTAATGGCTTCTGCGCATTGTGTTTCATCAATAGATGTTTTTTATTCTTTTCTTTTCATAGAATTTAGATGGCTACATTTTGCTAAATGAACAGATTGTCACTGTGCTGTGCTGCATAGCTCTTTTAAATCAGCATGTACTGGAAGGGGGGCCCTCAGTACAACGTAACGCTTGCAATAAAGTAAAATTGGCCTTTTGCAATCCTGTTAACAGACTTCAAGTTTATTTTAGTGATGAAAGTGGATCAAGATGGAGTCTGTTTATTTTCTCCATCTTAAGTATTCAGCTTGTTATTTATTCATCTGCTAGTGCCTTTTCTATAGTGAATTGACATGTAAATCCTTAGCTATGATATTCAGGGTATTTGCATCTCAAGAAGAAATGAATTAAAGGAGGGGATTCTCTTTTTGTTTATAGCTGCCCTTTCTGAGTGGCTTTGGAAATCAGAATTCAGACTTGAAGCAATGAACAGAGTGGTGATTTGCAATTAGTTTTCACTGTCTCTTACCCCTTGTCACCTCATTACACTGATACTCTGCCAGAACTAGGTGATGGTACAGGTAGAGGTAGAGTAATGGTACAGGTAAAGTATGTTGAGCCCTGAAAAATAGTGTCTCCAGAGGTAGCTTTGTGGGTATGCTGTTGCTTGTTTTATGCTCCCCCCCTCCTGAAAATGATGGAAAATCATTCAGCATGCTGTGTTTCCTGTTCCATATTTTACATTTTCTGGCATTTTAGAAGATTAATCTAGGATTAGTTGATAATTGTTGTTTGAGGACCGAAAGCTGTTCAACTCATTTGATAAGAGCACTGAAAACGCAATTCGAGATTTTTTTTATTTATTTTCAATTTGCCTGCTTACGCTCTCACACAGTGAAAAACAGAGAGAGAGAGAGATAAGGGATTAGAGCTTCTTTTGAAGCTCACTGGGCTGACCTACAGTGAGTGGTTGCCTGTGTTAATATCCATCCATCCATTTTCCGTAACAGCTTGTTTTTAGATTGTGAGAGGAAACCAAAGGTAACCCACACCAACACAGGGAGAAACTTCAAACTCCACCCTCACAGGGAGCCCGGCAGGGAATAATACACACAACACTGGAGGCGTGGGGCCACTTTTCAACTTTCCCCACAGCTATTTTAATGTTCATTTTGGCGTGGCTCGTCCCTTGCATTACTGGTATCTTATTTTATCAACTGAACTTGCGTAAACAGTGGTTTCGTTTGGTTCCTATAGATGAGTGTTTCCCAAACTGGTCCTCGGGGACCCACAATCCGTTAATGTTTTTGCTCCCTCTGAGCTCCCTGTCAGACAGTCCACATTTTTGCTCCCTTCCAGCTCCTACTGGGACCTAGGAAGGAGCAAAAACGTGGACTGCCTGTGGGTCCCCGAGGACCTGATTGGGAGACACTGCTATAGAGTTCGTTATTTCGTGATGTTGATTCAAGTTTCCTCCCACAGTCCAAAATTACACTATTCAGGCGGTATAGGCTTGTGGATCACTGCATGGGTGGTTATGAGAAATCGTGGAATATCTATTACTATTTAAGTAAAAAAAATAAAAAACTATAGCCTTATTGTTGATTTCCTGAATACATGTCAATTATTCGCAGTTGTTAGAATGACCAGCTTTTCAAAAAGAGCCCTTATGGACCAATGTGTTTCTTGGGGAGTGTGTTTAATATAGTATAATTAACCCAGACTACAGAGTCTCCAGACTCACAGGTGTAACACACGTAGCCTCCTTATATTCTTAACTTCATAACTGGTTCCGGTCTAAATTGTGCATTCCAGTAATAACCTTGTTTCCTCATATCACATGGTTGGCACATTCCCATTCTCTTTCCTGTCTGACCTCTCCTTCACCCAGCATTTGTTTCCAGAACACAGAAGAGGATCCCTTCTATCTTCTGCGATTGTACCTCTCACTTTCGCAGCTAAGTCCTTAGAGTTGTTGCATATCCATTTTGAGGCTCAACTGGGGTGAAGCAGTCAGCACAGGAAGAAAACCAGAAACGTAGCGAGAGTTACTGGTGACATATTTAGTTAATATATGAACATAAGAACATAAGAACATAAGAAATTTACAAACGAGAGGAGGCCATTCGGCCCATGAAGCTCGTTTGGGGAGAACCTAACTAA
>JAODKC010000044.1:18027514-18069126 GCA_026777985.1 Mormyrops attenuatus | reverse complement strand
GTTGATTCGTTGTAGTCTTGATATAGTAGTAATGTTACAAAGGTAAGGATATAGCATATATATATATACATATATATATATACATATATATATATATATATATATACATATCCCTACAAAAATCTGTGAATGCAATCTAAAAACTAAAAATACCAACAGTCTTGTATTTTGTTTGGTTACTTATATATGGTTAAGGTTAAGGACTGGGTGGGGGTTAAGGTCGTCATGCTGAGATTAGAATTTTCCCCAGAGAAATGAATGGAGAGTCCCCACAAAGATATAATTACAAACCTGAGTATGTGTGTGTGTGTGTGTGTGTGTATTTACACAATCAGTCATGTGCAAAAGAATGTACACCCTCATTCAATTCTAAGGTTTTACATATCAGGACATAATTTAAAAGAACCATCTGGCCCTTAGCAAATCTTAAAATTAGGTGAATACAACCTCAGATGAACAACAACACATGACATATTACACCATGTCATTATTTATTTAACAAAAACTAAGCCAAAATACAGAAGCAGTGTATGACAAATTAAGGGGTGAGTAGCAGTCAGATGCTGCTAATCAAATGCACTTGATTAATTGATCATCAGCCAGTGTGACCACCTCTATAAAAGCAGAAGTTTTGGCAGTTTTTGGTCTGGTGGATTCCGGTGTGTGTCAGCTCAATGCCAAGGAGGAAAGACATCAGCAATGATCTTAGAGAAGCAATTGCTGCTGTCCATCAATCTGGGGAGGGTTATAAGGCCATTTCCAAACAATTTGAAGTCCATCATTCTACATTCCCATGCCCATTCATGTACCTTCAGACTGTACATGGCTGCTTCATCGTTTTACTGAAGTTGGCCCTGTGATCAGGACCCACATCCGTGTCATCCATCTCATTTCTAATCACTAATCACAAGACTGTGTGACTGATTCTTCCTAACATCGTTTCAGGGCCAAGGATTGCTCTTCACAGAACAGATTGCCGTGACAGGTAATTATCCTTTAGGACTCATTCATGTATTCTCAGACAAGCCAGAGTAGCATCAGAAAAGTAACCTGAGCCATTGTTATACCTCTGTGATGACATGAAATTTATGCTCATCTAGAATGATGTATTTTGCCTCATTCTGTATTTGCATTTCTCTGTTGCTTATAGCTTGTCTGTTTGGTAACTATAATATTTAAAATGAGTTCTTCGCTTCTGATAACTAGAAGATGTTGCGGTATGGTTTTTCATGTACAAGACTGACGTCATTGAAATGGAACTTGGATAGAAATAGGTATTGCTGCAGAAATTGAGAAACATATACTATATGCAAATCATGTTATTCAGCTAGTTTTGAGTAGTCTACTTTTACAGGTGTCTGTGCTTTATGACAAGTCACTATAAATTCACTAATTTCAGAGAATACTGACACCTAGTGGAAGCAATTTGAACTGTAGTTAACTGTCAAAACCTTTAATTGGAGGAAAATGCATAGGACCTAATATGGGTAATGCCAGTTAAAATAATTTTTAGATATAAGTAATTCAGACACCAATTGGGTAATTGTAAGCTGCAGTATAAAACTGTGCACATTTAATGACTGCCACCCCAACAACATAGAAAACAATGTGGTTGAAAAATGTGAAATGTTATTCAGATTTTATAGGAAATTTTCCTATCTTGGTTCCATCCATGACCTCAGCACCTCATTTCTGAATGAACACTTCTGCGTTCCAAATCGAGTTTTCAAGCATTTGAAACTTTCAGTCATCTCAGACCTACAAATCTCTCCCCATGCACGCCAGTATCACCTTTCAGAATGATACTTAATTGAAATCTAGCGCATAATTTGTGCATAATTATTACTGAATATTTGTGATTTTGGTGCTGTGTTCTGTGATACCGACTACATCTCAAAAGCATTTTCCCCCTGCTGGCAGAGTTGGATTTTTTTAACATGTATGTCTGTGTATCTTTCAGATAAGCTTAAGGATCACAAGATATTCTTTGTTGTGGGTAAGTCTGAGTGTTATCACCATAGTTACATTTTGTGGTGGGGATGCTCCTGCGATTAAGTGATGTCATACCTGCCTCCTCATCCTCCTTCCTGTTCTGCAGGAGGACCCGGCTCCGGAAAGGGCACACAGTGTGAGAGGATTGTAGCAAAGTACGGATACACTCACCTGTCCACGGGGGACCTGCTCCGTTCCGAGGTTGACTCCAGGTCGGAAAGGGGCAGGCAGCTGTCGGCCATCATGCAAAAGGGAGAGCTGGTTCCCTTGGTGAGGCAAGCTATTGACACCCACCATAGTCAGATGTGTATTGGACTCCAGGAGAAAAACTAATTTTAGCTGTATTAGTGGGCAGTGTATTTAGCTTGTCTGGCCAGTAATTAAAACATATAAAACATAACTACCTAAAACACATAAAGTGCTACTTACTAAAAATATGAATGCTAGCCCAAACTCTGTATATATACCTTGCTTGCTGTGTGTTTCCCTGTTCAAAGCCATCCTTTGCATAATTCAGTCCCAATGTTTGGTTAATAGTATTTATTCTGTAGTGCTTATTTTTTGTCTCTCTCTAGATATTTTGAGTGGTTCACTTGGCATTTTATTGTGATTTTTGATTTATATTTCATACACTGTCTTAGTCCATTTAAAATAAACTTCCTTCCAGATGTCTGGGGAATTTCACCCTAAATTCACACTGTGGCTATATCCTGCCAAGTTATCTATGTTTTTGGGAAAGAACGTGGCAACCACACTGTTGTCACATCTGAGACCATTTCTCCCAATATTGAAATGTATATTATGAAGGTCATTCATACGGGAGTTTCTGAAACATGACCCATGGGTGTTTCTGTATAGGACATGGTTCTGGACATGCTGCAGGATGCAATGATTGCTAAGGCTGATGTCTCCAAAGGATTCCTCATTGACGGTTACCCACGAGAAGTCAAGCAAGGCCAGGAGTTTGAGAAGAAGGTATTCGAACGCAATTGACGTTTGGATGTTTGAGAGCACAGCTTTTTTTTCTTGTCGGGGACGGTAATGTGAATTATATAGAAATGTTTCAAAGCAAAAGATGTTTGCTTGTTATTGTAGTTGAATCGTTGCAATACAGACAAAGATCTCAGAACAAATTGTAACTAAGAACAGTCTTTCATCTGAATTCTTACTCTGAATGCTTGCAGCATTCATTCACTGCCAGGAAACCTGGCCTGGCTTGTTATTGTGGTGAGAAGATTGGGAAAGGAATACTGGTATACGCTCGTACCATTGAAACCAGCTGTGTCCACTTTTCTTTATGAAATAAACCATAATCTACAATTTTATGAAAAGACCAGTTATGGCAGCTGGCAGCATTTTACAATTTTCTATTCTATTTTCCATTATTGCCTCTGGTTTGAAGGCCGTGGTCACATCAGTTACATTAAAGTGCTGTTTACTAGGGTCAAATGGGGACAACAGTTTGATATTGGTTATAGATTTGTAATGTTAAGGTTGCCAGTTCAAGTCTCAGGTGGAGCTGTATTCACTTGTTTAACCTGAAATGCTTTAGTAAAATGTCTAGCTTTATAGGTAGGTGATATTGGTTTGCCAGAAGTAATGATGTCTTTAACTGGTAGATTGGGGCCCCAGATTTGGTACTGTACATTGATGCCAAGGAAGACACTATGGTGCAGAGGCTGTTGAAACGTGGTGAGACCAGCGGCCGGGCGGACGACAACGAAGCCACCATCAAGAAGCGACTGGAGCTGTACTACAAGGCCACAGAGCCCGTCATCACTTTCTATGAGGGTCGTGGAATTGTGTGGAAGGTGGGAGACAAGCCATAGTAAGAGGGCTTTGTTAAAGAGGGTTAAGCAGCATCTAGATGGCGGACTATAGTGGAGATGAAATGAGACAGAAGTTCATGGGTTTGGGTATAGCCAAGGAAATGGATTAAAACCATGTATGCTCTTCTGCATAAATACAAGCACATGATGTATGAGCAAATACTTATGACCATTAATATAACCTGAAAGTCCACTTGTTAGCAGTTTGGGCTCACAGGATTTGAGATCTTTGAACTTTGGATTCATTCAATAGCAATACATAATTTTGCAACTGACAGGCCTTGCTACTGTCTTAACAAAGATTGCATAACATTCTGATTAATTATACATTCTTTTCTTTCTACAGATTAATGCGGAAGCCCCAGTGGATGAAGTATTCACCTCTGTCGTTACTGCTATTGAGTCGCTGAAATAGTCTGGATGTTGAATTAACCGTTCCATGTTGGCTTTTTGTAAATTCCCATCATGCACAAACCAACCAACTGCTGAGTCACTTTGTTTAAATGAGTCCCTTAAGAGAAACAAATTGCCTTAACTCACACAGCCCTCCCACAATCAGCCTGGCTTGTAATTGATGTGTCACAATTCTCCAGCCAGAGCTTTTCTCTACAAATGTGCAAATTTATTGCTTTATATATACTATATATTTTCACAAGCCCTAAAGCTTGCTGGACCAAGGGTCCATGTAACGTTCAGCTGCCCTTTGTACTTTGAGGCAATAGACTTTCCCTTTTGTATTCTAGATAATCTGTCAGATCTTTGGAGCCATGTTATGTAACCAAATGAAATGGGAACCTCATTCGCCTCCCTCCTTCTTATTAACATTTTTAGGTTCAGAAATGTTGAAATAATTGCAGTCTCTTCAGTTTCATTTTATTTGCCATTAGTGTGTTTTGAGCCATCCAGTTTAGATATCCTAATCAGAGCTATGCCATAAATAGCAAGCAAGTAAGTCCGTCAGTTCTCACCGTGCAGAATAAGGACACGACTGAAACGGTTTCACGGAATTGATGCTATTTTAGGAAAGATCAGCAGGGCCTGTGGTTTTTCTTAGCACTGTTAGCGGCACAAAGTTACGGTGCAAAAGCACAGGTACCAGGCAGCTAACACAATCAGAACAAGGTCTGCTTAAGGGAAAATTGGAGGCGCAGAGATTTTCATTTACTGTATTTGATTGAATGCATTGTGGGTGTAAAATATACGACAAAGGTAAACTCCCAAGGGAAATGAGGAGACATGTAGCATATACATACTTGTATATATAGAGAAGCATATTGAATTAACTGTTTACAAAATGAACTATATCCTACAGTGACATTGTAGTCTACTGTAATGTTTAGAATTTTAATAATTGCTTAATGCCATTTTTTGTGCTGTTTGTGAGAAGTATTACTTATTTACCTATGTAAAAATGCTATGTTTAAATATAAATATATGGTAAAAATATAAAATAATACTTATCAGGTCTTCTCAGCTTCATCACTGTAAAACATGCATTCTTGTGCAAAAACACCTAGATACATAAGTGATGTACAGCAGTTCTAAGCCGCTTACATACAAGAAAGCTACCAAATAAAGTTTTTTTTAGGTTACCCCTGGAATGCTGAGTCACAGATGTCCAAGAATATGCAACATTATTTTCAGCTGCTCTTAGGTTTTATAGAATAATCAGCTGGATCCTAATATAAATAGCATGTAGATGTACAGACGCTACTCTACTTACGAACAAGATACGATCCGAACAGCCGTTCGCAACTTGAAATGTTTGTAAGTCGTTATTCAACATCATTTTAAGGGTATACGCAAGTACAAAGAACTAGGATGCTGGGAGTACGCACGCTACGCTGCAGTAGCGGCCAGGAGTCGTACTAGGCGGAACTGGAGCGCAGAAAAAAATAATAATGTTGCGGACAGGAAACGGGAGCCCAGGGAACACAATTTGGACTTACAGTCCTCTTCGTTTGTATGTCTGAAAGTTTGTAAGAAGAGGAGCGTCTGTAGTTTATTTGATACGAAACAAACTTCTGATGTCCTGGCTAAAATTGCCCACTGTGGACCTATCAGAACTGGCCTCCTCATCATCCCGTTATCTAATTGGTGAATTCACCCCTGCCGTTTCACCACTTTAGCTACTGTGTGGTGAGAATCTGGTGCAGAATGGCTGCCGTCGCATCATCCAGGTGGGCACTTATATAACTATATAAATGCAACTTTCATTCATTCATTGAAAATTCAGCTGTAGTGAGTAAGAAATCTAGAAGTGCTCTCTAATAGGGAAGGCCTCTTTTTTCAGCCCTTGTACAGGGCAATAAAACAATACCTGTATTTTGAATTTAAAAAGACAACTCACGGGGCAGCATGGTGGCACAGGGGTTAGCACAGTTGTCTCAGACCTCTGGGACCAGGGTTTGAGTATCTGCTTTTTGCTCCATGTGTGTGGAGTTTGCATGTTCTCCCGGTGTCATCATGGGGTTTCCTCCAGGTACTCCGGTTTCCCCCCACAGTCCAAAAATATGCTAAGGTTAATTGAAGTTGCTGAATTGCTGGTGGATTTGCGCCCTGTGATGGATGGGCACCCCATCGTGGATTGTTCCTTGTCCTGTGTTTGGGATCGGCTCTGGACCCCCGGTGACCCTGAATAGGACAAGAATAGGATGGAAGAAAACTGACCTTCAGACCCATGTGTAGCATAGTGACAGGAACTGGAAATTTGAAATACTCTTAATAGAAAACTGTAGAGAACATTAAGAGAATACGGCATTCTTAAAATACAATCTCTGAGGAAATCTCTAGATAGGTATCAAAGGTTTTGGCAGAGTATAGAGTTTAAATTGCAATAAAACATTTCTGTCATGTTTTCAGGTGAGCCTTTAATGCGATGAGGAAACAAGCCAGTGTTGCTTCATCCAAACTGTAACCTGAGTGGTTTTATTCTGGTGAAATTCTTACAAGGAACCCAAGACCTCATGATAAATTCATGCCGAGACCCACAAACACTTCCCTGCAGAAATCCAGACTACCCACTGAGGATTGCTGTACTCATGGAAAGCAGCTTCTAAGGGAGGATATGGCAACATGAAGGCCCCTTGTGGGGGAGTCACAGTGTATCTGGCCAAGAACAGCTGACATCAAAACAGCAGGAAGGGATAGTCATTCACAGAATCAAATAACATAATAATAATATCATCTATGCTGGCAGGTTCCTTTGGTAAGAAGAAATTTATAATTATGCTAGGCCCAAGGATGATTTCTTATTTTGGATCTGAACTAGGCATCAATAAACAACACAACCTTTTTCTAATTTGGCTTAATTAATAAATTCCAGGTTTCGTTGTCTTCCGTTAACAGATTAACAAGGTTTTTTGAAGACTTGATCATTTAAAAAAAACACTACACACTTGTAAACATCTGTGCTGATAAATGCTTTCATCTGCTTAATTTGTGCGGTACAAATTACAATTTAAAACTCATTTTAAAACTAATCAATTAGTCAGCTGTAGAGAGGTCAGGAACTGATACCCATGCATTGAGAATATTATTAAATGATTATAAAAAGGCGGAAATATCATTTTAATACAAATTACCCCAAATTTATAAATTGTGTGTCCCTGCGCTCGTCCATAATCTTTGATTTACATGGCCATATAAAATATTACATATATATATCACCAAAGATGTATTCAATATACAGGAATCAACACTTTTTTAATATACATATATTACCAGAACAGCAGGATATACCTAACCAATAACATACTCTAAGTCGTGCGGTTGTATTCCAATAAAGGCCTGCGGCCACGTGCCTACGACCTAATCACAGCTGTAATATGTCGGGGTATACCGTACAACTTCGAGTATGTTACTGCTTTTATACAATAGTTCATAGAGTAGCATTTATAAGCAACAGTAATAAGATACATCATGTTTTGTTTATTTATTTAAACAGGTAGGGGCCTCCGCAAAAAAAAAGTTCCCGTAACGTAACCGAAGGTGGGATGAGCTATCGTGTCCAAACCTTCCGCATACCCGTAAAATTAAGTGTATAACCCATGGTTTTGTCTAATATCGCCGGTGCCAGCAGTGAAACATCTTATTGGCGGAATAACTTTGCCCTGTAAATTAAAGCCAAGTCTAATAACACATCGAAGAGCTCGAGTGGCGAGGTGATCACGAGGCGGACAGCAAATCTCAGTTATTATAGCAGACTTTTATTAAAAAGACAGTGGCAAAACAGCGAGCGAGAATAAACCCATTTGCACAGACGGGGAGCCTTTACGGAGACAAAGGTGGATACAGGCAAGTGGAGACAGCGCAACGAGTCATACTTTGAAAACATTTTTTTCGGCCCGGCAACTTATAAAAACAAAACCCGAAATAAATCAAAATAAATCCAATAAAACGGAATACATATGAACCTTTACTATCTCACTTCCATTTTTGAAACAAGTGGAAACGCGGGCAGGTTCTCCAAACGCACCAAGTGAGTGAGAAACGGCCCAGTACCGGCTCCGTGTCGGTGGAAATGAGGCGTATGGAACGGTTCTTATGTACACCTGCCAAATGGAGTGATACAGCTGATGTGAAATGGCGGAGTGCGGTTATACTCTGAGATATACTCTGTTATACTCTCTTGTCCAATCAGATTTCTTGGTGGGAACTGTTATATAATAGATATTAAATTATATGTATAAACAATCATTATAGTGAGTATTGTTCAAATTGGACACTTCCTGAAATTTTTATTTCTGGAAAAATCATCTCAACGTCTTGATTCCCATCTTGATACCATTCTAAATACATTAATGCCTCTTGAACACTACACAGAAGAGAAAATAAAGTATAACTAAATACATATATACTAACCGCAAAGTTTAACCGTCCACTTTTCCCAGGTGTCCCATTTTCACAATACTCACCCTAGTAATTATTGGTTGTTAGTTATTGTTACATTTATCCTTAATGGCAAATACAATTTAATAAAATTTCCTTCTTTCATATTTTGGCACTAAATAACTTAATGATAAAAAGGTTAATTCCGGTTGTTTTCCGTGGTATTCAGTGCCGACTTCCAAAACCCCACATTGGTCAAACGGCTTGAAGGTGAATGGATAAATGGATACAGCGTGCAGCATAGTACCATATTTGATGTCTCCTCAAGGGGGCATTCCTTGTTAAGATAAAAAAGATAACAGAACGCGGGCTAGCATGAAACATTTATCACTTAAAAAATGTATTTAAGGCTTAGCCTGACAAATTAATATGTAAATATTCAAAAATACTGTAGTGTTTACTGTTGTATTTTACTTTCTGTATAACCGAATACTTAAATAATTTAAGTATTCGTCTATGCATAAAGTACAAGTAGGCCTATAAGTTAAATTATACATGCTGTTTCTAGAGCTGATGATGCATGGTACCATACTGTAATGAATAGACCTATATTATATGTTTGGGAGTTGTGCAACTAAATAAAGTTTTTGGTGTATATATAATAACTCAAGGAGTCAAAGGGTTAATTGTAATGCATCACAAAATGTAGAGGTAATACCCAGTCAAGGGATAATTATAATACACAGCAAAACCTGCATACCATTCAACAGAGACTGCAAATAAATCAGACTGGTTAATACCCCTTGGTAGAGTTTTACGTGTGAAGGGTCCCGAAAGCACACCACTGATTCGCGGTAAGCTGGGCGATGTATTTGTGGCTCAGATCTTGAAGCGCTTCCTGTTGGGTGGTCATTGGGCCCCCGAAGAATGACAGCATGCTGTGAGTCGGTGGGAGTGGTACAAAAAGCAATATACGGCGCCCACTTAACCCATTTCGGCACGTCTGGGGAGGTTGAGGATTAACTGCGGCTTTTAGGACTTGCTACAAACGCGTGAGTATTAAGGTTTTGTTATGCGTTACAATTTAATTTATGGTATTCTTTCAGGAGTTATAAGCCATTCGCTTTTTCTTGGGGACAGTTTCTGGTTATTTTTTTCCCCCGTTATGTGATTTAAACAATCGAAAACCCCGAAAATCGAAATGCCTAGTTAAGTTTTTAAATGACACGTAACGATTGTAGGATTTAGGTTTTTCAAAGATTACTAAAATGTAGTCTGAAGTTAACTTCCTCAGAATACATAAGTTTGTTAATATCGTCATCGTTTTATTGCTGCTGTTATTTTAATTTGGCAGGTCGGGTAAACGGCACTGCTTTTTGTTGAAATGTGTAAATTGAGACTTTTAATCGCCATCATCAGTATTGACATTTAAGTTGTTCGGCTAGACCGATATTTCTTTTTCGTCTTTCCAAGTAAATTGGAAAAAATGCTGCTCTGACGGACTGTGGGTATTCCCTCGTTTTTAAAAAATATATATTTCGTGTTGAACAAATGGCCTGATCAGAGATTTACAGAGAATCTTGACTTGAGTTTGACCCATAGTATGTACCCCTCTGACTTTCTAGACACACTCATAAAGCTCCCACTGAAATAAAACCCTAACTTCAAGATGGAAACCATCGCTGCTCTTCTCTTTCTGTTGATCTTTGGGGAAGTGTCCTCAGGTGAGTCGGGTGTGATTTCCTTTGTTCTGGAATTTTCAATTCATTTGCAGTGTTCTTTTCGGAACCCACTTACATATGTATGCTTTCTAATTGTGTGTATTTAGTAGGTATTACCAGAGGTGGAAAGGTCCGTTTACTTTCTGGACCTGAACTTCCCACTTCTGCTTATTACACAAAAATACGAATTATTTGTGGCTATGACCCTCTACTGGACAAACGGTTATATAAAATGAATGGCTGGATAAATAAAATATGTGCCAGTATTATTATTTTTCATGTGAGTCCTTACATATTTAGGAATTATTTTTATGGAGGAGTGTGAATTGGCCTGTTAGTGTAAGATAAGTATTAAAGGTGACCAGGTGAGTGTGCCAGTACTGCAGTTATCATTTTGATGTGCTGCTCTGTTTTATTATACAGTCTTTTAAAGCAGACATTTGTGATCCATCCTCAGTTACCCTCCATTACCTAAGAAGCCGAGGTATTGTGTAGGAGAGTCCTACAGCAGTCACTCTATGAGCCTGTCAGACCTACTACCCCGTGGGTGCTACGGCAGAGGAAAAAGTACAAAAGCTATTACAGATTTAAATACGATTTGGCCCGGGTAGACATGAAAAGCTCACTCTTCAGGAAGCAAGCCCTGGGAGTGGGGGTTGCTGAGCATTATATAACCTTACGATAATGTAAGGGTGAGCTATTGGGGAGAGGTTTCAGACAGAGCTCCACAAAGAAAAATAATCACAAACAGATTGATAAATAGAGCAAAGTGTAAATAAGCTACTTCCTTGTACTATGCTGCCTGTCTGCCAGACTGGGTGGCAGGGAGACCTCCTGACGCGACCACTTGTCGCCCAAGGAGACCGATTTCTATCTCAACGCAATTAACAATCCGACTCCCCTTTTCCTTTCTTAAAATCTGGGCTTGTAAGGTTGTTCTTTCTTACATAGGCCAATAAGGATTCGTGACGGGCCCGGTCTCATTAAATATGCCACTTACTTCTGTTTATTTGTTTCATGGATAAATGGAAACAGGAAGCACCTCATTTTATCTTCCCGGCCGACTCTTTGCCTAACCGTTTTTATTATTATGTACGGTTTTACAGAGAAGTGCTGATGCAATGATGCTGCCCATCTTATTAGCCCCGGGCAGACAAGCAGTCATGTAGAGGATGGAGCCCTCAATGGCTCATTAACAGTATGTCAAGATAAACTATCCCCCAGCCAGCAGCTGGAATCTGTAGAAATAATAGTGTTGCAGAAGCCCTATTTTTAGTCCATGGGAGGCCCAGGACACAGTTTCTCATCCACTGAATGAATCCAGTGAACTTTGGCTCTGCTAAGTAGAGTTTGACATTCCAGCAGAGTCTTAGGACACACTTTTTACAGTCTGTAAGCAGATTGTGAGCAGATTTTTTAACTTTTTTAGTCCAATTTTGCTTGTCACACAGCAGCACACACTACAGCTGGAATGTTGTTTATGATGTCATGTTTCACCAGTTTAGGTATTATCCAATAATGTAATATATTTTGAATTAAAAACAAAGGGACATGAATGTTATGTTCATAATGAGACAGTAAGTTAGCTATAACATTCCGGCTGCCCTGATGGAGTGTGGCTATTCATTACAGCGTGTAGCTCAGCAGGCTAAGCCTCTGTGCATGTGATTGGAAGGTTGTTGGTCCAAGCCTGGTCTCACTGTGTCTGGAGCTCCTTGAGCGAGGGGCCTGCTCTTTGCTGCTCAGCTTGCTCTCACTGATGGGGTAGGCAAAAAGAGAATTTCCCTGGGAATGGTCAATGAAGTATTATCATCGTGTTTTGATGTATTCTTTTTCTCCTAACTTTGATATTATGATCAAATTGACCATTGTGCAGGATTGCAAAAATTCAGGAAAATTTACATAAATCAGTAACAAATACAACATTTATTAGGATTATACTGGGAAATATATATTTAGCTGTTATAAAATATGTAAAGACTGAAGGGGGATGGGTTTTTAATTTGCATTGTCTGTAATGTTTCTAATAATCCCGTCTTGCTTTGAGTCATATAATAGCATAGTGCATAAACACTGCCTTATTAAATATGGCAGAACTTTTCACCTGTTTGATAGATAGTTAAGAATTTCCTCCACCCCATGGCCATAGAACTGAACACATTTCTTAAAGCTCTTGCCTACAACTCCACTGAATTTTGCTGGAGAAAGGAGACCATTTCATTTACTGTTCAAGCAACAGCTGAATTATGCTTTTGAAAATTACTCTAGCATGTTGAAGGAAAGCCAGCAGAGATGGAGCTGCATGTTGTTTACGTCTTTTATTCCCATCTAGCTTCGAATTTGTGGCAGTTTTGACATGCGGGGACAAACAGAGTGTGTAGTTCTGTTAAAGTCTTTGTTGGTCTTACGTGACCTGTTGTAATGCTGTCCGACGCGGCTGACAGACGAGGTCCACAGAGCAGTTTTGAGTGGGAATGAGGTGCTATGGCCCCAGGGAGACAGCACAAGCCTCTGTGGTGCCTTGATAAGACCTTGTTTAGCTTGCTGTAAATTGTCAACCCTCCGTCTGCAGCTGAGGAAACTCTGAGATAATAGGTGTGGGAAGCAGAGTGCAATCTGGGAATCATCTCCCATGTGTTCTCCAACCTTGGCTTCTTTGGATGTAAAAAGTTTATTCAGTACTATTTGGCTGTATTTTTGACTTTCGTTTACAGTGCCTTGATAATTCTGATTCATTGACTTGGCTGTTTTTTTTGTGTGGGCAGATTGAAAGAGAGTGATGTCAAACAGATTGTTCTCTGTGTTGCATTTTGATTGCACCATATTCTAAAAACATCAGTGACATCACAGCGCTGAGGCTTTATTGTAATTAAGGACATAGTCGCTTCCCCATATTACTCTTGAGAAACTACCTGAATCACTACATTTTCCTATCTGACAATAGTTGTGATGGATAACTCTGTAAAACAGCATTACTCAGTTCTCCATTGGTTGGGTGTGGTATGTGGAGGTTTTCCGTCTCTCTCTCTACAGCTAAGAATCTCAGTCAGTCCGGCTAACCAAATACTAATGGATAAGGTGAACAAGTTAAATGTGCTTTGTGCGACGAATTACCCTTAATTAAACCAGACTGACCCTAATGAAATATCCATCAAGAATGAGTTAACGTTTCTTCATATGGAAACAACAGGAATCCTAGGTGTTAACACCTCTATAAATTATTAGCTGACCAGTTCCTGGGTTTTGTTTTTGCACATGTGTCATGTTATTCCCATCCCATCCCATACCATCCCACCCCAGCCCATCCAATCCCACCCCATCCTATCCCATCCCATCCCTCTCTCTGGTAATGGGAATACTGAATTTCAAAACCCAATCCTCCCCACAAAAGCCCTGTATTACACAGTTGAGTTTCCTTCCAGTTGCTTTTGGTAGTTAATAAATGTTATAAACATAAGCATATCCCTAATAAATATGCGTTATTTGAGATCAGCATCCTCTGTATAACCAAAGGAATGCTTATATATGTTTTTATTAATTTATTTCCTGTTTTTTAAGCTTTTGTTGTTGACAGTATATGATATCTGCTTTGGGTCTTGAGGTGCCAATTGCCTGTTCTTTAAAAGTAGATTCAATAAAGGAAGTTTCCAGGATATGGCCTGTTGCCTGTTGTTCAAAGAGATAATCTGAACTGTTGGTGAAGTTGGAAGAAAGAAAATTAAAACCATTTTGCTTCAGTTTTAAATGTATATCTATTTTGATTGGGAGGCCATAAAATTTGTTTTGTTCACAAATTTTTTAAAAAAAATTTTTATTTCAATCATTGTTTTGTTGAAAATCGTGGATTTAACACATGAAGAAACTGAGCTGCATGCATTGTAAAATCCAAGATACACCTTATCGTTATATATGGTGACATTTTTATATACAGTGACATTCTACCACTTTTCAAATTGCGAAAATGTGAATTCACAAATAGGTAATGTATTAGAGAATTAGACCAGAGGCCGTCAACCCTTCTAAGGTTTGGGACCCCCAAATGAAGCCCAGAGCTACTGCTGTTGGTTGGTCACAGAAGTGACTAAGGAGAATGAGGGCTTTAATGTTTCTGGCGCTGTGTGCGTGGGGAGGGAGGGGTCCTTTGACTTTCTAGTTTGTGTTAGATGTTCAAGACATGTGAAAAAATGTGAATTACATTTCTCAACTGACAAGTTGACAGCTATCACCCCTTACGTAAGTATAATTTTGCGCAAGTCGGATTTACCTTCCCATACCGTTCAAGATACCTAATAGCAAAAACATATAAAACAAAAATATACTACTAATTCATACTAAAGGACACATATTACATTAAAAAAAAAGATAAATTTAAAATTTACTTATGGATGCATGTTGCCTTTTTGTGCGGTCGTCGCTTCCTAAAATGCGGATTTACTTACGTTGCTTTTACGTAAGTCTTTTAGTTTGTAAATGAAACACCTTTGGAGGTACCCCAGATTTTGGTGGAAAGTGTTGCCGATTGGTGATTGGTGACTTAGGCTTGTTTACATCCCCCTTGTCACGGCATGGCTCCTGCCAGCTGCTGCCGTCATCAGCATGCTGTCTAAACAGGGCATTTCCTGTTACCCTTGGAGACAGGAAGTAGTCGAGAAGGCCGGAGTAAGAGCCTGGCAGACAGCTGAGATACTACACAGGGACAAAAGGCAATTATGCTCCTTGCTTTGTCACATTTGGTATTGGAGATGTGGAAATTTAACATTTTAAGTTGAACTGCATGAAAACAAACACAACGGTGATTTTAATAGAATGCTTTTGTAAAATTGTACTGATTGTGAGAGTAAAGTGTCCTAGGTTTCTAAAACAAGAAGATAATTAATATTATTATAACCTGCTATAAGATTTGTTTTTTTAATTCTTGACCACCCTACATCTAGAAATCTGTTAATATGCTACATTTATGCCCAGTGATCAGTGCAAAACATACCAGAATGTTTACATTTTATGAGATGGTATTTATTGTGATCTCTTGCTTTTTAAGGTCAATGTTGTTTAAAAAAAATAAAACTCAGAATTCATCCTGAAAATGAAATAATATATTATATAACGGAATCCATAACTATCAAAACACAATAAGACATTGAGTAGTGGCAGACAGACAGACAGACAGACAATCAGTCTAAATCCTTCTGTATCTCCATAGTGACGCCCGCTTACCCAAACAGACCTTTCATGTTTACCAGTATACATGAATCCGGTAATTATGAGCCAGGCAGAAGATTGCCTAGGAAAGGACACCTGACCTTTATTTCCTAAGAATGAATGGTGTTTACTTCTACAAAATATTTACAGACTGACAAAAGGATTCTGTCTAAATGACAAAAAGTACACATTTTCCAAACACCTTGCATTCACTAAAAGAGCGTCTTGCTACCAGCAAACAGGTATATCCAAATACTATACTGTGTTTGTATACACACACACACACACACACACACACACATACAGACACACACATATTCATAATTATATCTTTGTGGGGACTTTCCATTCATTTCTATGGGAAAAACTCGATTCCCAACATGAGGACTTTATCCCCTACCCAGCCAAAACCTTAACCATAAGTAACCAAACTAAATACGAGACTTTTATATATATATATATAGAAAGAGAGAGAGAGACATGCACTGATTGTATTGGCCAGCTATCGGCCATCGACCAATGGTTAAAAATGAGCTGATATTTACCAGCGATAATTTACTTTAAAATGGTGACCCATATTGCTTTGCACACCCATGTACTAAACAGTTAGAAAAAATGTGTGCTGTGTGAAATTATTTTAATGCCAGTGAAAATGACGTCAGAACTGCATTTTGCAAACATTGCTCTGATAAAATTTCATGAGGAGGATCTACTAATAAATATTTCAGCACAACGAATTTGATTGCTCAGCTTAAGGCGAGACAGGGAAGAGTATGAAGAGTTTCTGAAAAACAAATCTGTTCCAGTAAAGAGGACTGCATTACTGCTGAATGATGCAAGTCTGTCATTAACAAAAGCATTTGATAGCGAATTACGGAGTTTATCACACTTGATCATCACCCCGTCTTTGTTGTAAATGTGTAAGATGTACACATGTATAAAATATAGTGCTCTGGGACTGTTGTTTTATACCAGAGTTGGTGTTTTCTTACCAAAAAATAAATACTTTTTCATATTTTTGGAATTTGTTTTTTGGCTGTAGTGTCCCTTTAATCATATTGAAGCAGAACCTCCCAAACAGTTACTGTCAGTTTTCGAAATAGTCGGGTATCGGTATTGACCATTAATTTCCATACTGGTGCATCACTGTGGATATTGTGAGGACAAAGCAAAGAGAGTGCACGGGGACAGTTGTACTGAACTTTTTTCCCCCGTAATACAGCATCCCTCACATGTGAACCAAAGGAACCAGGGGACAACAGCCGTGAAAAGAACATTGATGTTGATGTGACATCAGGCATGTCCCCCAGGTGCTGGAGTAGATATAAGCAAGAGGGTTTCGAAGTTCACATCCTGGACCTGGTCTTCAGCGCCAACTCTGCCATGGTAAGTCTGCTGTTAAGCTGTTAGTTGTTATTTTGTGCAGAACTGTCTACTGTCTGATCCTAGTGAAGATGCATGCTGAATTGTTATATTGCCTTGGAAATTTGCACATTTCTGATGCCATTTGTAGCATTTTGCAGCTTCATTATTAAATTACAAAAAGCTCTGTCTACTAAAGAAATTTACTGTGGCCTAATTGCTATATATGCTTCAGTTGTTATTTAGTTGCTTTACATAAAATGTCCTTGAAAGTATTGTTTTAGTATTTGCAAACTTTCACAGATGTAAATGTAGAAATTTGACCATGGATTCTTCTATGGTTAAACAACATATTGAGGATAAGTTGCTGGAAATACAAAAAGAAGTTATTGAATTTGGAAGAACGGACATTTGAAAGGGAAGTCAGAGCCAGACTCTAGTTCTGTCTTCATTAAATAAACCAGTAGATAAAGGCTAGTGCATGACAGATCTCCCCGGAGACCACAACTTCCATTAGTGAAATGAAGGACTCCACAGGGGTCTCTGTGCAAGAACTTGTAGATCTACAGGGGTACACATGCTCTGACCATTGCAGACTAAACCCAAAAGCATTCCAGAAACATAAGAAATCAAAAAGCACTACAGAGGGTTTTTGTATACAGTCTATGCAACCTTTTCTGTACACATTCTCGGCACATTTTCTATGCCATAATAACATCTTCATCTACTAAGTTGGAACAAATTCTGAGAAACCTAAAATGTGTGCTTAGTTAACTGAGGATCCTATACTGACATCATGAAGGAGCTTGGCTTTAATGGTTGTTTATATTCAGCTGGGATTTAACAGTAATGCTTCACAAATAGGGTGAAAAATAACTACAGTCCAAGTGAACCAAAATTTTTCCTCTGAGATTACAGGCAACATACAAGTATGTTTGGGTATGTTTGGGGGAGAGGTTACTGGGTGATCAGCTGCGAATGAGAGCTTGGCTGAGGGGGCAGTAGCTTGCTTTAGTCGTTATTGATGTCATAGTCTGGAAACTTTTTTGCCACTTGGCAGAAAGCCTAGACTGGACTGCTGGAGCCGTCTTGGGTTACGGGAGGGTGAAAGAATAATGGGAAGCAGTTTTACATCAGAAAAGCTTGACAAAAGTGCCCTGAAAAAACAGCTGAAAAGGAAATCAATTCAATGTTGAAAATGCAGAAGCAAAAATAGCAAGAGTGAGTGATCAAGGATTGGATCTTTTTTGTTTAAATGAAAACAGTATTGGGGGTGCAAGGGTTGAGTTCTTGAAACATTTAGTTGTTTTCTTAAAATAGCAGTAATAATAATAATAATAATAATAATAATAATAAAATATGTTACAGACTAAAAGACATTTATCAGGAGATTTAAGTAGCCTTTGGCCTGGTTGGTTGTGATTTATTTCAAAATATTTAGGTTTTTTTCCAGTTGCTCACCACAACAATTGCTCACTCACCGTCTAATCTCATAAATACTGACTGAAAAATACTTCAAATAACAGAAGTCTGACCATTTTTGTTAATCAGAACTTCCCGAGAATCAGTTTGAAGTTCCATCAGCTTCCTGACTTTGAGAACTGAACAAATAGTCTGTCTGCAGTTTGTTTAGTTCTGTATGTGAAATACCACAAAGAAGTTGAACTATCCTAATTACTTGAAATGAGTACCCAAAAATACACAAAAATATTAATCGTATTTTGCAGAGGATTAATCAATTACACCTGTTCCCTGATTGAAGCAGTTAAAAAACAAAAGTTATTCATGATATAATCAGTCAACATACAAAATGAAACAATGTTATATCATCATCCTAGAACGATGGCCCTCATGCTCACTCAGCAGAGAACTTCCTCAGTGTTGGTTCCGGTGTGGTGGTCTATTTTTCAATCGCAAGTTAATTTACACAATTATGATTGGATTAACTCCATGTTTGCCCATTTTCAAAGAAGAAGGTGTTAAATATATTTGCAGTTTTACAACATTGCAAAGTATCAAGCATTCAAGAACGTATTATGATGTCCAGTAAAGCTTAAGTGGGCTCTTGATTTTAATGGGAAAGACATTCATATCTGCTGGGGGCAATTTGTATGCAATTATTTTGCCATAAATAAAAGATAACAGACGAGAACTGGTCTTGCTTGCAATAATTGACATATACCTTCCATTGCTCACAGATTCCGGGCAAAAGTTACGCAGGGCCCCAAGTGAACGTGTGGGTGGTGCAGGTGTTATCTGTGGTATCCTGTCAGTGCTGCTTAAACACTGTTAATGGTCTTTCAATGAGTGCTGTAACAGTTCTGCTTGGATGGTGAAGATTTAGGAAAGGTTTGTCAGTTTGCCGCCGGGACCTCTGTGTCTGGGAGGGTATGAGTGCATCACCACAGGAATCTCCAAACACTAGACTGAATTCAGGAAAGTCTCTGCGCACATCTCTGGGGAGCGTGGTGTAAACTGGAATGTAAGCTGCTGAACCAGGCTCCCAAACCAAAACATTTCAGCTCACAGGCATAACATTTCAGACTTCAAGAAAATTAGCAACTCTCTCCTGCAATAAATAAATAATCCAGTAACAGGGAAAAAAATAGTATCCCAGGAACAGAATTTTTCCGGGCTATTTAATGTTGAAATGATTAAATGATACAGCAAGCTCCACTGCAAGCACTGCTGTTTTTCAAAATTCGCGAAAAGTCCATTTGTAGCTTTTCAATTAAAAATGTATTTTAAATTAGCTGTCTGAGCCAGGACTGGACTCATTTTTAGCAACTGTCTGAATAAGCTGTTGAAGAATGGGCATTTCCTGGTTAAAAGCAAAATCGGTGGGTGGTTTGTGTATCAGAGAAAAGTCAGGAATGGATTTATAGAGTGTTTGCGCAGCACACATCCCTCACTTAGCTTAAATTTGCTCGGTGACAGACTGAGCTGACATTACACAGCACTTTCTGTTTTACATCTAAAAGGAACTGTAATTTAAACAAGTCCTGATTGATTGTCATGCCTTGAGGTCACAAAGGCCTCGAGGACAGCTGTGATGGCGAAACAGAATAGGGTTTTATTGAACTAAATGAACAGGGATGTAAACAAACAGGGTAGCAAGGGATCAGAAACAGGAGGGCCTGAAATGAGGAAGGGCACAGGCAACAGGAAGATATGACATCAGTGACTGGAGCGGGGAATACAGCACTGGGAAGCACATATATACGAGATTAATGAGGGAGCTAACGAGAGGCAGCTGGGAGTAATTCACATGAGGGTTAGGAACAAGAGGTAAGACAAACAAGTAACAAACATGGCTTGTTAGGGCCACACCAGGGAGGAGACAGGAGGGTCAGGTCAACCAAGCTCCCGATATAAAAAGTTGTACTTGGAAACAGAGTCATCACAATTACTCGATTAGAATTGCTTACTCGATTATTAAAAAGCATCAATACATTTTTTTTTTAATGATTACTCGGCAAGAAAGTAATAGGATACAGGCCCAAATAAAGAGCAAAATCATCATTTGTGTGGAAGCACTTCACATTAAAAGTGAACGAAAATGCAGTCATCATCTGTCAGTATTGCAGATTGCAATTCGAATACATGTTAAAAGAAGACACTCAGGTTTGACGGATTCACCCAGTAATGCGAGGTTAGCCATAGACACAGTTTGTGCCATTTAGCCTTGTGGAGTAGCTTACCCTGTCTTTGTCATCATTTTGACTTAAATTATGTTATTTAATTTACTTTCTGCGATTCCTGTATGTCCAAAATAATCTCTGCTAAAACGAATATTCGCTTCATCGCTTAGCCACATTATTTTACATAATACATATAACCAATTAATATCAATTATTTTTCTGAACGTATTGTGTTTTAGGGCTGAACAATATGGAAAAAGTCAATTTTAGGTTTTGAGATATTTAAGTGTTGAAAATTAACTGCATGGCCAAGTACAACTCATTTACCAACAGAGTCTGGCAAATAAGTTGTTGGTGCTGCCGTGTTTGTGCCAGCAGACCCATTGCAGTGCCAGCAAATCACTTGCTTCTGCTCAATATCCTCTCTGTGTAATACAAAATGGCTGGACAGTACAAATCCCTGGATGTAGGTCTTGCTGCACCCCAAATATCAAGGATGTATCAGGTGCATCCTTGCCAAACGAGAACAATCCCATGATGCATTGCGTGCTGTTACAATGGCGGAGGAAGAAGGCGCGAGCAATAACTATTACCTTAATCAGGGTTACCTTAATCAGAGTAACGTTTCTGTCCTTGCGGTCAGATAGTATTTTCCCGTTGTTTTTGACTCGTGAGATTGCTTAACTGGAATGGTTACCAGTGTGTAGCATTTGTACAGAGTTGAAATAAATATGAATATTTTAAGTGTAAACATTATTTGTGAAAAAAGCACAAGTAATCATGCCAGAAATAATTAGCCATTTGGACTGGATGTTTTGATTATGTGTCATTTATTAAGTAATAAAAATTATGTCCAGGGTAATCAGCTGGGCATTCAGCATTGTGGAATGACAAGTGCACATCTGTCTCAATCCACAATTGGTGCATTCTCTGTCCTTGAGATCTTGCGAGATCATTCTTTGAAGGCAAGGTCGCAAGACCGGTATTGGCAAGGCCTCAAGTACGGTCTTTGCATTTTTGGTATTGCGTTTTCGTAACCAGGGGTGTTTCTCACTACTTTTTAAACCACACTTTTTCTGATTAGTCTGATGTAGTCAGGAATTTTCTGGGTTAAATTTGATGCATGTATTGCACTGACAGCTTGCAAAATGTTCATTTATTGACACCACTGCCCAATCTACACCTGCAAGCCAAAGCCTAATCAGTTGTAAAAGCACCCATCCATTTCAGAGACTGCTTGCCCTATTCAGAGTCACAGGGGGTCCAGAGCCTATGGGCACAAGGCAGAGAACAGTCCAGGATGGGGCACCAACCCATTACAGGGTACACTCACACACCTATCACTCAGAGATACACACCTACAGGCAATTTGAAAACTCCAGTTAACCTCAACATATTTTTGGACTGTGGGGGAAACATCTGAGGACGTAGCGGAAACACCACAACAACACAGGGAGAACATGCAAACTCCACACACAGAGCCATGGTGGAGACCTGAACCCAGGTTCCTGATGTGTGAGGAGACCACACCACCACCAACCACCCCACCTTTTGTACTCTGAACTTTGAATTGTACTTGAATAGTAACTGAGTTACTGAGATACTTGTGTCTCTTCGAGTGAAGTGTTGCCAAGCTCTCTAAGCCCTTGAATGTGGCATTTGCTTCTTTATAGATGGACACATGAACTTAGAAATATGGTATAGTGACATACAGGTAATCTACAGTGAAGAGAATGCTGTTCTGTTAAACCGGGTCCATTAAATTTTATTGTTTCCAGAATTCAAACATTATTAAATTTACGCCCCTGTATCACTGAAAAAACAGAAGGTATTAGCAAATGCACAAAACATGCAGATCTTTGCATTTTTGTCTGGGAACATTCGAAACATCTGGTCGTAATATTGCTGTCTCTGGTGTTCAGGTAGACTTTATAGGGAAAACAAACCAAACCAACCCTATCTGAAACCAGTGTTAAGGACACTGTTAAGTGTATCCAGTACTGTTGCTGGTTAACTATGTTGATAATACCCAACAACAGAAATATCGATAATCGTTATCGTTCACCTAGTGTTACTGAGATTTAAGCACATAGACATTAAATGACTGTAATGAAAGTGTTAGCAGCCTGTGGAGACAGTGCATCTGCTAATAGTTGCTAATTGGGTTGTATAATTCGTTTTGGGTAATTTGAGGTAATTTATAGTCATTACTATCCATTAATACGCTTGGCTGATTTTGCTGAAATGTAAATGGATATGGTCGCTGTATTTTTGAGGAATGCATATATCTTTGTATTATAAAGAATAAGCAATTATAGGTAAATAGTAGGCAGTACAATAGTGTGAGGCAGCAACATGTCAGGTCAGTGGATCAGGATAGGAGTGAAAGGAGCTGTTCTTTTTTGTAAGTACATGGTGACAGTGTTATGAAGCTGTGGTGCTGACCTGAAAGAGGGCAAAAGTTAAAAGGCTGGTCCTGTGAGCTTTCAGGAAGTCAGAAAGGGAGCAAAACAGGGCTGCCACTGCAGGCTCAGGGCAGTGGAGTGGTAGATGTCCTGCTCTCATTTAGTGCAGGCCATGCTGTCAGTGTCCTGCCTTAGGGAAGGTTACAGCATTTCATCTGCCAATTCCAGGCCTCAGATCTCAGCCACATGTTCATATGTTCACGTACTAAGCTGACACTCTCAGCTTAATTTATTACATTTACAAGCCATACCTTTATTTGTATACAAGGTAATACAATATAATAAGGTAGAAACCGGCACTAGGTAATTCCAACAAGATGTTTTAATGTATTGGGAAACACAATACATTAAAACAAGATTCTCTTTTTCTGTCTTTTTTTTTCTTCAGTTTTTCATAATGGACTTTGAGAAACTTAACAAAGCTCATGTCGTGCTGAAGAGATGCATGGAGACTCCCCTTCGGGTTTTTAAACGCGACGGAACACCAGTCAAGTTTCATGTAAGTATCACCAGCGATGGTTTTTATAATATGTTTAGTAACAGATTCAATGTTGTGGAAACCTTCAGTAATATTATTAATTTAAGTCAGAGCATTTTACATTTTATGATATTTTTTCTGTACAGTCTATACATCGTTTTTTTTTTATTGTTTCTGGACTGAGTATTTCTTTACACATTTTGAAGTCCTCTATCTGAAGCCAGGCTGCTGAGTTATTGGTCAAATCGATGAGCTCTTGCTATGTTTGGGTTTGAGGAAGTAGAACGCCTTGCAGTGTAGCCAATTCCTGCCAGGTTAGGCTTGTTCCTCTCATTTGGCTATACAGCTACCCACTGTTCCACTTCATATAAGATGAGTGCCTAATACCAGCAGTGTAGGGGGAGACCTCCCAGTTTGCAAATGATTTAACCTTGTTTTCATTAGCAAAGCAGCTATTAAGACTGAAGAACATGTACATAATAAGAGAAAAGGGTGTTAAAAAACTGCAGCAGACACTATTATTTATGAATAATATAGGTTATTTATGAACAATACCTGTATTATTCTTAGGTTTCAGTGCACCCTTCTCTACCTTATTTTTCAATAGGTTTTAGAATAATGCAAAGTCACCATCACAGAGAAAATCACATAGGCTTTATTAATGGTGAATATGCATGTCAACAGATGGGATGTGATATTACAAAGGCAATCTGCTACATCTTTGTGCGTCGCCAGGTTGCCCATCTCATGCCAGTCAGCATTTTTTTTTCGTTTAATACTTTTGGCTTTTGATACTGTACATACAAAAGAGATTCAACCAATATTTGACTGGCCTACCAGTAGAAGCTAGCAGCAACCCTCCAAGTTGGCTACTTATGGCTGGTCAGAAATACAGCCGCGGAAAAAATTAAGACACATACACCCATATAAATTGAGAAATAAAGGAAACAAAAAACTTGTGCCGTGGCCTCTTAATTTTTCTGCAGATGTATATTAGCATTGCTAAGGCAAAGAAAGTTATTCCTCTTGAACCCTGACGCTTTTCAGACTGACCTGCCTGCTTTACCTGACTGACTGATACTTGACTGAAAGCATTTAGTTTTGCTGAAGGAATTCTTTCCTTGAATTCTGCTCATATCACTCCACTAAGCCTTTTCAGACACATCAGTAATGTTAGGGAGATTATCAGGCATGATGGAGCCTGGGTTTAAATACATCACAGTTTTATCATGGCAAACAAAAGACGGAAGTCTAATCTGGAAGTGATGACAGGCTGAATTGCTCCTGTCTTAGCCACCTCCTGCACACACTTACTGGACCCTCGTGAGAGGCATCACCTTTTTAAACCTTGGCTATAAATCTAATCAGTTCTACGCTGCCTTTATGCCCTCTTGTAATTTTTTTTTACGTTTTTGCATGCAATGTTGTATTTCTCTTGTCTTCTTTTAATCTTCATCTACTGAAAATGCAGTCTGAGCAGTATTGTCAGAAAAAAAGAGGCTGACCCAATACCATCCTACTTTTTGAGTCCATATAAGGAATTAGCTTAAAGATTTTTGAGTGGGGTCTGAAAGTTCCATTTTTACTCATTCTGTTCACTGCTCTTTTTTAGCTATGGTTTTCAGAATCTGGTGACGCTGGTTCCATGCAACTGCAAAGCTCAGAGTACATTTATCAGTATTGTTTTATTTCAGCACAAAACAACTCAAGCACAAAATTGCTATTGATAAATACCTTAAACAGAACAAAAGGTTACTTCTAGAGTAGACGTTTTCAAAATACATTAATCTAACAGCAACTGAAAAAAAACAAATATAGGAATATTTAAAAGAATTGCATGACCAGTGTGAGAAAAAATATAACCATATACTCTCTGCAAAGAGAGTTTTTTTTTAATTTTTAATTTCATTTATTGTAGCACAGATGCACATTGCATTTCACCCTCAGTATTTAAGATTAAATTTTCTGTGACATAAAAGGTACAGAATATTGTATATTGATATCACACACCGCATTCTTAATTCTCTTGATTCATTTATAAATGAGCTGCAAAGCTCATTACCATTCAAAGCAAAAAAGCAATAGGATGTGGAATTGCGTGGCTATGCAAGTAAAAAGTAGTGACCCTTGCTGACGCACAAAGTTAAAAACGTCTCATTTCCTGTCTCCACTCAGGGCTCCAAATGGTTTGAAAAATGAGGCTCTTAGACACTTTCTGTAACAAACACCAAATTTTAAATCATCCAATTCCACAAGTTAAAAGGGGTCAGGGGCCCCTTTACTCAGTGTGACACATAGGGGGAGCCCAATAGCATGAAGAAGAAAGAAGCAGGATTACAGCTCCTGTGTCTCTATAGGCCCATGTGAAATATCCACATTTGGTTTGGATTACAGGAACTGTAGTTTATTTAGTTTATGTAGTTCATTATGTCATTATACATCTCAACTATCATTCAATACAGCTCTGTTGCTTACTGACTCTGTTAATGGTTTCCGGCTCCCAAACACAGCAACTTAAAACTTACACCATCTGATGTCTGTCATTTAAACATACTCCATTCTCTTTTGAAAAGCACATTTACCTTATTTCACAGGATATGAATAATACAACTGACATCGGAGAAGATCGTGTCGTACATGAAATCTGTCATACGAATATCTTGGAATTGGCCAAAAAAAGATTTGGAGGGGTTACATCGTTTACAACTATTTACGACCCATCTGAAATTATCTTTACTGGCAAGCAGGGTGAGTTCGACTAGCTATGAAGCAGAAACATTAAAAAACATTAATCCATGTAAAAATTTGCACAGCTTTAGAACCCAGGTCAGCTGAATTACAATTAGTGTTTATTATAATTTAATAATTACATTTGCTTTTTTAAAGAATTAAAATTATGTATTTTACGGAAGAGAAAGTGGGGTGAGTGATTTTTTTTGTTTTACTTATTTGTCATTGCAGCGGATATAAATTCAATGGAGTGCATTCCTGAAAAAGGATTTTTTCCAAAGCAATACCTATTGTATGATATTAAAAATCCAGCTTTAAAACAACCCTTTAAGCTGTGCTCCAAAGACAATCAAGTACCTGGAAAGAAAATTCACATTATTAACATTCCAGATTCAGTTCCCATCCAGTAAGTGCATGTTTATGAATTATTTAAGAAAAGGATGATGCTGTGTAGCTTAATTTTGCTGCATCTACTTTTGATGTACTTTTCTTCCCAGAGAGGTTTTCATTCACGTCATTTCGGACAACGAAACAGCACTATTTTTGAGAGGACCAAATGGTACAGTGTGGAATGTTGAAGAACCATTCAAATTAATTGTAAGAAGTTATTACTTTAAAAGTTATTTTTAAATAATTTACTTTTTTCTAAAGATTTCTAAAGTTATTGTTGTCAACTTGCCTGCTATTTTCTTTATTGATGTAGCAAATTACAGGCCTTCTCAACCAAATTTTGAATACCGACTATTTAAAGATAAGTAATAGCAGTACAATATAGTACATATACCAGTAAATTAAACTTGTCTTTGTTTCTCCACCCAGTCTAACAACCAGGTGCAGATGAAATTTAATGGATCTCAGATCACCGTTGAGCCTTCAATAGAGAATGTCATAGACAGTTATAAGGATGTCCAGCATTTAGCTATGAAAAAAATAGGTTTAAATTTCATGTATATAGAAATTACAGCTGCCATTTCAAAGATAAGACTGGTGATTAAAGAACCAACTTCTTTAATCAATGGGCCTAATTCACAGATACCCCCAGGTTCAGGTATGTTTATTTACTTTTTTTTTAAATTTTGTTCTGCATGTATACTTTCATTCTCTGCTTCTGTTCAAGTCTATTATTAATAATATTTTCTCTGGCATTTTGTTGGTGGGAAAATGCTATAAAACCGGTGGTCAACAGTACAAGCACCATTTTGAGATTTTCTCCGTAGAGCCATTTTTCTATGTCTTTTGGCATTTTTTATTGTTTTCAGAAGGACTTAGAAAGTAGAAGCCATTCTAGTTACGTTAAGGTTTTCACACTTCTTTTTCTTTACTTGTATCCTTGCCTTTCTTTGTATCCCTGGGTCTGTAGTATCCATGCAGTTATTTGAGTCTGCAGACTACAAGACTCATATTGACCCCATGACCAAGGTCCAGAGTGAGAAGAGGATATATGCAGAGGTAATCAGTGAAGTATGCGGATGACTCTACTTTTCTCTTTTCAGAGGTTAGTCACTGACAATTCTTGTTCATCTTCATTAGATTTCCAGCAGGAGTGAGGAGGTCAAGGTGGCGGCGTGTTCAGTGCAGTCTGAGAATCCCTGTCATGCGGAATTGCCCATGCCTTTCCATGTAGAGCACTGTCCTCTGAACATTTGCCATAACAGGACCAGGTTCAGCCTTTCTTTCCAGCAGATTCAGGATGCACCTTCAACTGTCTGGGATCTTGAGTGTAAGGTCAAAATCTGTCTCAGGCAAAACAGTGATATGGTAAGAAACATTTGTGAAGTATATATTTCTATTCTATATTATTTGTGCCAGAACAGCCCAGTTATATTACTTGAAACTGTTTTTTCTTTTTTTCTAGAAATGTCATGATGAAGACCATGTCAAAGTAGCTGTTGAAGTCGTTAAATCAAGTGTGCCTTCTGGTGAGTATTTGTGATGTTGCACAGATGGCTGTTATAGTCCTACATCAGTTTTCACAAGCTTTTGGGCCGCCATTGTGTATAGTTTTATCAGCGAGGCGACCACTTTTATTTCCTCTTTCCAATTCTGCAGGAGATGAGTCAACAATTTGAGGCAGCAATAGGGAAGAGCCATTTATTTCTGCAGTGTGTCACGCTGCATGGCTTTTCTGATTATCTCCTCAGTGAAACCTCAAGAAAGAAAGAAAAACTGTAGTACTCCACTAGGAGATTCTGCTGGGGAGAGGGAAGCCATTGGGGGTGGGGAGCAAGGGTTAGAGACATGAGCCACGCACGCTGGGGCGTGCTCTTTAGGAAGGCCAGTTGCCTGACCTCGTGGAAGCAATCAGAAATGATGAGCCTTTGGGGGATTTATTATGCTGAACGTTGGACAGGTGCCAGCATAACCACGGGCTATTGTCACCAGCACACAAAGACGGGAAAGTGTTGCTCTTCAAAGGAAAGACCATCTCACAGCCGATTCTTACAGCCCAATGATTGCAGCCCCCCCCCCCCCCCGTCAAGGTCATTTTGAAGGATAGCGAGTATTTCGGACATAGTCACATGCAAAATCGGAAGATCCGAAACTCCTGATTAAATGTGTTTTCCGTTGTTTACTGTCTACCTTTCCACAAGAGAGAGCACACCTCTTGGGATACGCCTGACTTCTGGGCCAGATACAGGAAGGCAGACTTATGCAACTGTCACTGTTTGTTTGTACTTAGACAATAGGATACACAGGACTGGGGAGCATCATCTACAGTATGAATTGGCTTTCTTTCATAAAAAGCTCTACCTTGGCCTGCGACCCCAGTGGCCAATGACCTAGGTGAGACTCACTAAAGATAGTTGTCTCATTTATTGCAAGATGCAATTAGATTTTTGCAGAGATTATATTTTTTCAGAATACTTTATTCAGTCATTTATTCAAGTATGTGCTATACCTGTTTTGAATACCTTGATCAGAGATTTGTTGGCAATTACACAGGATTATCCTTGTGAAACATACTCTAAATCACGTATTTGTTTCCACCTGCTGCTGATTGCAGTAGTCTCTGTTCCGGAAGCAGCACTCTGCGCCTTGCAAACAGGTCTGGAATTTGTTGACCGGATCCATTGCAGGGGGCTTGACAGTCTGCCGCTTTGATTTTTATTTTTTATGTTTTGTGAGGGCTAGGAGCGCCACTGAGCTGTTCTTCCTGTTTGGGAGCTGCCGGTGGGACGCCTCAGGGGCCGTGCAGAGTGGACGTCTCTTTGTCCTTGACCCGGCTGCCCCCAGCATTCCAGCCACCTTAGCTCCAGCATCCTGTCTCTATTGACTCTTATTTGTGCAAATAAAGCAATTTTTAAATTCCTGGGATGAAAAAAACAGGATGAACGAGAGTGAAAAATGGGGCCTTATATAGAAGAGCTGCTGGATTTTTCCTGTCCACATGTCTGAACAGCAACCGGTCGACACTTAGAAAACATCAAAACAGGCGGCATTTATTTTAAGTGATGGCACGTGCCTCGTGTTTTCTGTGAAGGTTCAAGACGTACTCTTGTGGGTTGGCAAGAAGCTTTACTGCCACTTTGTTAATCGTGTAGTTGTTAATTGTTAAAAGTATAATGTTAATATTTTAAGTCAAATCCTGGTCATTGTGAATTTAATTCATTCTGGACAAAAACGTGCTTTGATATGTAAATGGGTCCACATTGGTCTCAGTCAGTGTGCAGTCTGGTTAGATTGCCAACCTTCATAATTGTGAATTGAACATTTGTTATGAAAATAATGTTTTAGTTAATATACTCTCTTAGTAACCAAGGTAAAAATGTGAATTAAAAACCTGATTTCACTTCCAGGCAGGAATTGAATCAGTGATGACAGTGAAACACTTGTGATTTACAGCAGTAGTTTGCTGGTGTAAATGTGTTGAATCATTGAATTGTTATTTGCGATGTGAAGCTTCAGAGAAGCTGATTAAAAAGGGCTAAATCAGCAGCATTTGAGTTCATGATAAGTTCAAAAACAGTGTAGTACGTGACTTTCCATCTGGACAAACAGAAGCAGCACAGTGCCACGCAGCACAGGATGCAGGAGGCAGCCGGCCCAGCCAAGAAGGTGTAAACGCTGTAATTAGCGAAGGTTTTGGGAAACCCTGCAGGATGACTCCTACCACAGGATGAGCAATGGGCTTCCTGATATCAGAACCCAGGCAATGCACTGGGGGGAGGAAGGGGAGTCAGGGACTGTTGGCATGTGGCAGAAAGTTTACGTTGGGAAATGAGTGTGTTTCTTCCCGCTCGCTCGGGAATGACTGGCAGCCAAGTGACTTTCCATGTCCATTTTTGTGAGTTGACTCTTAGCTGGTGTAGTTTGTCTGGGTATGTGTCTGAAAATGGTCTGACATCCTGTACACTGAGTGATATACAGCAGTAGTACAATGTACACTAAAGTGCCTCCTGGGGTAGGTCACTGTAACTCCAACTGAATAAGTATTACTGAAATCTTATAGTCAATAATAAACCGCTGGGGAAAAAAACAGTCCTCGTGACATGAAATGCACGCTGATTGTGATGGCTAGAAGAACCATGTAACCCAGGAGTGTAACTCTGGCAGCACTTGGGTCCCAGTTTGTTGTGCCCCTCCGGGTAGGTGGGTCTTTTCCGGATCCAGGAGGGACTCAAGATGACAAAAAATGCACATAAAAATGAAGCTGTGGTTTTGGGAGAGTCAAAACATATATACTTATATATATTTTGTGCTCTGGACTACTGGGTTGGGGGGAGTGTCAACATCAGTTTATACAAATCTCAGAGGTGTCTGGTATCCCTCAAATGTCCGGTCAGCTTATTTTTGCATGTTGGCATTAACCACTACATTCCCAGTATTTATATATTTGTTATTTAATCTAATTAGTCCATATGAATATACGTAATTACGGTATCATGGAATGGGCATTATTAACTCTCTGGTGTCTGTCTGTATGCAGCATGGTGCCCCGACACCAACCTCTCGTCTGTCCTGGGTGTTGCTTTTGGAGGATTCTTAATAGGGATGCTTCTTATGGGAGCTTTGTGGTTTATCAAGGTTCGCACAGGTGAGTTACTAATCGGACTTCATAGTATTCATGCTTTTTTCCACCTTTGTATTACTATAGAAAAAACATTGAAAACATAAAGCCTCTAATATAAAAATGCATATTTTTGTTTTCAATATTACAGATTATTTGAATTGTTAACTGTACCTTTCAGGAATGGGTGTCGTTTCGACATCACCTCACATCCCAGGTAAGAGCCAACTGTGTGTGCTTTTTCAAAATGCATGCTTTGTTGCCATGGCAACAAGTAACCAAACATCTGCAAATCTAAGGAAGTCTGCTGACCAAGGACACCAAAGTGGTTTCATTGCTGATGCACTGTTACTTCCTGCTTGGTTTTTTCAACAGGATGTCCCAGCTCTTTGGCCAAGCGGCAGCCCGTCTCCGGGAACAGCGCGCCCTCGCAGGACAGCAGCGCCAGCCCGAGCATTGGCAGCACCCAGAGCACACCCACAAGCAGCATGGCATAGCGCAGGAGCAAATGCAGCGGCAAAACAAACATGCGGCCAAACAGTCTGTTCAGGTGCTGAGCATGCGACCTTAATCTAGGGAAAGAGAAAAGGTTTACACTCTAAAACTATTTCTTTTTTCTGGATTAAGGAAAATATGGCCATGACAACCAAATGGTGATTTATTTTTGTGAAAAAGATGCCGCTTGTCATATATTCACACACTACCATTATTGCACCTTGGCTGAGTGGTTTCAGGGAAGGTCAGAGTTTCGATTTTGCACTCACCTCTGTAAAATTCCAGGAAAGCCCTAAATAAACTCAGCTCTAGCTACAGGAAGAACATATATCACCCATTAGATAAACAGGAAATGTGCTACAATTTTTACAATAAAGCATGTTGAGAAGTCATGGTCAGTTTCAGAGGATTAGCTTAATTTAAAATAATATAAATCCCTCATAGTGGCCCTAGAATTCCCTAGAATTTTACATTTGCATTCATTCATTTAACACGCTTTTATTCAAAGCAACATACATTAGAGAAAGCAGGGTTAAGCCAGACCCTAGAGCAGATTAACAAACTGAAGTAAAATAAAAACATACATACTGTATGGCAGAAGAAACATTCATGAATTCAGAATGCTTACTGGGTCTGATGTAAATTAAAGCATGACATATGTTTGTAAATAGACGATGGTTTTGTTGGAATCAGAAAGGAAACGCTACCTCTTTATGCACGTCTGAGTGTCACATGTAATGCTAGATTCATAATGTATATCTGAGTATCAGTAGGTAAATGCAGCCTCTCCTGTCACGCACACAACCAGTACTGTAATACAACAGTCAGAGCAACACAAATCATTACATAAAAGACTTATTTTTTTTTATACATAACCGAAAAGGAATACATGTGCCAAGTGATAATTGTATATCATATGGTCTAATGCAGTGTCAGATTATAACCAAATTATGAGTAGTTTAAGAATTGTAAAAGCATAAACTTGTTTTCTTTAATAAAACACACACATTTTGGCCCTATTGAACCATTACCGTGTAAAAATGTGCAATTTTGTGTTGAAAACATTTTTTGAAGTTCCTATTGAGGTATACAAATTCCCTCCTATTAATACTTGACAGAACATTATGGCAACTTTCATTTCTAATTTAGGACACATTTAGTATCATAGTAAATGCACCTTTCCTCTGCCTTTCCTTCCTCTAAGTTCTGTGAAATTTTTAAGTGTATTTTAATGTATTTCAAAATGAAATTGTATTGAATGACATATATACTGTATTACACATCTCTATGTTATTTAAGGGCAAATATGAATTAAGACTATGTGTGCAAGTGTGTTATATGGATCCCATTATGTGTTAGTTGTACAGTGTTTTTGTATGATATCTGTGTGAATATGTGGGCTTAACCAAAGGGGGGAATCTTGAATAATGCCACTCGAGTATTAAACGTAACAGTCTATAAGTATATATTTTTGTTTAAAATAAAAGGTCTAATGATTAATACGCTATACATTACCAAATGATTTGCGGTTTGTTGCACCTTTTGCTGGATAATTAAGTGTGTGTCAACTGCTTTTTACTGATTCCTATAACTCTTATCACACATTTCTCTTTCCTGGTGAGTTCCAGTTGAGTTATTGCGATTTCCTTGCTCTATAAAAATTTGAAAGACATGAATTATTACTTACATTCTGTTTTCCTTCACTATTATGCCGATTCATAATAAAAAATCCTCATTGAATTTATCACATTTGGAAACATGCACTCCCCTCTCCACTGTCTTGGCTCAAGCCAAAGGTTGTGAATTGGAATAAGGGTGAAATCACTTAGATGCTGAAATGTGCAGACAACCATTTTGAATTTGAATCATGAGATCGTTAGTGTACTTTGACAAGACTTTGCCCCTGAACTTCCTGTTTCCCCCTAAGCCATCAGTTCAATCGGTCAAACTTCCTCTAACAGTAAGCAGGCATGGACCTCTGGAGAGGAAGTTAAGCTTCTTTGTCAGCATTCAGTGATATAAAATGTAAGCTGTACTTTTGACTCTTGTAACAATAATAGTTTTTCAGAAGTTTTTATTAAAACACCCTTTAAATCTGGATCTGAACTGTCATTCTGCAAGAATTGTATGTAATTCCCTACTTAAATATATCTGTACTCAAAGACTGTTGAGAGAGAGCCAACAGCACTGGATAGCATGCAGCTCAACCTAATCTGTTTGTTTTTGCACATTCCTTTCTGAAACACACATAAATTCCTTCTATAACATTACAACATTGGCAAACAACTCACAGCTCACCAAAAAAAAATTGCGGATTGGTGGTAGGATTGGCACTCCAGCCACCGTAAAACAACTCTCAACAGCTTGATCTAAACAGGCACTACTCTCTGCGGGGGTAGCTCTGCTGCAGCTGCTCACAGGAAGGTTGCATGCATCATGAAGGGGATGGGGGAGCCTCTTCCCCGGAAGAGTTGGAACTGTTAGAGAGCTAATAGAGTCAGGCCTGTTGGGGATCCAGGTTGGTGTGGTGCTGAGGCATTACCTGCTGCATGGCGGCACTTGGGTCTCAGTTTGAGGCAGCCCATCCGGGTAGGTGCGTGGAAGGTCTTGCCTCTCTGGCAAGATGGCCATCTTCCTCTGCTGTCAGGGGAACTTCATAAACTCCGCGTTTTGGTGGCAGCACTCTCTGAGGTACGCAGACTGGGGAGTGGTGAGATTTTTGTAGGTGGGTATACCTACTTTTGGTTTGCTCGGTCTGATGGCTGTCTTACTCAGGGAGTAGCTGTTACTGTAGCGGATCAGCTCCTCCCAATGGTGTCTGATGTCACTCGTTTCAACAAACATATTTTGAGACTCAGGCTAAGGCACTCCTTGGTGTCTAGTCTGTTGTGCCCCGACCGCAGTGAGTGATGTCTCATTGAACGAGACATTTTACTCGCAACTTCGCTTGGTGGATGATGAGTGATTACGAGGTGACACTCCTTTGGTCATGGGTGACTTCAGTGTGACCACTGGCAGGGCTGGCTATGAGGATTGTGTCGGCCCCCATGGGTCTGGAGACCATGGTAAGAGTGGCTCCATGTTACTTGACTTTACGGATGATACAGTTGTTATCGCTGGGCTAGCTACTTGGAACAGTTGTTCTCGAGGCTGATCCACCCGAGCTCTGAACCACCCAATCTCACTGAGATTGCATGGGTGGTGAATCAGCTGGGGATAGGGAAGGCCACAGGGAGCTGTGGTATCCGGGGTGAATTTCTCCAGGCTGGTGGTAAGGCTGTCCTCCTGCAATTGCAGACAATCTTTGCTTCCATTTAGGAGTCAGGCATCATCCCAGCTGACTGGAAAATGGGACTTGTAGTCCCTATCTGGAAAGGGAAGGATGATCACCTGGATTGCACTGCTCTCAGTGCTGGGTATGGTGCTTGCTAGGGTCATCCTTAACAGGATCTGTAATCACTTGCTTGTCTATCAGTGACCAGAGCAGTCTGGTTTTACACCCAAGAAGTCTACCATTGACATCCTGGCACTGAGGGTTCTCATCGAGCACAAGAGCGAATATCAGCAGAGGTTCTTTGCAGCCTTTGTCGATTTTTGTAGAGCATTTGACTCAGTTGATTGAGTTGCCCTGTGGGACATCCTATGACTTTGCAGGATTCCCCCAAAGTTGCTGGATGTCATGGATGGCTTGTACACTGGTACTATGACTGCTGTGCAGAGTAGAGGGAGAACCTCCCCTTTCTTTCCAGTTGATTTTGGGGTTCTCCAGAGGTGTGTTCTTGTTCCTACTCTGTTCAATGCTTGTATGGACTGGGTGTTGGGCAGGGTTGTGGGGTCCAGCAGTTGCCGGGCATCTGTTGGTGAAGAAAGATTTACTGATCTTGACTTTGCCGACAATGCTGTGATGTTTGCGGAATCAATGGAGGCTCTGATCAGGGATCTCAAGACTGAGTGAGGAGTCTGAGTGTCTGGGATTATGAGTGTCTTGGATACAGACCAATATCCAGGCCTTTTATGACTTCTTAGGCACAGCCATCAGTAGTGTGTCTGTCTGTGGAGAGAATGTTGACCTCATAGAGAGATTCACTTACCTCGGCAGCGACATTCATGTCTCTGGTGATTCTTCCTATGAAGTTAGCAAATGGATTGGGAGAGCATGGGGGGTCATGAGGTCGGTGGAATGGGATGTGTCATGCTCCCGATATCTTTGCAAGAGGATCAAGGTCCAAGTCTTCAGAGTCCTGGTGCTCCCTGTCTTGCTGTATGGCTGTGAGTTCTGGATGCTCTCCAGTGAGCTGAGACAAAGACTTGACTGCTTCGTTACTGTGTCTCTTTGGAGAATCCTTAGGTACCATTGATTTGACTTTGTGTCAAATGAGCGGTTGCTAGAGGAGTCCCGATTGAGGCATATTACCTGTATTTTCAGGGAGCGTCAGTTATGGCACTACAGCCATGCGCATTTCCCTGATGGTGATCCAGCTCACAGGAGTCTCGTTGCTGAGGACCCAAGTGGCTGGACCAGTCCGAGTGGATGCCCATGTAGCACCTGGCTGCGGCAGATGGATGGCCATTTCCAGAGTGTGTAATTGGACTGTGTGTCTGCCTGGGGGCTTACCAGCCGGGATCCTAAGGAATTTCACCATGTGGTGGGTGTGGCAACTCGCTGCATCCGTGCATGCTCCCCAACCTGACCTGACCTCACGACTGGAATGTATTTCCCTTTTCTCACAGAGATTGTGACCTTAAGAACTGAGCAGTCGTGGAGAAAAGGACAGCCATTGATATGGTCAAGTGGCCTTATCTCTTGAATTAGCTTATAAACTAGTGTAGCATGAGGTTATGGCTCTCCCATGCCCTGAGGCCCTTGTTTATCAAAGGCCCGTGAACCCTTTTCTAAGCCATTCCTTCAAACCACATTCAATCCAGCTGTCTGCCAGTATGCTTTCTCTGTTTTCCTATTCTTTCCTTAGACACCAATTGAAACACATAAAACAATCTTAGCTGGCATGTCTAGTCACCAGACACAGAGGATGCCTCACGTATTAGACAGCATTAACAGCACTTGACGGAGTTTGATAGGGGTCGCGTTGTGGGTTTGCATGAGGCCAGGTGGTGGTATAGTGCCCTGCAGATGTCACAGTCGCTTGATGTTGGAACCAATGGGCATGTGAGGACATCCACACATGCCGTGAAGGTTTCAGTCGCCCAAGGCAGACCACACCAAGGGAGGATTGTCTTTTGTGAGTCAACCATTACAGAACCACATGACATCTGCGCTTGCTATCCAGACACAGGTATTGGACTCTCTACAACACCCCGTGTCATCCCACAATGTGTCTTGACGACTGCCATCAGCCGGACTACGAGTTCATCATCCCATTATTAGGCTACCATTAACACCAGCACAGAGACGGCTGCATTTGGAGCGGTACCGTAACCGGGAGGCATGGACTGATGATGAGTGGCATCATACCATGTTCAGTGATAAATCTCGGTTCTGCATTACCAGAGATATTACCATCATGTCCGTGTATGGCGGCGCTAAGGGGAGAGCACCAATCCTGCCAACGTTGTGGAGAGACACACCGGCGTTACTCCTGGCATCATTGTGTGGGGACCCATAGGGTAGGACTTCAGGTCATCGCTGGTAGTGATTTGGGGGACACTGACAGCACAGCGCTACATCAGTGACATCCTGCGTCCGCATATCTTACCCCTCCTGAGACAACACCCTGGTACAGTCTTTCAATATGACAATGCCCGTCCACACATGGCACATGTGTCTATGGACTGTCTGCATCATGTTGAGGTCTTCCCTTGGCCAGCAAGGCCCCCCAATCTTTCCCCCATCAAATGTGTGGGATCAGCTCGGACATCAACTCAGACCCAGTGCCAATCTGCAGGATCTTGAGGGCCACTTACAACAGCTTACAACAGCGACTTGCCATAGGAGAGGATACAACGGCTGTACAACTCCCTCCCGCACCATATTGCCACATGTATTCAGGCCCGGCGGGGGCTGCCATGGGACCACCAGTGTGCCCATACTGCCAACTCTGTTGTCCGCTTGATCTGATATTATTATCATTGCGATACAGTCACATGACCTTTCACAACAGGCAGATTCATTTCATTTCCACCAACCGTCTGGGCGCTTAACTGTTTTTGTCACCGAGTATATTTGGGTTTATGGTTCATAAAGACCTTTCATCTGTGAAAACTGTTGGATTCAATAAGTTTCCCACCAGGGCAAAATAAAAAAGAAAAAAGAACCATTAACTGGAGATTTTGGTCCACTTTCTACCGTAAACCTCTCCTCACACCTTCGCAGGTTTCACTTAATAAGAAATTGTTTACCAGCAGTTCAATAATACTGAAAAATTCCTGCTGGTATCTGCTAAAACCTTTCTGTGCTCACTACAAGACTAAAGTAGTCTTCAGTACAGAACGCAATGCATTTTCTCTTCTGAGAGATATTGTCCCAGAAAACTGCAACACTGTTAGTAAATGCGGCACCTAATACAGCATGTAGATAAAGTTACTCATCTTTCAGCACTCTTTAAATCTCAACATCTTGGTCCAGAAGGTCACCTATACAGTAGGTTTGTGTAGACAGTGGGCAACATATTATTTAACTGAAAATGTATCTGTATTTCTGGGAAGCTTTTAGAAGATCATTAAAGACTTGCATAGTTTTGTCCTTGCAAAATGCTGTATGCTTCCAAAAACATTAATAATAGAAAAAGATGTCGCTATACATTTTTAATTGTTTTTCGCAATTCTCTCTCATGGTCAATATGATAGTAAGGTCTTGTATCCACACAAAATGAACGCCTTATTATAAAGTATTGATCACCATATTGATCGCAAATCTGTTACCGCAGTAGCTTGTCTTACTTTGAAAGTTCATAGCGGATGCAGACTTTCACGGACTTTGAAAAAGGCCCTTATGAGGTGACAAACTGCTGAATAGGTAGATGCTTTCATCTTGGCTTGGTAATGTGGATTTATGTATCTAAGCAGTAAAATTCACCCCAGCCAATATCAAATCACACTAGAATGGGGCTTCCAGCTGTTAATTAACATGCATTTTCAGAGAGGAGATGCACACAGGAAGAAACCTATTTAAATGTTACCTCTCAAGAAACAGTATATATTAAGTTTCTCGACTACACCTTAGCTCCGTCGGCTAAGATCAGAAATCAATTGTTTTTTCTTTCAGAGGTATTTTCTATTACATCTATTATTACTTTGTTAATTTTATTGAATTTTCATTTTAGCTTAAATACATTTTAGAGCAGAATATGTCCCATACGTTAAACTGAGAAACTTTTCAAGATGTTTCTTTTTTTATTATTTATCATACAAACATTTCTGTCATGGGCTCGGGAGGTTCGGGCGCGAGGACGAGGCATGGTGGATGACCCAACTGCGGCTTGCAGGGAAACAGGGGTTTATTAACAAAGAGAATAACACAAGAAAGACTTACAAAACAAAAGGACCATGCGGGGTCAAAAGTAAACGGAGATAAACAAAGACTAATTACAACAAAGGGCGGGCAGGCAGGCAGGTAATTAGGTAGGTAGGTAACAAAGAACACAGCACCTCAAACACATCAAACAAACATCAATGACTCCAGGAAGAACAGAACAGGATCAGGAACTTAAATACAAAAACTAAACCAGGTAATGACACAACAGGAGCGAGACAGACGATTAACCAATCCGGGAGGGGGCAGGGAATTAGAATTTAGTGATTAATTGCCATTGTTGACACATCGCAGCAAAATGTGTTCCCTGCATTTCACCCATACGTGACATAGCAGGGGGCAGCTAATTCAGCACCCAGGGAGCAGTACCTTGTGCAGGGTACCTCAATGGTGCCTTGTTGGTTGGGGATTCAAACCGGTAATCTTTCAATTACAAGTGCGCATCCCTAACCATTAAGCCACCACTACCCAACAATGAGCACTGAGCAATCAGGTAAACACACAAGGGCAGGCAACAGCTGAAACTAATAAGGCGGGATTCAAACACAAGACAGAGGGGTTCATAGGAAACCACATGCTCAATGAGTTGAGCCATGCGGCTGACAGGGAGCAGAGGAAAACACAAAGACTGACAACACAAGTGACGGGATGACCAGCAACACCTGCTGGCCGAACAAGGAAGGGACACAGAAGACTGAGACAACAGGAGCTGACCCTGACACATTTCAGTGTACAAATAGTTTTAAAAAGGAAATAATGGGGGGGGGGATAGACGGCAATTCACTAGAGATCTGAATAATATATGGTGTTCATGGCTGAGAAGTTATGGTGGCATTTATAAACTGCCCTCTTCACAAACATCACATATAGTATTCTGTCCAACTAGACCCTGATATATTGAGATATATATATTCTGTTACTCAGATCCATAAAACTAATAAAACTGAATACATTTTAATAATAATTACATATTTAAGTGTCCACAGATTTTCTTGGAATTTTGCAGGGTCTGGGTCCCAGACATAATGTCCTTTGGCTCCTGCATTGTTCTGTCTGGGGTAGGATCCAGGGACATTCTGATCCTGTAATGGATGAGTGATACGGAAACAGGATGGACAGTCCGACGGTAAAGAATGTTTTGGAGCTCACCAGAACCTCCTGCTTGTTTTTATTCATTGATACTTTATCACTATGTGGATACAGTCTGTTTTTTCAGTCTGTTTTGCGTACGTGTGAAAGAAAGTGTGAAACAGCCTCAACTGCATAATGCTGTAAAATTAGCAGAGATTCCAAACTGTGAAAAACGGGACAATGTCAGTGTCAGAGATACAGTGAGCTTTTGGCAGGGAAGTTATAGTCACTACGTGTTAGAATGGAGCTCAAATGTAGAATAAGAACCGAATCATTCTCAGGGGACAGTGTATAGTGGTGTGACTGGAATTTGATCTGTTAAGCAGAAACCCTTGAACTGGTGGTCAGTTGTTTGAAATCCATCATTATTCTCTCAGTTTTCTGTACCTCCATAACTGTGTGTGTGTGTGTGTTTGTGCCCTGCCATGAACTGGCATCCCAAACAGGGGTTCTAATGCCTTGTGCCCTCTCTTGCCTGGAACAGGCTATAGGCTCACCTAACGCAGTACTGGATAAGGGGGTTGGGTGATGGATAAATGTAATGGGGTACTTCTGTCCTGCTATCGTGATTGTATTCTGGGTTGCTCACACATTTGCTTGTAAAAAATTATTTGTGTGGATGTGTAAATCTGCACCATGGGAAATGGTCTGTTGAGTAAACAATTAACTCAAAGTATTAGACTTTAAACTGCTAAAGAGCCAGACCTCAAAGGCTCAAAGTCCTTCCGTCCCCTAAATTGCTCCAGTAATATATATGAATAAGTATAAAAACTGTAACAACAAAATATTAATTGTAGTAATAATTATGTAAAATTATGACTGTATACATATGAAATAGAAGTTTATCTCAGTAATTGTAATATGATACATTTATCATAATTTTTTTGCTTGTCGTTTTTGCTACTATATACTTACTATATACTTATATACTTACTATATACTTATACTAACACTAATGTTCTGCTCTATTCCCAACTCATTGGCATAAAAGTAAAACATCTGAATTAAAATACCATTTTTGTTGTTTGTCTTTGGTTTAGCGTTTGGGTTTGTTTCATTTATATGATCTAAATTTCAATTTAAGTCTTCTTTAAAGCTTAAATTAAAAAAGGATGATGTGCTGAAGGAAAATATTATATGGGACAGCTTCAATTAAATGAGGCCTTCGGCGGGGGGGGGGGGGGGGGGGGGGGGGGGGGGGGGGGGGGGGGGGGGGGGGGGGGGGGGGGGGGGGGGGGGGGG
>JAODKC010000044.1:17995358-18027414 GCA_026777985.1 Mormyrops attenuatus | reverse complement strand
AATTCTTTTTTAAATCTTAAATTAAAAAAGGTTTTTTTTGTTAATGAAAATTTTTTATGGGCCCCCTTCAATTAAATTCGGCATTAAACGGGCCCCCCCCCCCCCCCCCCCCAAAAGCTCCTAATTTATTTTGCTGGCGATTAGTGCCACCATGTGGCACTGATATTTGGTGCAGTACTGTAGGCTGGGTGTGTAATGTGAGATCTGTGTCAGAGGTGTCGTGTATCAGATGTAATCAGAAAAATATGATGGAGTCTACTGAAGATCGATTTCAGTCATCTACCAAATTATACATGCATAAAAATGTTGACCTGTGACCCTTCACTGGCTTACAGGCTGGAAGATGGATGGGTGAAAAAATGGATAGGGGGAGCTATAACCACGCAATTCTACATTTTAAAGTAATTATCATAATCCTGACTTATTCAACTAGTTTTTTGATTTGTATGTGCTTTGAATTGATTGAAAATGCATACCGTTTGTTTCTTTTTTAAACTGATATGTATTTTTATTGTCTGTTTTGGTGATTATTGACATATAAGTAAAATTTCTGAGATGAGATGGTAATTTATTTCTCCCCAGAGGGAACTTAGAATGTCACCGCAGCTCAGATTGAGACCGCAATGTAAGAATATAAATAAAGTTTACAAATAAAAGAAAATGTACTGAAATGAATAAAGATATATATATATAAATGAAATCTAGAAATGTAAATGTGAATAAGCAAAATATACAGATGTGAATAAATAGACGGACAGGTGAAAATAATAAGTAGTAATTGACAATAACAATGACTGGGCATAGATGGACCTTAATGGCTACCAGGCCCAGCCTAGGAATAAAGGATCTGTAAATGTTTTGCTTGGGGCAAGGAGTCTTCCACTGAAGACACTCTTCTGTGCCAAAACAGTGAGTACTTCCTCCCCAGCACCTCCTTCATTGGGTCACAGGTTGCTTGTTCTCCTTCACCCTCCCTGCACTAATACAGCGCTCAATAGCCTAGGCGTTTGACATCTTCTGTAGATGGCATGCCTCGGAGTTGTATTTGAAGTCAGAGGTGTACGAGGTAAACCGGAATGCAGCAAGGGCATCTCCCCTGTGGAGCCCCCATACTGCTTGCAAACTGTTTGGACATGCAGTTCTGTAGCCCTAAATACTGTGGTCTGTAGGTCACATAGTCAACAATCCAGGATACCAGGGTGGTATGCCCACCTGTTCTGCTCTTAGCTTATTTCTCAGCAGTAGGGGCTGGATGGTATTAAAACACTAAAGTCAAAGGACATAACTCTCACAGTGCTCCCTGCTTCCTCCAGGGGCCAGTAGGCTCTGCGCAGCAGGCGTATGACCATATCCTCCACTCTGATGTCTGACTGATCCTCAGATAGCGGGAGGTCCAGTGCTGTGCTCTCCTGGGTTTTGAAGTGGTTCAAGGTAAGCCTTTCCAGAGTCTTCTACTGGTGGGATGTGAGTGTTACTGGTCTGTATTGTCTTGGGGCTTTGTGGTGCCCATACTTAGACCCTGGAGCTAGCTAGGATGTCTTGCAGAGTACAGGAACCCTTACAAGCCTCAGCCTCAGGCTAAAGATGTTCCACAGCACTCCACCCAGCTGGTCTGTGCAGACCTTAAGCGCTCAGGGCACTTACACCACAAGGAGCTGCTGCCTTTCATACATGAAGTTTCCTCAGCAGTCCTTTCCCCTAGTCAACTGTGATGTACAGAATTGGGAGGGATGAGGAAGATGCAATTAGAGAGGTCTCCTAGCTCTCACGCCTACACTGGGGTCAAATTGACCCCAAAGGCACATGTCAGGTGACTTTTCTCATAGTAACAATTATTGTAGGAGCGTGTTAGAGTTAGAGGGGTGACTAAGGACATGTGGGGTGGAGATATGGGACATGTATGGATGAAGGAAATCTCAACTGAATCTGTCAAAGAATGGATTAGCCCTCTCCAGGCATCCTTCTATCTGCTGGCTTCAGATGTGATAGGAATCGGGTAATGTGATAAAGGCTGATTCTGCTGAACTGTTATTTTATTTTCCTCCCTTCTATCCAATCTGGAATCACCAGTTAATTCATTGGTCTTTCCCTCAATGAATTATATAGAGGGTGGAAGATGAGCAGGAACCTCCTCGCTGTATCTGCCATCAACTGGTTGTTTATTTCCAGGGATTTGCGGGATGAGTAGAGGATAATTTTCTCAGTCTCCCCAGTGGCCTTGTGGTTAGTCACTAGACGCTGCTATACGAGAGGGAGAGAAACCGTACTAGAACCTTGATTCATCCATCGTCCCATCGGGCAAACGTCTAACTGGTCTTTTAAAAACCAGCAATTTTCTGTAATGAATCATACATAGGCATGCAAAGCAAAAAAGCTATTTTGGCTCATTAGGAATGAATAAAAACTCGTTCCTCACTGTCTTTTTAAATCTAACAGACATCATATTTTGTCCGGGTAGCTAAATTTAAAATATTAGTTTACGAGTACATTTAGGTCAATTGTACAATCAAGTCTTTAAAAAAGTAAACCAGCTACAAATAGGGAGGTTAGAGTGTGGTATGCAGTGAACACAAAGAAGATACACAGCTCTCCACCACCAGGGATCCAGAGTCTGCCGATTGCAGAGATTAGACACAAAAAACGAAGAAAAAGAAAAAAAAATGATAATGAGGTGAAGACGGGCTGAACGGTTGACACCCTGGCAAGCATACATCATGTCTCTTAGAAGAATGCAATTAAGTAGACAGAGACAGGATGGAAACAAGATGAGCAGGGCAATTCTATTACACATAGAGCAATATTGGAAAGAGCAGTGAAGAGAAAATCATAGCAATTAAGACAGAAAATGACAAGGAACTGGTTGCTGTGTCACTCCTCTTTAGAATTGGCCACACTTTTGTCATTACTTATAAATCAGCAGGTGCAAATAAAGGGAAAAGGGCCCAGAAGACAGATGGTTTTGAATGACATTGTATTTTCGTGCTGGAAGAGATGGGATGCAGTCTAAGGCAAAGAAGGGGTGCAGAAAAACTGAATGTTCCTACTGATGCAGTGAACAAAGTAGTCTTCTGGAGAATCAGAAAAAGACTGAAAAGTATTTATTTTCTGGCTTTAAAATTGAATTGGATTCATTAATTGGGATCGACACAAAGGTCACTATGCAACTTTGTCCATATGTAGACGGTTCTAGGCCCTATTTAGGGGGATTTCTTTGTTACAGCCCTTCCTGAAAAAATAAAAAATGAGAAAAAATTATAATTTTTTTTTTGCCACTCAGCAAATATTATTCTTCAGATTGAAAGTGGGAAACATACTGCGGCATAGTCCCCCTAAGCTAATGCTGGAATCATCCCTGACGTTGTCTATGGCAGGGATTCTCAAACTCTTTGATCAAAGGTCCACGTCAGATTTTCAATAACAAAATGGCATTTCATAAACCTTAATGAATTAACAATAATTTTCTAAATAAACATGAATATATAATAATAATGGGAAATTAACATAAAGACTGGTGTAATGCTGACTCATCATTTCAACACTCTGTTGTTGATGGGGCAGCATTATGACAAATGTGTAAACAACAAATGTGTGTATGAAGTTTGGGCATTGTATTTTTTACGTAAAATCACTTTATGTCGATTTTTTGTTAACCATATTTACCTATAAGGTTATTCTCGGGTGAGTCTGGGTTAGTGGGTGGAGCGGTGGGTCTGAGCCTAGGGATCTGTGGTGGAAGGTTGCTGGTTTGAACCACATGAATACCAGTAGTGATTCTACTCCATTGGGCCCTTGAGCAAGGCCTTTAACCTGCAATTGCTTTTCCTGGGTATGACATTAATCTACATCCAGCCCTATAAGGAGATTTGGGGGTTGGTGGCAGGATTAGCACTCCAGTCACAGAAAAAAAATTTCACACTATTTCATTCAAACTAACGTGGTACTGCACGGCTGCGCTCAGGTTCTCATGCCTGAGGTGGCTCGTTGTGTGGTGGGTGTGGCAACACGCTGCATCAGTGCATGCTCCTCACCTCTCTCTCAATCCGCATTCTGATTGCGGTCTGGACTTTGAAAACCTCTGGTCTAAGGTAACCTGCAGCATCCTGGTCACTCAGTGCTCTAGTTCAATTTATATGATTGATATAAGAAATAATGTATAATAATTCATTTTACTATACAATAGATTTCTTGTGTCCAGTTAAAGTTCAAGTATTTCTTATCAAATTTACAATGAATTCAGAAGGAAATTGATGGTGAAATTAATTAACATATAAATTTTACATATAAAATCTAAATTTGCTCTTTAATACTCTGAACTGCAGTAAAAACTAACAAGTACAGGGGACCCCTTGGACCAAGGGCTAGAAACCCCACGTTTCAACAAAGAGGTCACCATTCACTGCTGACACCGGGGTGCACCTTTTTCAGAGACTTTATCAACTGGCTCTTTGCCCTTTTGTTTCAGGGGAAGGTCTGCTGTGACATCAGGCCGGGTGGAAAGGAGATTTCTCAGAGGAAGGGCTGTGAGAGAAAGGTCATTGCGAATAAAGGCCTTTTAATCTGACTACCTCAACATACAGCCGTGAATTTCAAAGACACCCAAATGCTAAAAGGTTATGACAGCCAACAGTTCTTTTATTTCCCACCTTTCCCCCTTCGCTTTGTGTGCTTTCTAACGGCCCAGGAACCTTCTGGAAAAAGCTTGATGCGTTTGGTGTCATTGTTCAGTTGACTTTTCACTTTGATGATTGTGAATCTCTGACCAACCAAATGGTTTGGCTGCAAGGTAAAGATGTTTCAAGATGATTTTTAATTTAAGATAATGTTTCCTGGGAATAAAAGATGACTATGTGCATACTGTGCAATGTTTCCAGAGAAACCTTACATTTCAGAATTTAGATTTAAAAAAAAAAAAGAAAAATTATATTTCATGTAATATTTAATGTAACAATGTAATATTTAATACTGGAGATTTCAATTAAAATAAAATATCCGTATGGCTTTGTTTTTATTTATTTAAAAGTCAATTCAGTCTCATTATATATAACCTGTCATCTTATTAGCAAAAACAAATACATGAAACACTGAATCAAAAGAAAATTTGATTTACACAAAAAAGATTTAATCCTGCAAATGAACAGAAACTGGAATGTGTCTATAGTACATGTGCTCTAAAATGCTGTTGCTTAAGGAATGTTCATGTGTGGCTCTTCTTTACATATTCTTTTACAGTCATTATATCATATTTTGACATATATATATCAAATAAGAGATTGGTATGATTATCCTCATGTGTTGCCTAATAATACCATATCGGAACCAACAAGTTAACCAGTAGGAAAGGGATTAATTTGCTCAATTGGGTAGCTATGGGTGCATTGGGAGCATGGGGTGTGCAGCCAGGTGTAAACACACACAGGTAGAAAAACACGCACTTCAGTCTGCTTTTGTGTTCCCTCAATGGCATTCTTCAGTGAACTCACCAGAGACATTTTAAAATTAATGTATCGAAAAAAATAACAACTGTAAAGCTTACCTTCCTGTTGTGTGTACCCTGGATTGTTGCTAATACGATGTTTAATCCAAACTGTCATTTGTTGCAGCATAAAGAATTTAAAAATGTCCATTGCTTAGGAGCATTAATGCCCGAAAGCGAAATTGTTTGTACAGTATGTTAATTAAAATAGTAATCGTATTTTGCTTTATACATATGGCAAATTCAGGCAGACATGGTGACTACGAACATAACGGTGAGTTAAATACTTCCAAACCCATAACAACATGTAGCTATTTAATCCATTTGTGTTTGGTGGTGTATAATTATGACTCTCATGTGGATGTAATTTTACCGGTAAGAACCATTTGTAAGGGTTGAAGAAGCAGCTCACAGTCTGAATGCAGTGTGGAGCAAATTTATTGTTACCAAAATATGTGCTCCGTTATGTGTTACGTTTGCCTGATGTTGTTTGCTTTTATTACATGTGAAAAGAGTTATAATTACAAGATATTTCTCTTCATTACTATGTTGAAGAATTAATACTGGACAGGATATGACATATGAGGAGTAATAGAAATTACATTTGAAAACCAAAGGTTTCATATTTTTCCAGCATATAGTGTTTATTTATTTATTGATTTAAAATGTAATAAACATAAAAAATAGGGTCAGAGTTTTGCAGAGAGGATTGATTGTAGCCGTGTGTGTGTGTGTGTGTGTGTGTGGAGTTTGCACGTTTTCCTGTGTATTTGTGTGGATTTCCTTCCGTAGTCCAAACACATATGGTTTAGGTGAACTGGTGTCTCTAAATTGCTGTGCATGAGTCCTGTGATGCACTGGCATCCTTTCCAGGTTGTATCCTGCCTTGAGCTGGAGTCTTTCCTGGAAAACACTCCAGGCTCATTGTGACCCTGCATCGCAGTAGCTGTGGTAGAGGGAAGAAAAAAATATTTCTGAAAGAGCAACCCTATCAAATGAAGTATTATTCAAATGTACGGTGTTCAAATTATGTACAATTTAATTTATGTTTTAATTCTTGTAGTAAACCTAGAACTAAATGAGTTTTTTCAGAAAAAAACTAATTTATAAATGACATTCTACAATGGAATACCTGATAGCAAAAATATAAGAACATTAGTTTATTTTTGCTAAAATACCTTTTTAATTTGCCGTAACAGATTAATTATTTTGAAATTATTGAAATTATACGATTCCACTTCATAAGAAGTCTCATTGACAGATGTTCAGATAAGGTCCACAACACCTGCCTGGACAAATTTTGTACCATGAGTTTCTCGGAAAAGAATAACAATAAAAGGCTCAAATCCAAAAAATTACAAGGGGAGTTAGGCCACAAAAATTTAATTTCCTTTGTTGCTGCACTGAATAGGGTACAACAGGCAGCTTTTCAGCTAGTTTCCAAACTGGGGTGAAGACTTTCTGTGATCCCATGAACACACTGCAGAGAGGGCAAAGGTGTACCAGCCAGCAGTCAGGTGCTGCCACCGTGGATGTGGCATCACGTGGCTCTGCATACAAATAGATGAGCAACACTACACACATCAGGGTATAGCTGGCAGGCAATTGAAGAGTCCAGTGGCCTCTTGGCTTTTTTCGCATTGCCAGATGTCCCTGGTTCTGGTCTCATTCTGTGTGAGCTTAAGGCCTGGGCAATGTTGTGTGTCTTACCTTGTGTATGGCAGTTCAATCCACATAAGACAAAAAAAATAAAGCAATAATACAATAAAAACAGAAAGAAACGGGCTACCATAGCACTTTACGAGAGGGACTTTTCTGTAGGAAAGCAGACAATATTCAATTTCTGTCAAAAGAACGTGGTCAGTGGCAAAATATGTGTTAATATGTCTTGCGGTACACTAGGAATGAAAATGAACAAAACAGAAGGATTTATGTTCTAGCAGAAACAAGAAAAATTAATCTAGAAACCTGGACTCTATATCTGCTTGCACAACCCTTTATGTTTTCCAGAAGGTGATTTATTTTGGGGCTTTCAACAATGTCTCTGCAGAAAAGGATTTCTTTCCCCCTCTCTTTAAATCTGCTGATATAGAATACGGTATGACAGGCTAAGTGATTTCACTGAACTCGGTGGGAATGCTCTGAGAAAAATTAGAGGAGCAGGACCTGGTGAATCCAATTCAACAAAAGACAAGCTGTTCTTATTAGAGGTGTAATCTCACACTGGGACCATCTGGACCCAGGACAGTGACATGGCTTCCAAAAACCTGAGAGGCATTCGCTGTGTGATACCTTGTTTGATTTTCATAAGCTTGTGTTTTTTATTTATTTTTTGATGACTCCACTGTTTCAAAGCGTAATTAATATTTATGCAGTTAACAACCCCACTCATCTCTAGCTAATTATCTATAAATTATATTGCTCACATATTATGAGAGAACCCTCTTTTCTTTCTCCTGTTGTCCTCTGTTACAGGGAGGCATATTTAATTATCTTTTCAATTTCAGTATATGAGTACAAAGTCCAAGGCCTTACGTGCTGGTCTCAGCATCTCACTGTCTTGTGTACCAGGAATCCTAAAGTTGATTTACTTCAGAACAGAATGGAAGAATACAGACCTATCAAAAAGTTACATCCTCCAATCAAAAATCACATTACACACCCGCTGTATATAGGAGGATATCCTAGTAAGAGACTGATTAAACAATTTCACAAGAGGCTCCAATATTTGAATAGTTTATTGACGAAATCATGCAGCAGTAATTGCACTAATCCCTATGGCAGTCAAATGACCTATTACAGCTCAGAGGTGAACTGCAAATGCCATGCGATACTTATATTTCACTACGGAGATCAATGCAATTTCTTGTCACAAAGAAAAGATTTTTTATCCAATATTCTAACACCAAATACTGTATATTCACATACTTTCTCCTTAAAATGAAACGAAATTTGATTCAAACGCAAACGAGATTTCATTGTGACGCCATTTTGTTTACTGAAGCTCACTCAAAAGCATAGTGCCGAAAGCATATAAAATCATATTTAAAGGATGTCACAAATAACCAGTGGGACCTTTTGAATCACAAGATGCAGCTGACATCATGCAACAATGCATTCTGTAGAACATTTGCTCACTATAATGTATTAGGTTTGTATTGGTGAACAATTATATATATATATATATAATTATATATATGTATAAAAAACCCCAAAAACAAATGTCTAGCTATTAAAACATCAGAGAACTCCGAAGGGTCACCTGGTTTCCTTAAATGGACCTGACAGCCCTGGAGCGCATAGACAGATAGGTATATAAATAGACTGGTAAACAAGTTACTCATCTTGCGTTCCACCAACCTGTTCCATATCCCTGTGTGGGCCGGATGCCTGCCTCTCGGGGCCTGAACCACTGCTGCCATTATTAACAGCACATTTCATTATTATTATCAGTATGGCATAAGAACTGTATGCTTTTTTTTTTTAAAAAAAAAACTGATACATGCTGTGACATGGTTGCCACTAAGAATCTCTAAACATTCCCAAAAGTTTAGTTATACCTTCCTTGTTCTCTTGTATGTTCTGGTCCTGCTTAATCATTCTCATACATTGATGTGACTTTTTTCTTTTGCCATTGTTGTTTTTCATACTAGAATCCCCCTTAAATGCTTTGCTGGTGCCACATATCATAACACCCTATGTGGGTGGCATGGTGGCTCAGTGACTAGCATTGTTGCCTCAGACCTCCAGAGTTGTTTAATCACCTCTGGGTGTAGAGTTTTCATGTTCTCCCTGTGTCATGCTGGATTCCTCCTGCAGTCTAAAGACATACAGACTAATCCAGTGTCTCTCAAACTGGTCCTCGGGGAGCCCCAGATGCTTCATGCGTTTTGCTCCCTCCCAGCTCCCTGTCAGATAATCCACGTTTGCTTTCTTCCATCTCCCAGGAGCAAAGGAATGGACTATCTGCAGGTCTTTGAGGACCAGTTTGAGAAACACTGGGCTAATCTGTGTCTCTAGATTGTCTATAGTATGAGTGATTGGGTGTTTAAGTATGTGTGTACGTACATTGAGGTGGACTGGCATCCTGTCCAGGGTGTCTCCCAGCCCTGTGTCATGTGATGGACTGGCATCCTGTCCAGGGTATACCCTAGTCATGTGCCCCATGATGGACGGGCATCCAATCCAGGTGCACCCCAACCCTGAGTCCTGTGATGGACTGGCATCCTGTCCAGGGTATACCCCAGCCCTGTGCTCCGTGATGGACTGGCATCCTGTCCAGGGTGTACCCCAGTCCTGTGCCCCGTGATGGACTGGCATCCTGTCCAGGGTGTCCCCCAGCCCTGTGCCTCGTGATGGACTGGCATCCTGTCCAGGGTGTCCCCCAGCCCTTTGTCATGTGATGGACTGGCATCCTGTCCAGGGTGTCCCCCAGCCCTGTGCCTCGTGATGGACTGGCATCCTGTCCAGGGTATCCACCGGCCCTGTGCCCCTTGATGGACCTGCAATCCTGTCCAGGGTGTCCCCCAGCCCTGTGTCATATGATGGACTAGCATCCTGCCCAGGGTATACCCCAGCCCTGTCTCCCGTGATGGACTAGCCTCTTGTCCAGGGTATACCCTAGTCATGTGCCCCATGATGGACTGGCATCCAATCCGGGTGCACCCCAACCCTGAGTCCTGTGATGGACTGGCATCCTGTCCAGGGTATACCCCAGCCCTGTGCCCCGTGATGGACTGGCATCCTGTCCAGGGTATACCCCAGCCCTGTGCCCCGTGCTGGACTGGCCTCCTGTCCAGGGTATACCCCAGCCCCGTGCTGGACTGGCCTCCTGTCCAGGGTATACCCCAGGCCTGTGCCCCGTGATGGACTGGCCTCCTGTCCAGGGTGTACCCCAGCCCTGTGTCCTGTGATGGAAATGTTATGGGTTGCTTAAGAGCATGGGTTCCAGTATGGGTGCAGAGAATCAAATAAAAACACCCCTGTTAAATCGACAGTGGTCACCCATGTGTATATTATGGGTATTATTCTTGTCTGGAAAGGCATTTGATTGCCTCTTCATTATGATGCTACAGCAGGGGGATGCAGTGGGAGGGACATATGTGAAAGGTGACATAAGGCTGAGAGAAAGGAACTTAATGTAAGAAAATGAGTCCTATTGAAAACTGAGGACATAATTCAGCTATTTATGTGGTAATAATCTAAGCTTGCTGGATTGGATATGTTGCAATGTCTCAATGTTAATGTATATATTAGAGAGGTGGGATAACTATGAATGTGGCTTATGCATATGTCCTGTATAACCTCTCTGATTGCTCAACTTTCCTGTTTAAAGAAAGACAGAGGCAGTGAATGCTGTAGTTGACATTGATAACTGGAAGACACTGGCACTCCATGATTTCAGTGAGCCTGTGCAGTCCCCCTGCATGGCCTGTCGCAAAACTTAACAGGCGTTACCCGTTGACAGTTTGTTTTCGACACGTTAATAAGATGCATCTAGGAGTAACATTGGTTATTGCAGACTGTAGTATAATGTAGTCACAGATTTAAACGACCACATTTCCTTCTGATCGTTATTGATATGGTAAACAGGTTTCGAGGGATACCTATGACATGAGATGACAGAAACATTTCCTTTTTTCCTACTCTGCCCTGGAATGCTGTTTATGCATATTGGAGCTGACATATTGTGCAATGAAGTGCGTTGGGGTATGTGCTTGGTGGTTCTCTTCACCCCACAGCAAATAAACACAGGTGGTGGGGGGTGGGGGGGGTTACTCCTGTCATTTAGCTCACAAACGCTGAACCCAGAACTGACAGGAGAACAGGAGCTGTGTGTAATTAGCACTCTTAACGGGCAAAAGGATGCACAAACTGATCCAAAGCGCTACAGCTAAGGATCTCCAGGGTCCATGGGCATGAAACTATGGGATGGCGATCAAATTAATTCATTAATGTTCTTGGATACCCAGGTTTGACATAACTGCTCTGAAAATCCCTTTTGAAAGGTAAACTTCTGGTACTGTTATTAGTGGTGAAGCAGCGAATATGTTTTCAAAGCGGCCAAAAGAGGGCCACCGAAACTGAGTAACTCAGAAGCAAAGGATTTATGCTATATTTCCTAGGTACTCCAAGACCTGATGCACAGTGGTGAAAAGTAAAGTCGTTTCTGTACTTAAGTATATTCTTCATATATCTGTACTTTACTTAATAAGATTTAGCCGTGGACACTTTTGACTGTTACTCGACTACATCTTACAGCAAATACATATGCTTTCTGCTACTTAGCACTGCATTATATTTTACAATCACATTTTTATTTTTTTTTATTCGGATGACGTCAGGTAAAGGTAGCTATGGTACAGATAATAGAGAGATATGGGAGCTTTTCTCATCAAAAAAAAAAGGCCAGAGACTCAAAGGTGGGAGTAGGTATCAGAGGTGACGAATCCTGAAACTTTTCTGAAAGCAAGATGAAACTTTTGAGCATTGTGTTTTTTTCCTGTTGGAGAAATTCATTGCTGTACAGTTTGTACTACATACAACACCCTTAGATTCACTATGGAAAGTGGCTCTGGAAATGGCGAGAGGTGATCCTCGGATGTTTTTGATCACTTATTGGTGAATTGGCTCCCCACCCTGATGTATGTGTGAGTGAATGATGTGTGATTGTGCCTTGCGTTGGGCTGGCTCCCCACCCTGATGTATGTGTGAGTGAAAGGTGTGTGATTGTGCCTTGTGTTGGGCTGGCTCCCCAACCTGGTATATGTGTGAGTGAATGATGTGTGATTGTGCCTTGCGTTGGGCTGGCTCCCCACCCTGATGTATGTGTGAGTGAACGGTGTGTGATTGTGCCTTGCGTTGGGCTGGCTCCCCATCCTGGTGTATGTGTGAGTGAACGGTGTGTGACTGTGCCTTGCGTTGGGCTGGCTCCCCATCCTCGTGTATGTGTGAGTGAATGATGTGTGATTGTGCCTTGTGTTGGGCTGGCTCCCCATCCTGGTGTATGTGTGAGTGAATGGTGTGTGATTGTGCCTTGCGTTGGGCTGGCTCCCCATCCTGGTGTATGCGTGAGTGAATGATGTGTGATTGTGCCTTGTGTTGGGCTGGCTCCCCATCCTGATGTATGTGTGAGTGAACGGTGTGTGATTGTGCCTTGCGTTGGGCTGGCTCCCCATCCTGGGTTGTTCCCTGCCTTGTGCCCGTAGCCTCCAGGATAGGCTTTGGACCCCCGTGAGCCTGAATAGGACAGGTGGTTACAGAAAAGGGATGGATGGATCTGCATCCTGTGGCCATTAGCTGGTAAGTTTTATTTAATAACAGACATATGACCAAAATCTCATATCCCGGTAATGATATATCATGATATAGCACATCATCTGTAAATTTGATGAATAAATGGTTTTTAAAAAATCATCACACAGAAAACCCAATTTCTTATTACATTTTGAATTATTTGCTTGACAAATAAAAGGTACTTAGTTATTTAGTACTTAGTTATATTACTTTATTCCTATATTATTTTATTCCTTCTATTTAGAACCTTCCAAATTTACAATTTAGCATATGTCGAAATATAAGATACTAATGTATAAAATACAAAAAGGCAAACAGAATACCGTGAACTGTGGGAGCAGGAGCGGTTAAGATCAGGCAGCACTGTGAAATGTTGCACAGTGTACGCATTCGCAAAACCTAGTGTGCAATCGGGCACAGATTGGGCGGTGACAGTCGGGGCCTTCAAGCAAATATTCTGCTTGCATGTATAAGAGTCTGATTTGTGACACAGCAATAAAATAAACGATAGATATGATATGATAGACTGTTTCTATAGTCACATGATATATATCGTCATATATGTGTGTAGGACTGTGCAATATCAATGATAGTACTATTGTACAACTGTGTGGCTGAGAGCATTTGCTCAGCTTAGATGTGTTTATCAGCATTAATCATTGTAGCTGGTTAATTATGTAAACTAATTACAGTTAACGCAATGGAATATGATATTTCTGAAGCTCTTATTTAAATTAACATTTCATATTAGAAATGTTTACAATGGAAAATTCAACAGTATCATGCCTGAACTTTGTATTTAACAAAGTATACATACATACATACATACATACACACTTAATGCCATGTTACATACAGCATCATGGACTACAAGTTCAAATATTTTACTTTAGTACTTTAAATGTATTCGCAAAGCAAGTACTTACCTACTTTTACTTAATTTGAACCACCAATGGGGTACTTCCACTTTTACTGGACTACATTTTTACCTGTTTATTTCCACTTTTACTTTAAGTAAATTGTTTGAGTACTTCCTCCACCACTGCTGATGCAGCATCATGGCGGTTGGGTGTTTCCTGTCCTGTGCTACTGTACTGCCCTATACTCCCTAGTCTGTTGTTTGCTTATACAAGCTACAGTATGATTGTACTTACTAAGGTGTGTGAATTGGCTACCAGGAAATGTGTCAACTTTTACAGAGATTTGAGATATGCTTTTGGTGTTGTACATAATATGGGGTTAATTTAGAAGGAGGGGAAGGTTTTGACCTGAGTTGGGACTCTAATTCTCAATGGGGAATTTGATAGCACCAAGTCTGTTGCCAGAAAGGCCCGCTGTTATTAAATGTCAGGGACGGTGCTGAGGTGATGCTGTAGAAGCACATGGTAATCAGGCAGCTTGCCTAGCTGCCAAATAGGCTGCCAATTTCTTCTTAGGAGATAGTGGAACAAAACTTACCTGCAGATGTTATACAATAATTGGGTGAAATACAAGCCAAAACTACCAAAGCAGAAGGATGAGAATACATGTCCTAGGGGAGGGGGAGGGGGGTGTATCTGGGTAAATGTTCACCTGAGCTCTGCAAATGTGGACACTAACCCTGGACTGGCAACAGCAGCATTATACTGCATTTTGCTACCATTTTGTCTTTGTGCCTCCAGCAGGAAATCAACCATTGCCACAAGATCCATTCAGGAATACTGAAATGTACTTCATTAGCCCCCTGAACACTGCCGGAAAATGGGAAATGTGTTTTTATCATAATTGACTATTTTTACTATGGAGGACAGAGGCTTATTTGACCACCACAACAATGTGCAGTCAGTAATGAAGTATTTTATTACAGGAGCACATTTGCTCCGATGAATAGGTGAGCAGACAATAACAGAATGACTTAATTAAGCCACCAGAGGTCATGACAAGAGAGAACATGTGGCTTCGAGGGTAACCTGTGATGGTGGATATCCATCTACTGAAACAATAACAAGAATTTGCTAAATTAATGCTCATATTAGTTTTTTTTCTGTATAAACTCTAACAAACCCAGTGTCAGTGAAGAATATCTCAGGTTAGGATATTGCTTTGCTGTCAGGTGGCTAGAAATCTATAAAGCAAGTCACAAAGAAACATTTAGAAGGCTCACATACCTTTTTTGTCTCGTTACTGTAGGAAAGGAACATGGGTTAGTTGCCAGGCGAGTTTTTGTTGTGTCAGTCACTAAGACTGGTCTGAACATGCATCAGATATTTAACTGCAGGATCCAGGCCTTCAGCACTTTGTATGAATAATAATGTGTTATGGCTTTCGGTTTTTTTTTTTTTGTTATTAGTTTTACTTGACAAAAATCATGTTCTTAAACTGAGATCACTAGATAGTACGCTGTATCGCAATCAATTTTCTCACTAAACCCAAGATAGTGGGGTGGTGTTTACAGTATGAGGTAGAGGCACAGGTATACCTCACACATTCATAAATATTCCTGAGTAATTATGACAGTTATTACTTATGCTTACTTATACATGGTATACATAAGTGGTTATGAAAAGAGAATGGGCATAGTTGTCATATTTCATGCATAAATCCTACACATTTTAATAAGTACCACAATGCAATTAAAATGAGTGGAAATAGTGCATAAATGTAGAAAAAAAGGACACTAATATTAACAAGAAGCAACAATAAGTGTGCTCTAGGGGTAGAGGGGTGTAATGGACTGCGTGTTGACTCTGGGGACAGCTCTGGGAAAGAATATGTCGCTTCTGGTTTTAATGGGTTTCTACGGGCTAGTCTTTCAAGCAGGACTTTGCCAGCTGGCCAGAGCCCCTGATGTTATGGCCAATTCGGTCTGCATAATGGATTGTTGATGGATGTTACAACACCATTCAGTGAAGCAGATCCCGTCTGAGCAACTCCACAGGATTCCCTTATGGTGACACATATTCTGCCTTAGTAGCTATCGAACCGATAGTGCTGGTTCGATCTTGAGAGGCCGTCTCTTGGGATTTTTTATGTTCAGATATTATTCTTGCGATTGTCGTATGGGATATTGGCCCCATTATCTGAAGTGGATCCTGACAGAGAGGAGACAGAGCCTTGCTCAGATTCTCCCATCAACGCAGGATATGCTACCATCCTTGCTTAGACGTGTGGAGTTAATGCGAGGAAGCTGCAAGCTCTAATGCCACAAAATTATCCGGCAGGGTCACCATGAGGCACGAGGCGGGACACATCCGGGACAGGAAACCACATATACAGATAATCACATGCTGGGGGACATTGAGAGATGCTGCTTCGTCCAATTGCATGTTTTTGGACGGGGTGGGGGGATGGGGACCGGATTATCCGGAGGAAATCCACACACATGCACAGGGAGAACATGAAAAACTCACACAGAGAGCTGGGATAGGATTTCAACAATCAGCCATCAAGGTGTGAAGCACCAGTGCCATCATACATTGATATCTATAACAACAACAACAACAATAATGATCATGGGGGCAAGGATGATGATTTTGATCAAGTTTATACATCATCACGCCAATTTACAGTAAAAAATAATTCAGGTTGACAAAAAACTATGAATCATAAGCAAACACTGAAGTGATACAATCCTCAAAAACACAGTCCTCAAACATTTGAACATTACTCTATGAATCACTTACTTGAAGTTCTAATGGTGACAATGAATCTGAAAAGCCTTACATAACAACAAAAGGGAGCAGGTTTCGCTGATGTTACATACACCGCTCTTCCTCACAGTCCAGTGTCTTCCCTGACACTACCTCTCTGACAGCTTGTGCTTCAATACAAAAAAAATCGTTCGTCAAACCAAAGTGCCTCCTGCTTTCGTAACAGCCGTCTGTTTGTCAGAAAAGCAGAAACCCCCAGAGACCAACCTGCTCCCAATCAAATTTATCATGCAACATCTCGTGATGTACGGGGATAAATGTCTAGCTTGTGCTTACAAACCTTTTTAAATCTATTTATCTGTAACTGAAGTTAATGATGTGTAGAAGTAAAGGACAATCCTTAAGAACAGATGTAATATATTTTTATAAAGTGTCACACAAATTGACACTCTGCAAAAATGTTACAAAAAATTCCAATAAATATTCACAGAAAATATCCAATAGTTTTGTTAGGGCTTGCATGGTAAATGTTTTAACTTACATTCATACATTCACTGTACGTCTGATGAGCTGTTCCCTCATGGCCTGTGGCTCCTGGCGTAAACTCCAGGCTCCCTGTAACAATGGAAACATGGATGGATGGGTGGATACTTGGATAGATGCCCAAATTATTCTATGCTATCATTTGTTATTTCACTTTTTTTCTGAATAATAAGAAGCATGCTCCGTACAGTTGTATATGCTGATGCTACCCTTCCTACCTTGCCTTTGCTGTATTTCAACTATCCACCAGGTGGCGCTGTTAAATCCAGCCTTAAAAAAATGGACACTTGCTTGGCATGCAGCTCAGTGTGTATTTAATGTTAAATTGCATTGCATTGACAGATAGCAATTGTTCTGATTTTCTATGAATTTCTTATGTTCACCCATCAGTCTTGAAGCCACTGTTATTGGTGAGGATGACAGTACAACAGAATGGCTTAAATAAACAAGACCACGAACCATGAAAGCACATATTCCAAACCATGTTGGAATATGTTGATTGCAGAAGATATTAGTTATATCATTAGTTTATCATACTGACCCAAGAAGGTTTATGACCTAGAAAATACACAAGTTTTTTAGGACTATGTTATAATAAAAAATGCAATACATCCTGATATTGAATAATTCTGTTTATTGCTCAAATGTTTTTCTTTACAGTGCTTGTGACAACCTTGAAGTGAAAGACTGATATCAAATGAGTGTAATACCAAAATGGATTGTGGGGGGGAGAAAAAAAAAAAATATATATATAAATCTGAAACATGAAAGCATTTTTGGAAAAAGATGAGGAAAATAACTCTAAAGCAGTTGTATCAGTTACTTTCGCTTTCATTTGCATCAGGTCTGCTGTGGGGAGGTGTCTAACTTGCCCATTTTATACACGAGCCACATCAGCGGCTCTGTGAATGAAACTATTCCTGTGAAAAATAGGGAGGCTTCAAGCACAACAAAGAATCATGTGGCTAGGTGACAAAAAAAAGAAAGTATGTCAATCTGCTGAAAAGGGCACATGCAGAAAAACATGCAGGCATCATTCTGGGATACCTTGTAAATGCTCAGTGTGGCTCCAATCTGGTGACAGGGAAGGCCAAGGAATATTAATTTATGCAGTGTAAATGATGGGCAGTGGACACGACACAGTCAGAACTGAATGCCAGCTTCACCAGCTGGTCATTTTAATCGGCTCACAAACACTGCTCTTTTACTTTTAAATTATTAATGACAACAATCAAAAACAGTGTCTTCTGGCAACTTTCCTTCTTGAACTGATTCTGTATATTGCCTATTAATATGCATGTCCCTTTACTTCAGAACAAATTAAACGATGAAAAATGATGACATCTAAGTCAGAGACTCATTCCAAAATCAGAAAAAAATGCCAAGAACAATGAAACACTCTCTTTACAGCAAACACGACTGTTTTGTTCTTGGTGATTAACGATTTTCTTGGCATCAGAGGACAATGGCAGATTTCCTTGGTCTGAAATTAATGGATTGTCACAAGTGTCATCAGTTTGCCAGAGTATATTCATTAGGCGTAGTGTGCTTGCCCAGCCCTGAGGGGCAGGAGATGTTTACCACTGATGCTTTGATTAAAGGAAAGGATATTTGAAGGCTAATATGTCAAAAAAAAACTCTATGCCTTCTTACCAAACATACTGTAATAATCTAATAAACACACAAAGTTATACCCCATATGTATCCAGTTTAATAAACACAGCACTAATTCAGTGTTTCATATATGGGCTATTCAGACTCGCAAACATTATTAATGGAATCTTCTAAACGGGTGCATAAATGTAATTGCAAGTACATAATGTCATCTGTGTTGTTATGGTCAGGATTTTGTTAAAGAACACTTGTAATGCTTTTCGCCTTCAAGGTCACTCAGACAGAACTACACACACAGGTACCCCTAATCCAGAAAAGCAGAGCTCTGCAACTCTGAGTTCAAATTGGGTTTTTGGGTTATTAAGCACTTTATAGCAATTTTAGAATATTCAAATATCTTGTTTACTTCAATCTCTATTAATGCATACTCTTCACTATGTAAGACTAACTGTGTATAAATCCTCTGTATCATTTTAAATTAATAAGATGAAATCGGCGTCTGTATGGTATGCATTTATAAATAGCAAGGTAAAATTCAGCCTAGCAGGCAGAGAGTGCACTTTAATTATAAGTTTAATTATATGTATGCATGTGAGCTGTGCTTAAGGAAAAAGGCTCTCAGTTTGAAACTGGCAGAAAGGCCTGGGTGTGTTCACCACGTCTGCTGGTATCCAGACTTAGAGGTGGGCAAAGGATTTTCTAAATGTCTTGTGGCATTCAATGTGTGCTGCTGTGAGGTATTCTTTGCCTGGAGGTGAAAGACCGGCTTGTTTATTAATCAACATATAGTCTAGTTTAAAGTGTGGATGCCAGCCGCATTTTCACTAAGTATTGTAATGAATTTGTTATTTTTAAAAATTTTATTTTAGTTGTTATTTTGCAGTGTTACTGTTTCTACTTATTTTGTTTTGGGGAACTTGCTCAAGGGTTTTCAGCGAGCACTGCGGTGGCGTATTTTATGTAATCTACAGAAACACTGAGCCTTTCTCCCATCGGCTAATGCGCTTGGAGCTGGAGGGGAAGAGAAGCCTTAGCTGTAAGGAGGTACTGGTTGCTGTGGCCTGATATTTCCATCATAACTGGGAGCTAACAGAAATGCAATTTGATTTCGTGTCCCTACTTGTCTGCTCGGTGTATATGGTTTTGTGTGTTCATTCTCCCACTGCGTATGTTCTTCTTTCTAAATGAACAATATTATTACCCAACAGGCACACAGCTGGAGATAGTTTTGGTGTGAGCTGGTGTGTGAGTCCTTGGAATTGACCTTGCCAGCATGCTAGTGGTGATAGAGGGCATTCTGTCTATTTTCCTTAGCTCACACCTGTGCTGCTGGTATATCCATTTGAGGGGAATACTCACTTACTAATATGAGACTTGAGTCTCTTCGGGGGGGTGCGGTGGCCGAGAAAGCCCAACGAAGTTCAAAACAAAGAAACGCACGTCTAATAGAAAAAACGCGCTGCAAAAGCAACAAAGCATATTATTCAAGTTCATAACGAACCTCCAAACACACTGAAAATCCATAGACGCTACACAAATTAAGAAAACCCTTTCATCAAAATGACAAGACATGTGAACCACATTTTACAGACGCGCCGCAAATACAGAAAACAACCGCAACTTCGGAAACGCGCTACAACTAGCAACAACACAACGGAAGTGTTTCCGGAGGACACTTTGTCCGGGTGGTCACATGCTTTGTAATAATGTTTTTAACGTAAACGTGCTTGGTTTTAAGTTACAGTAAACAACCAGTGGCAGTTGTTTTTATGATTAACCTCTGTAGCTCTCTGAGAAATTGTAGGCTATAGTACAGCAGTTATCAATCATAGTTTTCCCATATGTTGTCATGCTAAACACTGTAAAGCTGGGAATACACTATGTGATTTTTCCAGTTGTTTTGCAAACACCCAGCTCAAACTGTACGACTAAATCGCTTGCGATGAAAAGGTAAAGCTCACGATTTATGTCCGCACACTGTACGGTCCGATAGTCGGACGCGACCTGACTGCTCACACTACACGGGCAATATGAAGACATCGGACTCCCGTCCCCGGAACTGTAAACGTCGAAAAAGAAGCAGCAGAAGAAGAACCCGCATCAGTGGCGATGCTCATCAAAGCGAAACGCGCCGCTTTGGCCATTTGTGCAGTTTTGTGCGCAGAAAAAAATCCAAAAAGAAAATGCGCCGGCGTGTATGGATACGAAGATGGACAATACGGCCTGTCCATTTTACAAGGAGAACTGGAGGAAAGCAGCGACTGATAAATTACATTGCAGACAGTCTGATACCTACACAGAACTTGTAATGCAAACAATAACATGCCTGCTTATTCTTGCTTGTTTGCTTGTTCAAACGTTGAGGCCCGTTATGTTGTGTTTATTCAAGTGCAATTTATCGCTGTCCTTAAATCTCAGTGTTGTGCACCAATCAGTTTCAGACAACAGGCTATAATAACATTCAATACCTATACTGCCTTGCTGTATTAATATGCGTTTTGTGTAAATAGATGGATGATATGAAGGGTTTTCGGGACCTTCCTAGAATGTCTGTGGAGGACTTCAGTTTCCTCCTGGAGAGGGTAACTACACATATCATAAAGAGGTATACCCACCTAAGAAAAGCGATCAGTTCCAAGGCCTGGCTTTCTGTTACAATACGGTTTCTGGCAACAGGCAAGTGTGCGCACATATCTAATCTTATTTCTGAGTACTTCCGTTCTGTGTTCGCGCGTGCGCAGTGAGGACAACCTACTCGGGTTGAAGTGAGTCGGCTCGTGGCTCCGCTTCCACAGTGCGATATCCCCGCGACGGGCGAGCAAAATTTCAAACAGGTTTGATTTTCTCACGACCATCCGATCGCCGGTTGGGACCTGGTCGGGAGGGGTGAATCGGTGCTCCTTACATCCTGTACACTATATGATATACGACGCACGGTCAAGCTGAAATTCGGCCCGACGAGTGAATTATCGGCTCAAAATGGGCCTAAAATCGCACAGTGTATCCCCAGCTTAAGCAAACTACTAAAAACGAATTATTTAAACAGTATTGAAAAATTGATTATGTCCCAGGCTTTTTGATACATATAAGTGGTTGATCATTATAACCGTGATCACTATAAGCAGTTTCCACTGTAACTTACTTTTCACCTGTAAATTTATCGCCATTGGCTCCATTGAAAAGTACACCCGGACAAAGTGTCCTCCGGAAACACTTCCGTTGTGTTGTTGCTGGTTGTAGCGCGTTTCCGAAGTTGCGGTTGTTTTCTGTATTTGCGGCGCGTCTGTAAATGTGCAGCCGGTGTGTAAAATGTGGTTCGCATGTCTTGTCATTTTGACGAAAGTGTTTTCTTAATTTGTGTAGCGTCTGTGAATTTGCAGTGTGTTTGGAGGTTCGTTATGAACTTGAATAATATGTTTTGTTGCTTTGCAACGCGTTTTTCTATTAGACGTGCGTTTCTTTCTTTTGAACTTCGTTGGGCTTTCTCGGCCACCGCCCCCCCCCTTCTGTCCTGCTAGAGATCAAAAAGAAGCATATAGGAACTGTAAGTAGGCTCCTAGTCAAGGGACCACATGTATATTCCTTATTTATACATTGAATAATAGCTAGATCAGTTTTAGTAAGCAAAACTAAACTTTTTAAACTGTGGATATAACCTACATAAGTCTCCATTATTCAGCTGTTTAGGGCTTTGGGCTTCTTCTGTCTTCATAGTTCATAATGTGCAGCGATATGTCATCCACTCTCTTCGGGGTCATGGGTTGTAATAATATAGCTCATATTTAAATACATATCCATAATAGATCATGTGACAATGTAGAAAGTTGAAGAAATTAGTTGTTTTTGGTCTCTGACCAAAGGATGTAATTCCTTTTCCTATGCTTGTACATAATAAACCCTTTATTCTTTCTCTGTCTGTGCTTAGGTGGCTCAGTGTTTACAGTAAGGCTGTCGGGCTACTTCTGTTACTGCTCCTCTTACTGCCCATGAAGTCTTATACCCATACAGCCAGTTCAGCATATTCAGGGAACCCAGTTTGGTTCAGTTTACAGTATGTAAATGTATGATTGTGTAGAAGCTTCCACCCACTCGCCAATTTTATTTTCCACATTAATTTTTCCTTAATATATTTTTTATTTATAAATAGTAACAATTTTGGCTATTATCATAATTAATCTAAAGGTGACTTTTATACGGTATGAGTCTTTGAACATACAGTAGATTAACTGCTGGATGTATTGCACAAAAAAGTAGAGACTAACTAAGAAGCATGTGCTGTGATTGTTTTTTAATTGTAAAATCTGAAAAGATCAATTCTATTAAAAGTAAGTATTATTGTGGGAACCATTTGGTAAATGTGTTTCTTTAGCTGTGTCTTCACTAAAGTGATCACGCTTCTAATTGACACTGGCTGAACGTTTCTGAAGAAAACTTAAGTCAGTTAGTGCACCCATGTATTGATGACATTGTTTGATCATGGCAGTGTGCAGTAGCAACATAGAATGTAGGTTTGTAGGTAGGTTAGTATGTTGTATGTGACTGAATCTGGTCCAGAGCAATAGCCGAACTGCAGGTGTTTGAAGTTTAGGGAAATAATGCAGGCCGCTAGTACAGTGATATTTGTTGGTGAGTAGTGTTTATGTAAATTTTGACATGTGATATTATATGAAATGCATTACATAAGAATTATGAAACTTATAATGGCTGAGAGAGTTGAGTTTGAAGAGATACCCTGGCACCTATTTTATGTTTTATAATAAAGGTCATGACATATTCATTTGTTATGGTCAAATCTGCCAAATATGTGCAGGAGGGAAACAGTTGTTAAGTGATGCATATTTGAATGCATGGACCAATGAAATAGGCTGACGGGCATATGCAGTGTTACAGAATGTTTTTGGGCTCTCTGAGAGCTTAGATCTGTAGATTAGAAATATTCAGTCTATTTCAGCCTGCAGTATGTTTGAACATTCTTCTATGTTGATATAGGTCAGTATTTCCCAACCCGATCCTCAGGGACGCAGAGACGGAAGTTTTTGCTCCCTCCCAGCTGTCTGCCAGACGGTCTGCATTTTTGCTCCTTTCCAGTTCCAGCAAAAACATGGACTGTCTGCAAGTCCCCAAGGACTGGATTGGGAAAGACTGATACAGGTGATTAACTGCCATTTGTGATGATTTTTGCCATGGTCTCTCTGCCATGGCTGAGTATAGGTATAGTCAACTGGAAGCTTGAGACTGTGTCTGGGACTAGCCGAGTCAGAGTATAGTGTTCTTCAGGAGTTAGTGTTGAATATTGATGGAGTTATAAAAGGAGTCAGCTGGTTTGCTGTGTACCCAAGGTGATGTCTGGCTTGGTGAAAGAGCTGCTCAGAAACTTCCAAGTACATCAGTCAGCAAAGTACATTCAGATGTTTAATTAGTTAAATCCAGCACAGCGTCTCTGAGAATGGCTTTGGGCTTTCTTGTACTTCAGGCCAAACGGACAGAAGAAAAAAGCTGCGTCCACATCACATGCCAATAAGTGCCAATAATATAGATAAAAAGAGAAAAGAAACAGTAAGGTCAAATTTCACCAGTGCATTTGTTTAAAGAAACTGTGTGTCCAGAATTATATAGGTAATCCATGCATAAAAGGTACATAAAGTGCTCTAAAGTAAAGTGCTCGCATGGAGCAGGAATGAGGTGCTGAAACCTTGTTCCTGAATACCTGCACATGACAACACGAAATGGGTTTATCTGAAATGAAGGGAGATTTTATTGAATGGGACTGATCCAGGAGTCGCAGTCTGCTTTGCTGGCTAAATGGGTGCTGACTGAATGTTTCGCCAAATAACTGAGGCAGGTGGCATCGTCAGAAGACTGCCTGGTAAACGGATGTTCACCTGTGTAATTGTATGGAGTATTCCTGAAATATCATTACAATATGATTAGTGGATTATCAAAGCATGGTTTATTCCTAAAAATGGATATTATTATTATTGCAAGAATGATGCCTTTTTCCAATTCATCAGAATGCACAGCTTTCTCACAGTGAGTTTAAAACATTCCCTTTGTATCTTTGCACAGTAAAAAATGGCTATATCTCAAAGTTAGGAGAAGGGTGAAAAGGAAAGATTCACCTGCAGGGACTCAGAGGGACTCTAGATGTTCCTACTTGAAGTCTTTTCATTTACAGTTTCATTTCATACCAAGCAGCTTCACAACCTGTTCTCTATATTCATAAAGCCCAGGGCACTTGGAACTGCCCATTTTCCAGCATTCTGCTCCAGGCTTATATGGTTTTCTATAGGTGATTTATCTGTAAAGAAAAGTACGCTTAGCTACCTATTGCTTTATCGACTACAACCACCATATAACCATAGCAACAGTTTATTGTAGTGTTTGCACAACAAACACATAGTCAAATCCCAGGAAGACTATAAAATATAATACTTAATTGACACAGGATATACTTTATAGGTTGTTTGGAGTAAGAACCTATATTTCTGTGTTCTGGAGAGAGAGAACCTCTAAAGATTATGGAACTAACATTGTGGGTTTGAAGGGACAGGTTTACAGAAAAAACGTAATGTCCAGAGCAGAATTTCTTCACCCTAAAGAACCCCGTCTTGTCAGTTTACTGTCAGGCTTTGCATCATCCACCCGAACTTAGCGTCAGTGGGTACACCTCAGCTATCAGCTGATTTTATATTTATTTTGGTAACATGAGTGTGTAGAGGTATCTTTTTCCAGCTGGTCTATTTCTATGACCAATTCAAGGTATTTTAGCTATAAAATATGCACTGACCCCAGATGATTTATATTTCAATCTAATTTAGTATTTTCTGACCTATTTAGCTTCAAAAAACTAAATTGGCACATTTTATTGTTACCCTTTTACTCTCTAGAGACATAAATTTAAACCTGCTGTCTGCTTTCTCTGTGCTTATGATATCTTACCATCTTGCTGCCTCATGCTAAATATGGAAAATATTTTAAGTGTATTCTTATACATTTATAACATTTAAATTTAACCTGTTGTCCTCCAGTTCTCCAGTCAGTGACTGTTAAACCTGGGTTTAACCTCTGGCACAGCCATTTCATTCCTCTGCATTTTTTAACTGCATTTAATTAATAGTAACTCAAATCTTCAGCTAAAATTCTGCTTTCTGACTGAAGAGGATTCAGTAAGGTGACTCAGTCGTTTGCATTGTTGCCTTTCACCAGTAGAGTTGGTGTAGAGTCTACATGGTTGCACTATGTGCACTTAAGTGAATTGTCCTTAAATTGCTTATAGTATAGCATATGCCGTGACCCTGTAATGGTTAAGTGGTGTCATGACTGAAGACTGGGAAGGAATATCAATCCAGATGCAGCATAGGGTAAACTTTATCGTAGAACAGAAAGGACATACAATGGGTAGCAAATAAAAGGACCGCAAGGGGTCAAAATAGGAGGTAGGGAGGATAAGTCAGGAGAGGCCAGGGCTGCCCTAAGCATAGGGGGAGGTTGGGTAAACAGTAACAGAAAACACTGAGAATAACTATTTATGAGCAGAAACCAATGCAGAGCACCAACACTAACATCACAGTACAAAAAATAAATAAACTAGGGAACAACACTCAGGCTGGTACTTATATACAAGGGTAACAAGGATCAGACGAGGGACAGGTGTGAGTGATTTGGAAGGAGAGGGGAGGAAATGGCATGTCCAGCAGAGACCCCTGCTGGCCAAAGGGGAATATGGCATGACTGACAAAGATGAATTGCAACGTGGTATGGATGAATGAATACCGTAAATAATTTAAACAGTATAATTAATTAATTTATATACATTTTGTTATTTCAAATGATTAAATTTATTATTGCATTAAAATAGTTATTAGCTGGTTTCACACATTGAAATATTCCATTAAAACTCGCATTCAACGCAAATATGAGTCTCATCATTCTCTTTTTTGGAATATAATAGGGCCTTCTATTATGACATGCAGAATTAGACTGCTTTCATGACTAAACCTTCAACTTGAGGAACTTTAGCAGAGGAAATTGAAATGGCTGTATCACCCACTGCATTTATTTAAAAACAGCTGGGCTCTGACCTATGAAATTGGCCAGCATTGCTAATAGTGACATTTTCATTTGTTAAACCCTGCGAGGAAGACACAAAGTCCCTTTGATCCCCTCATTAAAGGCCCCATTTAGGACTAACTGGGCTAGAATAGGGCTTTATATATACTGGTTGATCCTTAATTTGATCATCTCTGCCTCCCAGCTCTGCAGCCTCATAAAACAATGAGCCCAGATAGCTCCAAAACCATTAGCTTTTGTTGGTCTTCTGGTAAAACTGCAAGGACGCAATGTAGAAACAAAATGATTCAGTAATTCAGTTATTAAAATATATATAATACATGCATATAAACAAATTCCAGTTGGTTCCTTCTTTTAAGATTAAGATGTACTTCATTTATCTCAGGGAGAAATTCTGGTGCATATAGCAGCAAGAACGTAGTGAACAGACAAACATAAATATAATGCCAAACAGGCAAGGTGCAAACACAGTACACGTAGTGCAAACAAGTAAACACATTGCAAACAAATGCACAAATACATATACTGACCCAACTGCTGAGATGCTGGGCGAGTTCTGGCAGCGACGGGGAAAAACGAGAGGATGATTTGAGGAATGGGTCTCAGATTATTTTCAGGGGAGGTGCATGGGGGGGTATCCAAAGTAGAACAGCGAAGGACATCACTCACTCTTTCAGTGTGCAATATAATAACCATATTCTCTTAATTACACAGCATAGCAATAACTACGGCTGTGACGTCTTGTTATTCACGCATTTATCCAGAAAGAGTACCACAAAATATAGTCCCCTAATTTCTTTAAATCCTTATACTCTTCTTTGTAGGCTCGTGGCTTTTACTCCATTGTCGTGTTGACATTGATGAAGTATTAGAAACTTATTTTGAAGTGTACGTAAATTGTGTGGAACTTGAAAAATGTGTGGTATATTTTGCAAAGCTAAAAACAAACAAACAAACACTCCTGGGGTTGCTGCTTCAAAGATGCTCCAACTCCACCTTCCTCCACCAAGGGTTCAATAGAAACCATGCATCTATCAGCCTGCACCCTTCTAGCTTTCGGACACAGCCACTCAATATGAGAGACCTGTGACTGCGAGACACATTTAAACTTATCACAGTCATGACAGGATGGGGCAGAGCCACTCTGGCTCTCCCGTCAACTGATTGTGAGTACGAATTACAGTTAAAGGCATCATTTTTCAACCCGGCACAGTGTCTTCATGTTGTTTCCAGACACAGAAATACTGTAAAATGCTGCCGTTAGAACTCAGAGCAACTCACAACCAGCCCTTCTCCCATAGAGGCAGACAAACACCAATAGAAATCTAAGAGCAGAGATGCATAGACAAGTAATCGAAAGACAACAGGGGGCGAGCCTGAGAAGTAATGAGGCTGGCCTGTCCTGCCCAGCCCAGACACGCCATGTGTTGCTCTACCTGCCCTCCCAGCAGTGAGCCCCACCGCATTAGTCTTTAGAGTCCTGCAGTGGGCTGGCATATTGATTCACACAGACCACTCTGTCAAGCTTCTCACAGTCTCCGTGCCAGTGAAATATAATCAGCAGACACCAGCTTCTGAAGTGCATTTGTTCCAAATTTCTTTGCTGGGGGCTTGATGAAATGTAACGAGAGGTTGGAATATTCAATTAAGTCTACAAGGTATAATTTAGACTTGTGTGGTTTTTTTGCCCTAGTTGAGTCATGCTCCGGGGATAAAGACCTGTTGTCGGCATTTTTGACTGTCTTTGTCTGCCTGTGAGCTCATCCCAGCATGTGGCTTCAGGCCCCATATCAGGAGCTGACGCATTGAAAGATGAAATCGAATGATGCCTATAAACGATGAAACACGGCAATGACATGGAGAGAATGAGCGATGTGTGGTGAGAGAAGAAGGAGATTCTCACGTTCTCTACCGCCAAAGCATAATATCTCACCTCCCCACCCCATTCCTCAAATCGTCCTCTCGTTTTTCCCCGGCGCTGCCAAAACTCGCCCAGCATCTTAGTGGTTGGGTCAATTTTGCTTTGTCAGGTGATGCCTCATCTGCCTCCAAGCAGAAAAGGGCGTTTCGAGATGATTCTCCGCCGATGCATTTTTTTTTTTTATTAGATCCTCGGCATGTTTCAGAAACAAGTGGAGGCACAATGAAAGAAAATAGCTGTGTTTCAAATATGCGGGTTTAAACAGGAATTTTAGAGCAATGGCAGCTTCTGATTGTTTCACATTAATCGACTCAGCTCAAAAGCTCAGTCTACATAACATAACAGTGTGAATAAATACAATGTGTACATAGCTAAAAAATAATACTTCATCAAGCACTTCAAAGTGTTTGGAAATGTTATTGCTTTTTGTACTGGATATGGCTACGTAAGTTCAGTTGCATCTAAGCATGGTAGCTATTTCTTAATGTTATAACAAGTATATAGAGGAAAAATTGCTGACTATCCGTATGTTTGAGCAGCATCATTCAGTCTGTTCATAATGCTATGTTATATATTAAGTGTGAAGGTTTTTAAAGCGGCAGACTATAAATCCATGTGTACCACTTACTTTATGAGAGGTCATTAAAATAAAGCATAATCTAGCATGGTAACTGTTGCCATACTGTTTCTCATGAATAACTGTCGCAGTTTATAAGGACATTTAGCAATACTGCAGATCGCATGCTGTTATGTGAGTTATGTTATGTGACTTGCCAAATGGATGTTACCATTTAAGAATTTATACATAAGTACATATAAGACTCAATGGCTCATTTGTTATGCATTCAAAATAATGTATGCTGGCTATCCTGAAAGTTTTACCAGATCGACTTTTGTCTATGAACATTTGTCTACCAATTTCTTCTGTTCATGTCATATCATCATAGCTCATCATTGGAATCCAATAAAACACACATATAAAATTCATATTATCATGATGGCACAGCCCAACAGGGAGCCCTGTGCCAGTTACAGCACGTGGGTGGTGAACAGCTAGATCAGGGTCCCGCCCCTAATCAATCATGGCTTGGATTCTCTGTTTGGGCAGCTAGCTCCAGAACAGAAAGATTAAGCCAATTATTAAAGCTGGTGACCTCTCAAGGACCAGTGACCCCCCCCACCAGCATCCAACCCTAGACTTCACCATGGCCTGGCCACACCGTCCCTTATCCTTGGGCTTCCATTTGGCCAAAGAGAATAACCCACTTTGCACATTAAAAACCAGCCTCTCCAAGCTAATTCTTGTGTGTGTTTATACCACTGACACTTAGGAAGCAGATTCTGGGCCATGTCCGGAACTGAAATACAATTTAATCCATACTGAACACAGCACCCGGAACCTAATGTCAAACAGTTTTTTTATTCCTCCCACCCCAGCAAATTTTATATCAGTCCAAGTTATATTGGGGCAGTGGCCCTTGACTTTGGTTTTACTCATTGCATTGCCAAAATAATTGGGAAACTCTGAGTTTACTCTCTCACCCTGCCACAGTACATATCTTAATTACTAGTAATTATGATTAGTGTGTTAGATATTTATAATATTATGCTAGTGTGTATAATATTCAAACTGAACAGAACCCTTGCAAAAAATTAAGCCATTCATGCCATGGTCATGGACAAGGAATGTATAACACTGCTGTTGTCTCCAGCACACTGCTTTCTCACCATGAAGTGCACCAGCCAGGAAAGGCTATTTTTCTATAGGACATTTCCTATAGGTTAAAGTGTAAATGATTACCTCGTCGGAAAACTTCCTCAAGTAGTGACCTTGTTTCGCTACATTTAAAACAGAATCTTGACGTATGTAAGAAAAATTACCTCATGAATTTGTAGAGGTACAGTATTAGATTTCCAATTACCACGAGTAAAAGCTTCATCAGCAACAAAGACTAATGTAATTGAACACAAATATCTGAGTGCTGCAAAGTGTATAAATATCTGAACACTTTCATTCTAAAAATATGAATATTCTTTGCTTTAATAGGAAACAGATAATATCGCTGTGGGGATATTTAATCTTTAATTGCCACCCTAAAATACATCCTATGATTTTTAATGTTTAGTCATTTGAACCCTTGAAGGTCTGAGTTGTAAATGGGACCTTCGCTTCACTGACAACTGCTGGGGAAAGTAGCAAGAGCTGCAAGTAGCGATAGCATGCTAACCCTCCTTTAAAATCCAAGCATTACAATTGAGAGATGGAGTCATACAGATCAAACAAAGGAAGGGGAACTGCAAAGGGTGTCTGAGGTGAAATAGATATAGTAGCGGCATACATTTCCTTGTGGAGGTATCGTGAATGCAGTCTGCCCCTGCAGAAACTGTAACTGAGATGCAAGCATCATATCACTGCGCATTATATTAAGAATCATTGTTGCAGGACACAAATGAAAGTCTTCCCAGATTTACTTGCAGATTACGGAAGTTTTGTCACAAGTGATTGAAGTTGTCGTCTATTGTCCTGTCTCAGCACTGCTGATAGAAATGGATTACAATCTTTATGGGCCACATTTAGGTGATTGGTTTGACCATGCAATTTGTATGATAATAAATAAGGAAAAGATTGATTAGATTACTTTAATTGATTAGATGCTGACCCTTAATAAATTTCTCCATTCTCATTCTGAGCTCCTCTTGCAAAGTCCTGGAGGATGCCTCCTGAATTTATGCGCTTTGTGCGAATTTGTTTTTGTGTGTGTATGAATTTTTATTCTGTATGTTTTATGTAAATTATGGGAAGTAGCTCCCTGGGCTCCTAAGAGCGAGTCTTGACTGGGACTGATGAGTCATGTAGACTGGTGCTGTATGGTTATGCGGCATAGCAGCTGCAGGAGGTGTGATATTAAACGTGATGATTGATTTCCATAGCAGTACAAAAAGCCTTCACCTTCCTCACATTTTCTTTTAGGGCACAACTTTGAGCATCTCATTTCAATATATCATGACATTCTTTTTCAAGTAACTTACAGACACACTTTAAAAATACAATGTAGTTTCGTGTTTAATGTCAGGTTACTTACTGATGTACCCTTCTGTGTCAGTTATTTCCCGTTTAATTAACATTTTTAACTTCCAGCTTGGTTTCTAGACAATTCCTGCCCGGTTTTAGGAGATGTCAAATAAAGCATAATCACAAATACATTAATAACTGAGCCAAGGATGACCAGGCAGAAAGATTTAGGACTGAATGTCCAAGGGGTTCAGTCACAGCAGGACAAAAATCAAAATCGATATGACTCACTTAAAGATGAAGACATCTATTTTCTTGAAAAGGCAAAGAAACCTTGACCAAAAACAACTCATCCATCCATCCATCCATCCATCCATCCATCCATCCATCCATCCATCCATTATCTACCGCTATTCCGGTTCGGGTCGCGGGGGCAGCAGTCTAAGCAGGGAAACCCAGACTTCCCTCTCCCCGGCCACTTCGTCCAGCTCCTCTGG
>JAODKC010000044.1:17968974-17979942 GCA_026777985.1 Mormyrops attenuatus | reverse complement strand
GGCAACTTAGCTCCTGGGATCATTGGAACACACAAACCCCTCCACCACGGTAAGGTGTCGGCTCCAGGAGAGGTGAATATCAAATATCAGACTAAATTAACCTCTGTGTTTTCCAAGTCAAAAAATCAGCAAGATCTCTCCATTTCTGGCAGCATTTTATTCTCTAATGTTGATGCTCTTTCTCATGTAATATATCATTACAAAAGTGTTATGATTGCAGATCAAGCTGCTGGTGGTTTTAATTTGCTAAACTTTTCTTCATTGAACAATTCTGTTAAGGTTAAACGAGTGAAGTCCCTTTTGAAGAAGTCATTATCCATCTGGAATATCTTTCCAAATTATGTTTTAAATTCTGTTGGTAGCCCAGACCTGCCAAGTCTCACACATTTTTGTTTCAGCCTAAAAGAATAGTTTACCTTTGCCATTTTAGCACATTTGAGAAATGCAAAAGCTATAAAGACTTGTTCATTGTGTACTACTTTCATTTTGCCTTTTTAAATTTTTTATTTTCATTTTTCTTCTGTAAGACATGTTCTCAGTGTTAACTTTCATCCTCTATATATGTTTTAATATTCTGTAGAATGATCAGTTACAAACAATAAAAAGACAGTATGTTATTTTGTTAGCTGATTGTACAGTCATGGCCAAAAATTTTGAGAATGACACACGTATTGGTTTTCACAAAATTTGCTGCTTCAGTGTTTGTAGATCTATTTGTCAGATGTGGGTTTTTGTTTGCCTGTGAAGCCCTTTTTGTGCAAAGCAATGATGACTGCACGTGTTTCCTTGCAGGAAACCATGGTTAACAGAGGAAGAACAATGATTTCAAGCACCACCCTCCTTTTAAAGCATCCAGTCTGTTACTCTAACTCAATCAGCATGACAGAGTGATCTCCAGCCTTGTCCTCGTCAACACTCTCACCTGTGTAACCAGAGAATCACTGAAATGATGTCAGCAGGTCCTTTTGTGGCAGGGCTGAAATGAAAGCAAAAGGGTTTTTTGGAATTAAGTTCATTTTCATGGCAAAGAGGGACTTTGCAATTAATTGCAATTCATCTGATCACTCTTCATAACATTCTGGAGTTTATCCAAATTGCCATCATAAAACCTGAGGCAGCGCACTTTGAAAATGAATATTTCTTAAAACTTTTGGCCACAGCTGTACAACAAAGTGAGCAGTCGTTCTCGACACAGCAATTTAAGACCGACTGGTGTAACCGAACGAGAACTTTATCTGAATGCCGCAGCAATACAGTCGCAACGATAACTTGGCTTCAGTGATTTTCGCTTAGTGACCATTTCGCTTAACGGCCTGCGGTGCGTTTCCCAAAAGCACGGTTGCTAACTACATTAGCAACTTACATAGTTGAAACCATACAGATGAATGGGTTCAACTATGTACACGTAGTAATCAGATTATCACAAACACGTCAGCACCTTAATCAAGCTATTGCCATAATCATTTTATTCTCAATAAACTGATTTTTGAGTGCCTGTATACATAGTCATAATCAGCTAACAAAATAGCATAAGTCTCAGTACTTTATGAATTGGGAAAACATCCCTTCTCTCCTCTCTATGGTGCATCTAGTTTCATTGTCTCCCGGAAACTTCCATTGTTTTGTGAGCGGATTTACAGGGTTTTTTGTTTTGCATGTGTTTTCAAGATTTGTACTGCGTCTGTCAGTTATACTGCATCTATTGATTTTCTATATGTTTTCAGAATTTGTAAGTGTTTTCTGAATTTACAGCACATTTTCAGAATTTGTACATGTTTTATGGATCTGCAGCTCATTGACACTTAAGGGCCACTGTAATACGGCCACTGGTTTTCTGATGTTCACAATAAGTAAACAAAAAGAGAACTGGGTTATTGATTTATATCACTATTTCTACATCAGGATCATTATCTCTACTAGTAATGTGTGAGACTTCCTAATAAATTTGTGTAATACCATTTGCAGCTGTGTTTTCCCTTTGCTCCATACATTGAATAAAATAACTATTCAAATTAAGAATACATGATGATTTGGGTATAATTATTATCCATTCATTTTCTGTGACCTCATAAACAATGTAGGGTTGTGGCGAGCCTGGAAGCCATCCAATGGAGCACATTGCACAAGGTAGGAGACACCCTGGATGGGATGCCAGCTCATCACCATGCACACACACAATGGGCAATTTAGAGCCACCAATTCAGCAAAGCCACATGGCATTTGGACTGCAGAAGGAAACCCACACAAACACAGAGGGAACCACATACAGAGCCAGGGCAGCAATCAGCCTCGTAACCAGAGAGGTGTGAGGTTGCAGGGCCGCCCACTGAGCCACAATGCAGTCATTACGTCTCAGAAAATTATTCAATGGATGATTCTCACAGTAGCCATCTATTACGCTGCCTCAGGTCAATGCCAAACTAAAAATAAAATTTGAAAAATAATAAAATAAAAATAAAACTGAACAACATTGCATGCCATCAGAAAGTGTAAACCTTCATCCCTCATTTGGTTAATAAACAAATATTTGTGTGTGTGTATGTGTGTGTCTATATATAAACCTGTCTCTGGAATCAGTGGATTCACACAACTGAATCAGCAGATCAAACATAATGTCAACATAGCATAGCATGGTCTGAAGGAAAGGGGGTGCTTGTATACTTTTAAAATGGAGTCATTAGAAAGGGAAAAAGTTGCGCGAGGTTAGAAAACGTTGGATTGGCAAAGCTTTAAACCTTCCTAGGAGCACATTCTAATGTGCTAAATCCAAACGGAACAGAGCCACGAGGAATAGCTGGGTTACTCAAGCTGAGCAGAAAATCACAGAGTAATGCTTCAGTCAGCTCAGTTCAAACGGAGGATATAACTGCAATTGGCTTTCCCACAGGCTTTTAAAAATATTTATTTTCCAAAGTCAGAAAAGTATTACATTATGAATAATTGCTGCCTAAACAAGTAATATAATATAACATACTCCCCTCCCTCGCACAGAAGATTTTGGAGGTTGGTGGTGGGATTGGCACTCTAGCCACCGTAACACCTTCTCCCAAGTGCATGGGGGAAAGCCCTCGGGAGCCTCATCCCTGGTGAAGTCGAAACCGCTGGAGAGCCAATGTTGTTGAGGCATTGCCTGCTGCGTGGCGGCACTTGGGTCAGAGTTGCCAGGTCACAGTTTTCCCACCCAATTGGGCTATTCTGAAAATACAGTTGCGGATAAGTATTAGGAGGTCGCGGGTTGCAGGTTTTTGGGCTGCTTTCATAATGTTCCACGGCAGCGGACTATAAGGGGCAAAAGAAATTAATTATTATGAATGCGCGTGACTCCTAATGCTTAGTAATACTGAATCGCTAGCCAGCGAATGTCAGACACACACGGAAAGCAGGGCTACCAACTCACACGCATTCTCACGCTCACGTAGGAAATCTTACAGCAAATCTATATTATTCTATTATAAACCTAAAATTAGCTACGTCAGAAGTGTTGGGGTAGTCTGCAAACCGTATGGACGATTTACAAGGTAATAAACCTGTCACATACATGTAAATGTGTGTGCATGTCTGTACAGACTTGTCTCTAATTGAAAATCTCATGCCAGCAGGCTGACCAAAGTTGGCGACTCTGGGAAAGGAGAGTGTGTCCGTCTTCCTGACGTCATTGTGTTTAACTGTGGTTTCAAAATGTTGAGCATTTGAATGTGATGAGCATGCAAAACACAGGTTTATTTCTTTGAGATACAATATACCGGGATTTCAAATATTGCGTTAGTTTCAGCTTGGGTCCTGACTTGAGGTGGCCCATTCTGGTAGGTGCGTAGAACGTCTTGTCTCTCTGGCATGATGACCAACTTCCCCTGCTGTGGGAGGAGCTTCAAAAACTTCGCATTTCAGTAGATGGCACTCTCTAAGGTACGCAGACCAGGGACTGGCTAGATCTCTGTAGGTGGCTCAATTGATTCAATTCGATTTATTTTTATATAGTGCCTTTCACTAAAGAGTCACCCCAAGGTGCTTTATATGGGTGTGTTGTGATTCATTACAGCATCATTAAGAGAGAACAATACAAAACCCGGGAAAAGGAAAAGCAAAGAAATTAAAGAAACAAAGTCAGATGACAATGGAAAAGAGGAACCGAAAAGTCCCAGGTAGAGAGAAAAACCCTGGGGGGGTCCAAGGTCAACTGACTGCCTAACCCCCCTGGACATGCCAACATTACAGGAAAAAGAACAGAGTGGGCTTGCTTGCTAAAAGCAAGGTGTAGACTATGATCAGGTCAAGCCAAAGGCCATCAATGAGATGATTCTCCACACGGACCTGTGTAGGGTGCAGATTGAAGTCTGCATCCACGATGTTACAGTGTGTAGGTCATATCCATGATGTCACCCTAAATGAAACTGAACTAATACTCTAGCTCAGGTGGTGCCCACCCCAGGCACCATCCAGACATGTGGGAGGGCGGAGAGCATGGGTGGTCAGAACATGCATAGACACATTAATGGACAAGCATTAAGTCCCTTATATGTAAGTAGGAGAACTTTGAAGTCAGTCTGAACCTAACAGGAAGCCAGTGCAGGGAACAAAGAGTAGGGGTTAAGTGTTCAAACTCCCTGCTCCTTGTGACAATTGAGTTGCTGAATTTTGAATACAATGCAAGGTTTTTAATGTGCAGTGTGTGCTCCCAGATAACAGAGTCTAAGTAGCTACTGAGGAAAAAGTTCAGCCCCTTGGAGTAGAGTACAAAGTTTATAGCATTCCTATCCGTGGGCTTGCCGCCATACAACAGAATCTTGCTTTTCTGAGTATTTATTGATAAAAGGTTTTCAGTCATCCAGGTCTTTACTTCATTAAAGCAATTAGCTAACGAGACAATAGATGCAGTGTCATTGGGCATAACTGAAATGTATATCAGCTGGGTTTCTGTGCAGACTTTGCCGATTATCATAAAGTGTCCCACTCAGCTGAACGAGATGTCCTGTGGGACCTCTGTGTTCTTCCCAGTGGATTCTGGAGTTCATCAGGGGTGTGTTCTTGCTCCTACTCTGTTCAATGCTTGCATGTACTGGGTGTTGGGCAGGGTTGTGGGATCCAGTGGCTGTGGGGCATTTGTTAGTGAAGACGTACTGATCTTGACTTTGCCGACAATGCTGTGATGTTCACGGAGTAAACAGAGGCTCTGTTCACTCAGCAGCATTCTGTCTCTGGTGACTCTTCCCATGAAGTCAGTAGATGGATTGGGAAAGCATGGGAGCTCATGAGGTTACTGGAAAGGGGTGTGTGGTGCTCCTGATATATTTGTAAGAGGACAAAGGTCCAAGTGTTTAGAGTTCTGGTGCTCCCTGTGTTGCTGTATGGCTGCGAGACATGGACAGTATCCAGTGACCCGAAACAAAGACTAGACTCAGTTGGTACTGTGTCTCTTTGGAGAATACTTGGGTACTGCTGGTTTGAATATGTGCTGAATGAGCGGTTTCTCAGGGAGACCTAAATGAGGCATATTACCTGCATTGTCCGGAAGCGTCAGTTAAGGCACCATGGCCATGTGGCACATTTCTCTGAGGTTGATCTGACTTGCCAGATCCACGTTGCTGAGGACCCGAGCGGCAAGATCCAGGCCAAGGGGATGCTCATGTTACAGCTGGCTCTGGCTGATAGATGGCCATTTCTGGAGGATCGGACTGGACTTTTCAGCTTTTAAAAAGGACCGGACTTGCATATGAATGCATATAGCTCTTAAGCATACACATCTTAGATGGCATGAGGTTTGTATGTGGACCTGGAGTGTGCAGAACTGGACATCTTAAACATTATTTAAGTCGTTCATTAATGTGAAAAAAAAAAACATTTTGGACATCTCCTAAAACATATACAGTACATACAAATATGTGTGAGTGCTTGTATGTATGCATTTGAAAAACCTCACAAGACAGGATTTTTTTAAACTTAATATATTTCATTATCATTCTGAAAGAAGACAATAGAAAAGATCATACACACAAAACAGAGCATTCACCATAGAATATGTAAAAAGAAATGTTAAATTTGATTTTGATCACACAGTTTCGAATTCAAGGACAGAAGGGTTTGGGGTGGAGCCAATACAATGGCCATTTTTGGAAGGAGAAGAAAAAAATCAATACACAGACATTCCCGAGGACTGGATAGAAAACTCCATATAAATAACTGTCATAACTGACTGTCCCTCTCGAGACAACTGGTAACTCCCCCTCTGAAAGAAAATGACACAAAAAAATCTACAGTTAACATTGATCAATACATGTCATATTACAGGAGCACTCTGTTTATGGGCTTGTAAAAGTCATCTGGATGAACTGTGGATATTAGGTGTTTGACAGCCTATTCCTGCCTAAATAATGATTAATGTACCTTCATGGCCAGCCTGGATAACAAGGCATGCATGACGATAGTGGATTTACTAACAAGAGGGTCAATATCAGGTTTGTAACTACTTCTAATTTATAATACTTTGGATGTCCATCCAAATGCGGAGACTTCCTGTTTATGGTGTCTATTTCAACCTAAAATTACTACGATCACCAATATATCTTCTCCTTGAAATATGCATGTGGCTTTCACACCTCAACTGTATTATCCTGGAAAGGAACTTGGTTTGGGAGGAACATTCTTTCCACAATCTCACATATCATTGAATGCTTTTTATGTTTTTTTTATTATTTTAAGCAGTCTGCCTTGGGGTATAATCTAGCTCTGCACTCTACTGAACAGAAGACTGAAGTTTTCATGCTAGCCTTTTCTTGGGGGTAGGGGGGGAGATTACATGAGTTGCATTTTCTGCTGTGTAACACTGGCACTAAATGAACATTTAGCCATTAAAATAATTCACCTTTCGGCATTCTTTATGGTAGTATATAATGCTTAATGCAAAAGACGACAGACTCATATTATTGGTGTGTTTGCCTTAATGTACAGTGGGATGTATATGATTAGCACAGAGTCCTTCATAAAGCAGCAGAGGATCACCTAGGTAATACTCTAGTCTAATCTACTTTATGAAATAGCTTACTAATAAGGACATTCGCCTGCACTTTTGGCTGCTAAGTAGAAGAACAGGGTCCCTCCTTGGGCTTGAACCAGTAACTGTTGTGTAATCAGGTTACAACATCATGCGAGTACCAGGAACCACAGCTGTCAGTGTCAACCTTGGATATCAACCTTTTATGACGTTTAGAGGGTAGAAGTCTGGGGGACCTCATTGTTATAAGCGTGTCAGTATCACATCAGCGCAGTTCTCTCTCCTTCCTCACCAAATCCACTGTTCTGCCTTACCCTTCCTTTCTTTTAAATATTAATACATATTTGTTGCACCCCCTTCACAAATATTTTGCCTATTGCATGTGGAATCATTATGCATCTCTACATTTTATTGTTTTACTACTGAGGCATTTCAGGAGCCTAAAATATACTTGTATGTTAGGCTTGATAGCTGATAGATCTTGTCAAGGTAAGAAAAGCGTATGCTTATGGACAAGCTGAATTCATCATTTCTAGAATAACAAAAAAACAAACTGTTCATGGAAAAATCTGTTATTTTGATCTTGTGGGGACATTTATTTCGGTTCCCACAAGGGGAAACTCAATTTTATAAAAATGTGTGAATGCAATCAAAAAACACAAACAAAAAATGCCAAGATACTTGTACTTTGTTGAGTTACTTATGGTTAAGGTTAGGGAAGGAGTTAAGGGGGGTCACAATGGGGATTAGGTTTAGGATTACTGATTAGGGTCATATCCATAGAAATGAATGGAGAGTCCCCATAAAGATATAGAAAGCTAATCTCTGTACAGTATGTGTGTGTGTGTGTGTGTGTGTTTTAGGGTTGCACAGATGGATGTTCGTGCTCCATAAGAGACAACATAACTGCATGCTACATGTCCCCATTTACCCCCATCAGTGAATTTCCAGGCGGCCTGGGATGCTTGGGCTCCTGCCCTCTCTTTTTATGGTGAGCATTACAAGGTGAGGATTACTTACAACATGATTCAGGACCTTTGCATAAAAGTTACACAAGTTATTCCTTATACCTTTCGGATATTTACATTACATACGGAAAAATGTAGTTGTTGAAATGTTATAAATAAGCATTTCTTTGAAAAGTTAGTTTTAATCTTACTCAGATGCTTCTTGAAACCAGTTCTTTTACTTAAGTAGTCTATAAATGTTTCATTTTCATTTTCTATAAAAAATGTGACATTATTACATTTTTTTACTCCCTCCGTGTCTGTAATTCACCGCACTGCTTGACAAAGGACCTATTTGTTTTATGTCACCCTACAATATTAAAACATGACTGAGATATTTCTTTGTAATCCATCTTGCTATTCATTAAAAATCACTTTTCTGTGCATGACTGTCCTAGGAATGTATAAAGTAGACCATCTCAGGTATTTTTTCTTTTCTATTTCTCAGAGATTTTTTTAAAAAAACAGAGCATTACTGCTTTGCTCACATTTTTCCTTTGGAAAGCACAATTCATCATTCAAAATCTCACATTTGAATCTAGAAATATGTATTTGTATGAATGTGTAGAATCATCACTAGAATGATATCGCAATGTTTTGTTGACTGACCTTCACTGATCATGTATCTCCAAGCAAAATCTTAGTTATTTCCAAAGTAAACCTGTAATATCTTTTACTTGAAGGTATTTCAAATACAGTTTATTCCTTGAATATCAATTTGATGCCAAAAACTGGATAACAAATATTCTTTTAAGAGAAATACACAAACATATTGTTAAGAAGAAAAATTCTCATTAGGGGTAAATTATACTAAGCTGTCACAGCTATGTAGTCTGGGAAGTTCACACAGACATACATGCACAGTCACACACACACACACAGGTTTGTAATTATCTTTGTAATTGAAATTGTAAATGAAAATGGTCCCCACAACGTACAGTTAACAGGTTTTTATCACATTGTGGGGTACATTTGGTCCACATAATGTCATATAAACACAATCCACACATTATTGTCATGTTCAGGAGTTTATTTAAACTTTCCTTTTAAGAGATGAGAGATGCATAAAGGAGATGCGCATAGGAGAAAGATCACAATCCTGTTATAATCCCTTTCATATCAGAGCTGCTCAGACCCTTGAAAGTTTTAAGTCTCTACTTAAGACACATTTATTTGAATTGGCTTTTAATTCCAGTTGTGCATGACATTTATTATTATTATTTATTTTATAGTTTAGCTATACTGATTAATCTATTACTATCTATTTTATAGTTTAGTTATACTGATTAATTGTAATATGACATTTTTTTTTACTCTTTACTTCTTATTTTTAATTTGCTTTGCATATGTTTGCTGCGGCGTATTTTTATTATATGTAAAGCACTTTGGGACAGCAAGTGGTTGTCTGTTAATGTGCTATATAAATAAACGTGAACTTGAACTATTGTTTGTCTGAAAACAAAATGGTACCAAAGTACAAGTTTCCAGATTTACAAATGGGAAACTAAAAGTGGTTGAAAGATTAAAAGATATATGTTTTATATGTTTTAGGGGATTTACTTTGATAGGTTAAAAAAAATAGAATATAAAACCTTCTGATATCTATGCTAGAGCAAGGGTAAAGTCAGAAGAGAAGCTGAAATGAAGCCTTTGAAGAGGACCAGGGCCAGAGATGAAACAGTGGTCTGCAGCGATTGCTACAGTAACGATGGTATTAATGTAGTTTGGGGCCAGCTGTTTCCAGAGATGGGTACTCGAGTTTGCGACTCGGAGTCGCACTTGAGTTGCTCTTACGACTTACGACTCGACTCCGACTTGACTCAGACTCGTTGATAGCGACTCGTAAACAGTAAGTGTCTCTAAGGCTCCCCAATTTCTACACATGAGTGTACAACACTCCCCAAACCGTAGAGTGTTAAACACATCACAATGTGCGGCTGTTCACAGAACATAGGAACCTGAGTTGGAGAAGTGTGACGCCAGTTCAATTTCAATTCAATTTTATTTATATAGCGCTTTTAACAACGGACATTGTCACAAAGCACTTTACATATAACTGGCCCAAACCCCACCAAGCAAGCCTGAGGCGACAGTGGCAAGGAAAAACTCCCTCTAGCAGGAAGAAACCTTGAGAGGAACCTAGACTCGGAAGGGGACCCCATCCTCCTCTGGGCGACCGGGGAGTATGAAACAGTATTTGCATTGACATTAATTCCAGTCCAAATAGTTTTAAAAGTCCCAGTTGGTTCCATGTAAGTATATACAAGGTGTCCAGGTGAGGCAGGTGTACGCCAGGCAGTATCACACGTTTAACCTGGGTTGATGATGGGACGTACAGTATTCACGCTATTTCTGTTTTGCCGCTAGTTCAAATTGGGGACCAGATCTGACAAAGCATAGGATATTCCAAGTTTTATTCCGAGTTTTATTTTACATTAGATTGCACTGCTTAGAAATAGCGTTGCTTAACCTGTCATTAACTACATATAACCTACATTGTGTTGATTGCTATCAATTTAGCAGGTATGTACCAAAAATGTTTCTGACCTACCCTTCCAAGTCAAGCTGTATTTTCTTACTTAATATTCTTACATATTCTTACTTATTTTCTTAACTTAAGAGCTTGCCCACACCTCTTCATTGTGCCCTGCATGTGGCGTGTAGAGCTGAGAGACAAATCAATTTTATCCATTAATTGGAGTTTTTGCTTTAAAACGACATGTAAAAATTAAAATCACGATTTACTTTAACATGAATTAACTTTTTCAGCATGACAAACAGGATCTTGGTTATTTTCATTCATTAGCCAATCACATCACTTTAACGTGGTCCGGCATGGTTTGGTCTGACTGCCAGGAGCTACTTTTTTGTTAATCATATTGGGAAAGGATTCAGTTGCCTGTGTGTGTGTGTGTGTGTGTGTGTGTGTGTGTGTGTGTGTGTGTGTGTGTGTGTGTGTGTGTGTGTGTGTGT
>JAODKC010000044.1:17944089-17968926 GCA_026777985.1 Mormyrops attenuatus | reverse complement strand
AAAAATGCCAAAAGTCTTATATTTTGTTTGGTTACTTATGGTTAAGGTTAGGGCTGGGTAGGGGTTAAGGTTGTCATTGGTGGGATTTGGGTTTTGCCCATAGAAATGTGTGTGTGTGTGTCTGTGTGTATACATAGTTGATTGTTGTTAACAAGTTTGGACCCTCATTGGGCTATATTTGTCACTGTTCACAGTAATTAAAGTTTACCAGTTCTGCTCAAGGGATGTCTTCATCATAATGTTATTTTGAGAAAATATTACTTTAAAAATCTACATTAGAAAAGTACTTAGGTTCTAACAAAAACTGTATTGCTTCAAAGCTATTTGAAATAGCGCTTACTTTGAAAATGTATATAAGCCTAAGGAACTATGAGACAAACAGTTTTTGAACTGTTCATTTAGTAACGTCAGTTAATAATAGAAGAAAACAAATAAGTGGTGAGATTTTTGATAAATAGTAATGTCAAATTGGAACCACACTGGAGACTTCAGACTTGACTCGGCCTCTAATTTTGTCACGTGAACATTTCTGGCCGTTTCCCTTGACAAACACTGGCATATGCATAGCTCAATACCTCCGAATTCAGCAGACTTCTCCTCAGTAAGATTGGTCTAAAAGGCTACCTCAAGCAAAGTATGGCTCTTTCATAGACCCTGTGGATTCAAATGGCATTTTTATAATAATGCACTTATAATTTATGACGTTAATTTTAGCTGATTTATTTTAAGGATTTGATTGTAATTTTATGAAACCTGAATGTGATGTGTGAATTAAAAGCCACAGTAATTTATCCCATTTTATAAATGTAATGAATTTATAAATTGTTATTATACACACACACACACACACACACATACAGGCTATAGATGAATCGCTTTCTAACAGTGCTCAAACACAAAGCCTCCTGTTGACATGTTCTTAACTGTTTCCATGCCTCCCGTCAAAGTGCACAATGCGGTCAACATCAAAGGGCACAGGAGACAGTTCTAAGGTTTTTGGGATGAGGGGCAGCAGCTCTGCCTGGGATATGTGTTGTAGACTGCTGATTTTCCGCTGGCTGCTGGGTGTGGAATCCAGCCTCTTTTTCAGGATTCACACAGAGTAGAAGGGAGTGCCAGTTCTCCCACACACTGCTGATGCTGTAAGGATTCCTCAGTCCTCTGGCTGACCGAAAAGAGGAGGACAAAACTAATGTACCAAAAACAAATATTATATGTACATTGTTCAATATTGGACTACATTTAAGACTATTAAGATTTATTACAGTGCTGGAGATATGACATGCTTTTAAAATTTAAAAGAAGGAAAAGATGACTCAAGAAGACAGAAAGGTAAATGTCATGGGTAGACTTCTGCAAAATGATTATTCTACTGTGACACTTTTTGTTAAGACTACGTATCTAAATCATTATACTTGCATGCTTGCATACTAAAAGAAGAAAAAAATCTTGCTGTTTTAAATTAAACTGAGCTAACTGGATAACATTAAATCATAAAATGTAAATGGAAAAGAAAAGGCAAGATAGTTATTGAACAAAACAAGGAAATGAAATGCAGCATTCCTATAATGCAACATCATGTCACTTTTAATATGGATATACCTGATTATTCAAACCCCATTTGAAGCAGTTTCAAAGAAAAAAAACCTTAGAATTAAAAATAACATTTAAGGCAAACACGGCCCTATAATTAATTAAATATCAAGATAGCTGAATAAAAATTAACCAAGCTGTGATTGTGCAATTATAAACAGATTTAAAAGCCTACAGATTTATTTTTAGCAGTAAGTCAGAATGAAGATACAAACCACTTGCCTCTCCCCTGGAATCTCTCCCACACAATACAGAATGTGGAGTCAGGGATTCTATCTCTACATGCTTGGCAATAAGCAAATGGAGTTACATTTCAGTCCGTAGGAGATGTTCGGTGTGCCCATAGTGCTACTGTTAATAAGGAACAGAAGGGTGTTTCTGTCATTGTCTAACCTCCTAACCTCCAGTGCATGCACCGTAAATATTCCGAATCACAGAACAATAAAACAAGTAATGTTGACAATACAACAAAGCAGAAAATGAAATCACTAATAATCAAAAATGTTATTTTAACCACTTGCCATTTTTCACACACTGAACTTGAATCCTGAAAGCAATTTGAAAGTCCTGGAACGTAAATGTTCTGTTCTCTTTTTTTACATATAAGGTTAAATACGAGTTCAGCAGTTATAATAGCCATCATATTTGTGACATTTAAAAATACTGAGATCGAGAGGGTATTCCACAAAGCAGGATTTCTTCATTAGCAGACAACTTAAGCCACATGTAAGGATTGTACAATAAGAATTTCACTTACCTCTCTTCCTGTTGGACAGTTATCATATTTGGCTTAAGTTATCCAGCTAACTGGGAAATCCCATTTTGTGGAATACTCTGCTGTTTTGCAAATGGCTCTAAAAACCTGACAACCACTGAAAGTGCATATGAAAGATCTTAAAATTTGAAGCTGTTATCCTTTAATAAAATAGAAGAAATACTGCAAATTACAGTATTTCTTCTGCTGCAAATATTTTTAACCTATGCATGCCTCCATCTGGCAATTTTTTAGACTAAATAAACCAGGTAGCATCAGTTTTACTGTGAGATGCCACCTGACCGTTGTGATTTTAGCTTTGAATTTTGGGATTCTGTGCAACGTCATGACCTAAACTCTCGTGTTGTTTACAATTAGGAAAGAGTATTATAGGTCTCTTTTAAAAATCTTTGCTTATACTATCTCCTATTTGAGCATCAAAAATTGCTTTCATTGACATAATTAAAGAAATAACAGCGCGTTATGACTATACAATTAACGCCATGTGTTAATGTGATAAACTTTCCAGCTTCAGAAATGCCATAATACATTAGTAGACACTGTACTGGAAATACTGCAAGTAGGCCTGCATATAAATTCTGAATGGTTTGTTATTTATTGTTCTGGGTATGTAGCACTGGGGTCACAAACCTCCAGGGTTGGGATTTGAATCCCTCCTCCCTTCTCTGTGTGGAGATCGCAAATTCTCTGCATTTTGGGTTTCCTCTGGGTACAAAGAGATACATCTAACTGGCATTTCTAAAAAGCCCCTTATTTGTCTGTGCGTGTATATGCCCTGTGGTGGACTGGCATCCCGTGCTGGGTGTACACCAGCTTTTTGGGCAAAGCTGCCTGGGATAAACTCTAGACCCCCTGCAACGCTGTCCAAGATAACTGGTTGGACAATGGATGGATCATGCTTTTATTTATTTTGTTTAATTCTTAAGTACAGTAGTATGTATGCAGCGTATAAATTAGTCATTCCAATGAGCTTCTTCAGTTCTGCAGTGCAGCAACACACGCCTGATTAAATGTTCTGCTTGCCAGTGGCTCTGTTTTCTGTGGTCCTGGGGCGTCACATGAAACAGGTGTTATTTAAGCTGAGTGTCAAAATTGGTTTTGAGGAAATGGAATGCCTCCCAAGCCTACACGTGTGATATGAGGTTTTCTGCACCAATATCCACCTTCAGCAAACAATCTGCTGCGAATGTCTGGTCACTTAAGCGACTCCCCTGGACCTTAGTAAGCGCCTTCCAGTATAGTGAACTTATAGGGGGTCATTTGCATGTTCCAGATTTCAACCTGAGTTGATGCTGAGACTATTATTCAAACAGTGCAAATGCTTTGATGAAGATAACAAATAAAAAAAATCTAGTCTGTGGAAGTGTACAAAAAAAGGGTTCCTTACTCACTGCCAGTGAAGGCACTGGAGTCCAGCATGCATGGGCACAAAATAAATCACAACCGTCAAAATCACAAGCAATCTGTTTACATTCAGTAAGGTGTGGACATAACTTTGTATCAGTAAGAGATTTGTCAGGGAAACCGGTTGTTAAAAACTCGTTAAGGATTAATGAACTGTCAGACATTATTTATTGAACCATGGATGTGGGTGATGTTAAAAATAAAAAACAATATTCCAAGCAGATGTCTGTGCTTCAGCTTGGGATGTGTAAATGCTTCTACACATGCTGTACTTATGTAATTCTGCAGAATGTGCAGTGTACCATTTTTCAGTCACATAAATTACATTGGCGTTTGGAAAATCAAATTATCAGGAAAGAATAGTTTTAATTAATAGTTTCAATTCTGTCATGTCATAACAACAATTATAGAATACGTTACTCAGTAGAAGAGATGATTCAGTAATTTTGGTTAGTAAACAAGGTTTAAGCTATTGTGAAAATGCAGCATAATTCCCCCACATAAATCTTATGTGTGTTTATTTGTTAGGCTCCCTCAGTGCAAAAGGCTGTGGCATACAATTTGGCTGGGTTCCAGAAATACACGGTGACTTTATCGAAAATTGCAAGGAAATCTGTGCTGTGTTTTATGAATGAATTATTAACTCTTGCCTCTGTCCAACTGTAGTAATAAGTCATTGATCGATCATCCCTGTGTCCACAGCTTCTGCAAATATACATATTCTGATCATGACACTGAATCTGCAAAATCTACTATATTAGCAATATTTCAGTTGGTTTACGTATCATTTGTACAATCAACCTCAAGTTACGGCATCTCTCTAACAATTAGCTCATTAAAAAAAAAAAGAATACATAAATTATAAGCTTGCTGACATAAGGGGGTGTTATGAAAATGTTGTTTCCCTGGTAACTTTGCATTTTCTTTTTCTGAGCAAAGCTTGTGCACAGTCAATATTACTATTGCAGCGAAACAAACTGCATAGCAGGGGGTATGTTGGATTTCTGGTTAATTTTCCTTTGTACTGAAGGTCAGAATGTCATCAGCCTTGTTAAACAATCAGACAAGAAATGTTTGCCCATGTAGTCAATGCAAAATATAATTTGAGTGTATATAAAGGGAATGTTATTTCAGACCATAATATTTATTTTAGTTATTTTATTTGGGCTGTGTGTGCTCAGCCTGATCATTGCAAATTGAGTTAGCTTTTTTCTTCTCTGGGATGAGGCTGTTCTTCTGTTGTCACAGTGTACTGTACAATTTATGCAATCATTTTAAATCACTGATTTATTGTATTTTCCTAAAAAGTCTCCTTGTGTGGAGGTTAGCCTGAAGCCTTTTCTTATTTTGCCTAAACGAACCAAACAAAATGTCTCAGCAAAACAAGTCAGTTCTTCTGAAAAATAACTATGACAGAAGACTCAAGGCTGAATTCGCATTGGCTTTCCAAATGGGAAAAATGTTCTCTGGCAAATAATGCAAAGTGAAATGTGTGCCTGTTTGAGGAATAAAGAATAATGCAATTAATCTCAAATAGCCACATTTCTGTCCATCTTCCAGCTGCTTATCCAGTACAGGGCTACTGGGAGATTATCCCAGGCAGATAATGGCAAAAGATCTCCCTGCATTTCAGGCCAGTTCCTCGCAGGGCACACACAGATATTCAGATTCAGCAGAGGTGCAGCAATAGGAAAGGCAGAGCAGTGAAAATAAAGAGTGTGTGTATTAATTTTTTTGCTGGTATTATTAATTTACACTTCACAGTAAAAGTAATAAATTTTACCATGCTGGTGGAGGGGCAGTTGGAGGGCCCCGTGGAGTTTTTTGGCTAAGGCCACCAGAGTCCCTAAAATCGCCTCTGAGTTTCAGTCATACAGCATGAGAAATTTACACACAACATGGGGAAAGCATGCAAACTCCAGACATACGGACTGGGGGCAAGATAGGAGCCCCCTGTTCATTAGGCCAGTGTTTCCCATCCGCGTTTTCAGACATCCCCAGAAGGTTCATGTTTTTGCTACCAGGAGCTGGGAGGACCAAAAATGTGGATTGTCAGGCAGGGAGCTAGAAGGGAGCAAATTTGTGGGGTCCCCAAGGATTGGATTAGGAAACACTGCATTGGGCCACCCGTAATATCAGGTCAGTTAAACAGTATTTCAAAACTTCTGTTTTCCTCTGTTTGTTCTCACTGCACATAAACTGTACTGACCTGTTGGAACTTGCTGTGGTACCATGCTGAATAAAAATAAAAAATAAAACACTCTGCATATGCCTCTATTTTTAGTGTCTACATTTCCAGTCAGGGTAACAGTGATCCTGAGCCAGTGCTGAGAAATATAGGCCATAGGGCGGAGCACACTGCAAATTGGTTACCAGCTCCATCGGGAGAAATATTGATGCCTGAATCCTTTCTCTAGATCAGGGGTCTCCTGGAGGGCCGGGGCCCTGCACAGTTTTTGGTTTACCCTCATTAAAAACACCTGATACAACTACTTGCCTAATTACCACACAGCTCTTGAGTTGAATCATTTCTGTTGGAACAGGGAAAAAACTAAGCTGCACGGGGCTCCGGCCCTCCAGGATTGGAGTTTGAGAACCCTGCTCTAGATACTGTCATTAAGTCAGATTTTTGTCCTGCTGGTGATCTTTGAGCTCAGGGGTCTGAGTGATTGGCAGAAGGGAAAGCTGGGAGAAACTCTAAATGTTATTATTGTTTTTAATTTATTTGGGTTATATAGTTGGCTAAGGGCAATGACATTAAATCAAGGGCAATATGGAAAATCCCTGGTGATGTATGTCTATCTATGTCTTTTAACCTCATTTTCAAATTCATTACCATATCCATGCAATCCCTCCATCTTATGCAGAAAAAGTAAAAAAAAAAAAGGGTCAAAGCCAAAAAACCATTTCAAAAATATATATGGAATGAAAAATTTGGCAACATACTTGAGGGGACATGAATAATGTAGTAATACATGCTTACTTAATGCATTAATTAAACAGTACTGATCCCATATTCATTCATCATTAATAAATCATGAGAGATCATGTATTTCATGTGGAAACCTGTATTAGTTCATGATTTCTTCTTGAGTACTAAATGAGTTAAGTAAATTTTTGCCCCCTCAAGTAAAATCTTGCCATGGCATCATACCCAAGCTGTTTGCACATTAAATCCATCCATTTATCTATTTATTTCTTTATTTATATTATCTACATGCTTGTCTCATCTTTGCACATCTCTTGTAAAATACTTATTTTTGCCTTATTTTACTTATTTGTCCTTGTATCTTTACTTTTAGATGTTTAGTTGTAGGTTTAGTTTTGCTTATGTCATGTGACCACCCGCATCAAAAGAAATTCCTTCTACTTCTCTGTACTTGGGAAATAAAAATTTAGTATTCAATATTAACTAATTAGTTAACTGTTAACTAATATAGTGCCCGAATGAAATACACAAACTGTCATGATTGATTAATGATGAACAGGCATGCGATCAGTAAGTAACTAGAGCTTAGTTACTGTTTAATGAATGCATTACCTAAGCATGTACTACTACATTATTCATGTCCCCTCAAGTAAAGCGTGACCAGATATTTTATATGTATACTGAACAGTTATTATTTGTTTCTTTACCAGTTCTAATTTTTCTTTGCTATTCTCTAGTCATTGAATTCTTTTGGGATGGTATTGTCCCCGGAATATATTGCTAGAACAGGCAGCATGGAGTGAACAGAAAAAGTGATTTGAGCGATGAGATAATTAAATATACATTAAAGGGGACAAGAAAGGGGGAAAGGGAACACACAGATCACAATAACAACTGGCGAATCATAGGAATCATATGTACAGTATAATCAGAAGACAGAACTGAAGTTTTCCCATCAAGGATTTGAAATGTGCAAAAAATAAACTAAAACACCCAATATCACAACCTGGATTTTTTTATATGTGCTTTCAGAAATAAATTGTAGCTGTAGGAGTATGTTTTGTGAAATCTCCACTAATTCCTCCATTTTAAATAAACCTCTGTTGAATCACACTGACAAAATAATGACTGTACTTTTATCTTTAAACAATATACCATATGCACATTTCAATGTACTTTAAAATTACACTGCATGGTAATTGGGCATATTAATATATGTTTATGTTAAACTTAATCAAACGCTGCAAATCCATCTGCATTGCTTTTCTTCTGTGCTTGCCTGTATTTTTGTTATAATCGGTGTCTTATGCCTCCCTTTTTGCCACATCTGTATCAAGATTCTTTCAGAAGATTTGTGCTTCTTAAGCATTTTTCACATTGGTGACCACAACTTTGCCCTATTGTGTTGGTTCTTAATTCCAATGGTTCATGAAAGCAAAGAAAACCCATATTTTTCTATTTCTTACCTGCTGAATTGGCCATAGTTCAAAATTTCTCTTTCTTTCCTCACAACTGAAGTAAGAATTTATTGATCGAAATTGTTTTTATTGGATAAAGATTCCACGATTTATGCAAATTTGTGATTACTTTGGCAGTTTGGACCTGTCCTTTGTAATTTCAATTAATTAATTTGTATGTATCACTGGAGAGCTATGGAATATATTAATGCATTTTATTGTTTTCATAGTGTTTGGAATTCACACGCCTCAAGCCTATGGGGTCATAAATTCTATCGATTAACAAAAGATTATGGCCAAACACACTGTTTCCTGCTAAAAGCCTAGATTCTAGATTCTTGTAACTGGAGGTCATTGAACTTCAGTGTTTAGCTATTTATTAAGCCAAGCACAGCGAAGGCAACCTTCTTGATTTCTACAAAAGCTTGGACAAAGACAAATTCCAAAATCTACGAGACGCGGCATCTCAAGTATTCTGTGTGTTTGGCAGCACATACATATGTGAACAAACATTTTCAGTCATGAACTTTAACAAGAACAAGACTCGTTTGTGTCTTACCGACGAACACTTGGAGGACATATTGAAAACATCAACATCAAACATGATTCCTGACTATGGAAAATTAGTTTCTGAAAAGAAATGTAACATGTCACATTGAAGCCAATTCATTACCATTTTGGTGAGTTAATAATTTTCTTAAACTTACTCAAATATTTTGCCTGTAGTGATTTTTTTTTCTATTTATGATTTTATGACAAACTGTGGAGTTGCATAACGATATATTGCAGTTTTATTTTTCTCGTGAATTTCATTCATAACGTGACACGGACTGCGGCCCGCATTAGATTTGGGTTTTGCGATGGCCCTTGGTTAGATCCAAGTTGTGCAGGGTTGGCCTACAGCCTACAGGTAACCACTCATGTGTTATGGAACCAGAATTCATAATTTCAACATCTGAATGTAATGGAGCATTTCTGATTTGCACCAAAAAGAAACCTGAATTTAGGAATTTCTCCAATTCCCCATTGTCTTATGAAAGAAACTTTGACTTATTGGCAATACCCATACCAAGCAAAGAATGCTGACCACACGCAAAATACAGGCTAGCTGTGTACTAAATCAGTGCTTGTTTTACTAGGTAGATTCATAGATAATTCTTCACACAATAATGAAGATGATGGTTGTGATCATGATGATGATGAAAAAAATCAGTTAAGTACCTCTGACAATCATTTCTTGTTGATGTTTTTAAATTGTTTAATATAGCTAATGCAACTACTGACTTGTTATGGAAACATCGTTTTGACCTGAACTGTAAAAATTAATTTGTACTGCGTTTAACAATCCATCTGCCAAAGTTTTCTTTTGGTCATTCCACAATGCAATGTAATTGTGATTAACTATAAACATAATAATGCACACAGAAAAAAAGCTGAATGAAAAGTAACAGAGGTCTGCATTGTGCGTAGTTAATTCAAAGCTCTAGTGGGGGGCACCACTCAGCCCTGGAGGATTTATACATTTCCTGTTTTTGGTTACCATTGGAGCTTTCTGAACACCTGCTGTGGGTCCCCATTAGTTGGTCCTTGGTCCACAGGCATAGCGTAAAATTGATCACCATAGCCTAATGTGACCTCGGAAAACACAACGCGACCTAGTGAAATTGTGATAGGTAATTAACTTTTTACATTGCACAAAAACCTTTGGCTACATGAAAAGATTGAGAAGGTGAATTAAAATTAAGCCTAAATCGAAATAAATAAACCTAAATTAGGAAAGGAAAAAAAATAAAACCACAAAAAAAATCAATGGCTAATCTAAAAAAAGTCTGTTATTTCTCAGGAAGGAGTGGCACAGGGCTTCATTATGGCCTCAAGCCTCTGACTTTATGTGTGGTATGGTTTGCATGGGTTATCTCCAGCACACTCTGTTTTCCTCCCACATACCAAAACACTACAGTTTAGGTGAATTGGTATTCTGTTTAAAATTGCCCTTTGTGCATGTGCCCGGTGTGGGCTGGCATCCTGCTCTGGGTGCAACACACCTCATATGCCTTGTGCTTCCTGGGATAAGATCCAGGCTTGCTGTGTAGGTACAAAATGAGAAATTACCAGCACACAGGCAGATTTGTCCAGTGTTACTCATGTTAAAAAGCCAGCCAATGTCTTTCCTGAAAGTTGGAGAACCAATTTTATGGCATGGCTATAAATATAAACGATATATTAAGGTTAGAGGTAATTCTTTTCTGTTAATAAAAACAACTTGTTATTAAGGCCAGGTAAAGCAAATTTGAATAATTATTTCAAAGGGTGATAAATGGGTGTTTATACTTTTGTGTTTTTGTAACTTGTAGTTTTATTTATCTTCAAATTGGACATTTTAAATTATTTTGTCTTCTTTATGTAACTGAAGCTCTAATAAAATATTTATTTAGTTCACATTGCTCTCTGTAATGTTTAACCATAAATATCAGCCCGCTAACATACTGAATGAACATGTTAATACTAAAGAAAATGAGAGTGGAAAAGCATTCTGGTGAAGTCGACCTTGATGTTGTTAATGTGATGTTAGATCTTTCAAGCTGCAACATAATGAATGTGGCTTCTGGTATTATTTACAGTAGCTGAACTTAACAGATATACTGATTCTATTAGAGGACCTCTTTAATGGCGACTGATGACTACAGAGACAGAAGGTGCAAGCTCCAGGAGCGAAGCCCAACATAATACCAGTCATGGTTATTAGTTCAATCATCATGGGAGGCAGTGGGAGAAAAATGTATTCAAATTTTGAGTATTTCAGCCTGAGAAAGCTGGGAGATTTTAGAAACTGGAGGGCACTGTTGATTTTTTTAATTGGAGATATTCAAATTTAAGTTGCTTGGTGACTCTGACCAGAATAAGTGGTTAGAAAATAGATGGATGGATGTAAATCTAAGATAAATTGAATATAAGCTGAAGTGGAATGACTTCAAAAGGCAAATTCAAAATAATTTTTCAAAACTATCTGAAAGATGCGTTATCAGCCGTTCAAATAACATGAAGCACACACCAACATTTACATAACATTATGCAAATGCAAACTTAACCCACTGAGGTATAAAGGATAAGGTCAAGTTTGGACTACAAAACTGAGTGACATTGATTTGTAGTTTAGTATGGAAATAGTATATGCAACATGATTTCAGGAGGACCTTGAGCATTTCAGCACCTGCGCTCATTTCATGTGATAATATACGGTAATAATTGGAGGAGAATTCAGACACAATAAGATATTCCAGCTCCTAAGACTCCCAAATCAGTCAAGATTCAGCTGTTGACTGACACTAAACAATTCTTCACTAATTTTAATTAAAAAATATAATTATTGTTGTTGTTCTAGTACCCAAAAGGGCAAGAAAAACATCTGAGAACCACTAAAAATGGCTACAAGTACGGACAAAAAAATTATGCATTTTTGTAAAACCAAAGATTGTTCTCCATATTTTCAGCAACAATGCTTTAGATTTTTGGGAAAACAACTGAATTTTAGGACAATTACCAGCTTTTTAAATACAAAATAAGAGAAAAAAGAGAATAATTATCTGATTATAAGAACACTCTCAGAAAAAAGGGTAAAAAATTGTACCTTTGCTTTTCACTGGGCCTGTATCCTTGTAATTGTACATTTTAAGGTACAGAAACGGACTCCGAGGAACATCCCAGAGGTACAAAGCATTAATAATGTACCATTCCTCAGAGTCCATTTCTTTAAGTTAAAAGGTACAATTACCTCCAGCTGAGGGTACAGCCCCAGTGACAAGCAAAGGTACACATTTTTACCCTTTTTTTTCTGAGAGTGAAGAAACAGATAATACAGAACAGTACAAGAATCTACATAAATATAAATCCTCAACCTCCTCACAATTCTTAATAATGGCAGCGTAAGATATTGCTTGGTATGAATGTGAGCCTGTTTGATGCTGGTTTTTTAGGGATCTCCACAAACGCATCCATCAAGCTCGGACAAACCCCACCTACTGCTTCTCCTTCATGCGTACTGTCGTGACTATGCGGTGCTACTGCCAACCCCATTCATCAAGACACTAAAGCTGTCTATATCAGCCCCTGCACTGTAAAGTCACTGTATGGCAATACAAGAAGCTTTGCGCCCTGTTAAAGTCAAGCCAATCTATCCTATCCCCATTAACCCATGATAGTTATCATTTTACTTTCTCCCCTTGGTTTTATGGATGCCTCAATAAACAGAGCACTTAATGCTGATGAAATGATGACACCCTGAAGATACCAACATCAGGTCTGCAGTAGAAAAAAATCTGCAGCTTAATCGTTATTTACCTTCTTCATTTTCTTAGAAAAAGAAATTAGTGAAGAAACATTTGAGGGTAAGGTGTTTCTTGTTATTTTATATATTTAGTGTCAAATAAAATCCATTCTTGAGGTCACTTTTACAGGGAACAACATTCAGTACTATTCTAACTGTCTGTGAAGTAAAAATAACGGCTGCATTTTGGCTATCTGACATTCAGTTAGATCCCTGGTTATAAATCTCGTAACAGTGACCGCTTAACCTGACGTTAGTGCGATGTCAGGTTGCTGTCCTGGGTCCTGAACACATATTTGGCACGAATGGTGCTGAACGGACAGCCGGCCGCTCCACTTCAGTCCGCCGCTCACAGTTGAATTCCCTGCTGAAAATGTAAACGGTGTAGGATAGACATATTTGGAATGGCATACGCATATTTTAGAACATTATAAAGGGGTAGGACAGACATGCTTGCTTAAATAAAACAAGTAACAAGATCCCGGTAGTCCGAACCTCATATCAACCATTTCTATCTCTTGAACTTCTATGATCCAGTTCCACCCCTTGTGTGTCTAGCACAACAATCCTCTTAGAAAATAGTGAGTACCTCCCCCCGGTCTCTCTCCCTCTTGCGCGTCCCTTTATGTCACTCGGCTTCAGTCCTTACCTTCCTCTGCACTAGTTATCCACCTGATCTCTCCCGTATCAGGAGCACAACACGCTTCCTATCCGGCTCAGCCGTCCTCAACGGATATTTCTCCTCTCCGTTTTCTGTTTCTATCGCTCCGAGTAGACTAGATCGATGCCAACAATCTGACCCGACTGAGAAAGGATTTCTCTCACAGGAGCATGAGAAGGACTGCTAAATCATCTACAATCCAGTTTCCAAGATTGGGTTACCAGCATGAGCACTGGAAGCACAGGCATCAGCAGTATAAGTTTTTCGGTGACATATGAAATTGGCGGCAGATCCTAGTCAAAGAGGAGAATCAATTTTAGGTAAGCTTGCATATCTATATATTATTTTTTTTCAAAATACTTTAAGTATTTTATTGGCTTTGAAGCTATCGTTGGAAGAATACATTATGGCTTTATTAAAACTTGTTTTGGGAAACAGTAATCTATGTTATAAAATATTTCAGATCGGGTATATTTACAGCTGTATATAGCTTCGTGGTCCGCAAGTTTCCTGATGAATTTTAGTTTCTTGCATTGTCATTTTTATTCTATATGCATCGGATGTGCTGATCTGTTCACTAAACTTCGCATTTGTGGAAATGCTTTTCGCACTATCGTAGAACAGGCTTGCCCAAAAAACTGCAATGAGATAGAAAGATAGTAACTGTAATCTGTGTTCAGACCACGCATCACTATCTTTTATTTGGTAATTAAAATAATATTGATATAATTCTCCCGTGGGCTTTAGGTCATGTAACAACATGCATGCCACTTCCTCCTATATAGCCTAATATAATCGAATTGCACTATCCAGTAAAATTTATTTATATGATTTTTATTTTTATATGCAAGGAACGCCGACATTGCAACGTTGGTTAACCAAGGCAAAAGTGTGCTCTTGATTTGCTGACAGCATAAAACCCATCGCTTGTGCCTGCTGAAGTATGAGAACTCGGAGCAAGGGCACTAAACTACAAAAGCCACTTTATCATCTTACTCGTCTCCCTAAAACACAAGGAGATGCACCCTTGCTATGAGTGTAATAAAAGTAATCCTAGCCAGATAGAAAAGCCACAAAAATCAGGTTCAAACAGCTGGCGTCATATTGTTTGCACGCTCAGCTTTTTTTTTTCCTCCCTAACAACACATTTAAGATCAAGCATTCACAAAATGAGCCACCGTTATATAGGCATATATTTCTATTTCAGTATTTTATATTATGTTTCGTGTAATTCTTGTGTTGATTTGGCAAATATAAGTCCACATTTTCAGATCTGCGGTTCCAGTCAGCTACTGGAACTCACCCTGTACACGTTGTACAACTGGCTAGCCTTCACTTGCCAGACAAATAGGACATAATGTATCACGCAAGTTGGTTCTATAGAATTAAAAGGACATATAAAATATAGTATTTCAGTATAACAGTATCTGTACCCTGCGAGATGTTTTAATTTGTAAAGTGAATTCTGATAGGAAGAAAATAAGATTAGAAGTGCGCCACACTCGTCTGCGCTTCCTTGAAGTAACAGCGGGGGGAGCCCAAGTACTTTCACTTGGGCTACATGATCAGAATCGTCAAAGGAAGGCTAATTGCAGAGGTTATTGATTGTTAGGAAGATAAGATGTAGCACTTATGTTATGGGGAATACATCTGGATTCCTATAGATAATTATAATTTTTCGCAGGTGTAAAAAGGAGCTTATGTTGTCTTTTTTAGCAAACATTTCATTAAAAAACTAATAATAGTAGTTATGTATTTTGTGTTTCCTGTGCAGCTTAAATATTTAGACCTATCATTACCAGTAATCTAGAAATAATCAGTTTTACGATCCACAGTATCTACAGGGAGTTCATATAAGATGCATATAAATTGCATTAAGTGAATTTCAGCTGTGCTTTAACTTGTTCTATCCTGATCAAATCTTTGACAGCCAAGCCATTAATGCGATTCTCATGGTAAAGTTTCAAAGGCAGGAAATCACTAAAGGGTTTTCAGAGAGTTCTATGGCACCCCTATTCTTAAAAACTTTTGTTTACGATGTCTGGATTAAAAACCATGTCGTAACACGAGATAACCTTACACCAGAGCTGATAATGACACACACACACACACACACACACACACACACACACACACACCATCACATATTTATAATTATATCTTTGTGAATCGCCATTCATTTCTAACAACATGGTGACCTTAACCCCTACAGAGCCCTAACCTTAACCACAAGGAACCAAACAAAATTTAGCTTTCTGATTGCATTCGCAGATCTTTGTGGGGACCTAAAAAAATAGTTCCCACAACTGTCAAAATATCAGGTTATCAGGTCCCCACCATGTAATGTATACCTGGACCACACACACAGACACACAGACAACTGAAACCTTTCCCAATATGATTAACAAAAAAGAAGCTCCTGGCAGCCAGACCAAACCATGCCAGACTCCGCCCTCAACCACGTTAAAGTGATGTGATTGGCTAATGAATGAGTGTAAGCAAGACCCTGTTTGTCGTGCTGCTAAATTCATGTTAAAGTAAATCATGATTTTCATTTTTGCACATTGTTCTAAACCAAAAACTCCAATTAGTATATAAAATTAATGTCTCTCAGCTCATGTGTGTGCAAGTAAATACATATTTATGCAACACCACAAACTCCATGTTAAAAAGGTAAATTAATGTGTGCAGTTGTGCTGCTCTTTTAGTTATGGGAGAGTGATATTACTCTTCAGTCGAATTATTAGCTGGCATTATGTTCTTTCTTTATTATAAACCATTAAATTCGAATGTGTGTTGGAAATACGAATAATGAAATATAAACATAATCCACACACAAACACTGTAGATGGTCATTATACTAGTATTGTAGTAAAAAATGGGTTTATAAAAATGACAACGCATCCAGATCTACGTAATATAATCATAATGATGCACACTAGAAAATAAGAAAGCTTTTGCTGAATATGAGAAACATATCATTTTCTTTACAGAATGTTTGCTTGATTCCTGAGTCTAGCCTGCAGGCATCAAAAGGACACATTTTAGTGAAAAACTGGGCAAGGTAGCAGCACAGAGCTTTGTCATGGAGGCAAACATGCAGAAGAGAGCTTCCGTAAATGAGGAGAAGGGCAACTGCTGCCTCCACTTGGTAGGAATCAGGCCCGTTGTGTGTGGGCAGGAGTGCTGTTTACTTGTATACATAATGGAACACAGCTGATTATAAAGCCTGGGCAGTATTTAGCCCCAAGCATGTTATCGCATTTTTAGATGAATGACTGTTTTGTTGCCATATATAACTTATAAATAACATTAATGAAAATTAGTGACAGAGTAATGCATTTGTATTTGTTTCAGAAACAGAAACACTGTGCATTCCTAGGCACTGAATGTCCATGAGGTCAGGCCAGTCCATTGGAAATAGTTCTAAAGTTTTACATATTACAACATGCCTGTCCTCACTTTTCACGATCCTTTTTACATGGTTGAAATGGCATTTAACAGATTTGTTAAGAAAATCAAGTCCCTGGCTGATGGGCACAGACTGTTGAAACCTGTCGTACCAGTAGCGGGGGGTGTTAAACTTGGTGACCTGGGGGGCCAGGTCGCTCACAATTGTTAAACATTAAGGGCAATTAAAAAAGAAGAAAAAACTAAAGGAAAAATGTATGACTTGAAAACAGTTTTTTCAGTAATTCTTGGTAATATTTGGAAATTAGTCAGCCCCCCCCCCCAATTCCCCCACACCTGATGACAATTCTACCAGTATTTCTTTAGTTACCGAAGGTGGGGGGCGGGGGGGTTGGGAACCCCTGCTATAAAGGGTAAAAACTGAAATATGATGGCTGTAGGTTTAAGTCCCAAAAGCGAGTTATCCTGAAATGCTTAAATGGAATATCTAGTTGTCTAGTTGCATAATAGGGAGGAGGAGGGATTTGATTAGTTTTTGTAAAGCTGTCAGCCAAGAAATAAATAATAGTAATAATAGCCAAAAAATAATTCTAAAAGTAGAATCCATCCATATATCTGTTATCCTTCCAATCAGTACAGTGGGGGGTCTGGAGCCTATACCACAAGGCAGTGGAATACCCTGCATGGGATGTCAGTCAAAAAAAGTTAAACAATGGATAACGAAAATTCATGCCCGTTGGGTGAATGAAACACACAGCTTGTGTGACTATGTTTTTTTAAAAATATTTTAGGACAATTCAAGAAAAGACGCTTTGAGCTTCATTTTCTGGATGGAATGGTAATCCATCACAGGGCACACACACACACACACAGACACACACACACACACGTACTATGGACGATTTGGCAATGCCAGTCCATTTAACTCCCTGTCTTTGGAACCTGGCGGAAAACCTTTGCAATAAGGGAAGAACATTCAATCTCACACACACAGGCCAGGGACAGGATTTGACCGTCACACACTGGAGGTGTTAGATGACAGTGCTACCCACTGAACCATCAGGCCAGCATTATTTGGACAAAACAGACAGCTACGGTACCAGTGTTTCATCACCACATATACCTTCATCAGTATTTCACAGTGTTTCTGGAATTAATACATGTTGTACGTACTGCTGGATGTCACAGTATTGCCGGGGAAGCTAATGCATATTCAGAATTGCATGCTCTTGTGTTGTGTTACACTGGGCACAAACTCTACATTTATAATTCTCTTCAGTGACTGAAGCAAACAGAGGTTATAATGACAGTGTTATCTGTTGACTTGGGTACCCCTGGAGGTCTAGACTAGACCAATGAGAGGGTGTCAAAGTAACAATGTCACGTCACTATTGTATGGATATCTGCTCAGTAATCAGAATCATTAAACGTTTTATTTTCTTCTATATGTTTTCTAGTTTTGTTTTGTTTTTCTTGTAGTGCCATTTCATTTCATAGACCATGCTCTTTCATAATGTGTGTCACATTGCCCAAGATGATAAGATAATATCCATGCCAGTGGTTCTCCGTTTTAAGTAGGTAGGTTGCAGCATAGAGAATCAAGACATATTCAGAAAACACAATAAAGGTGTGAGACATTTAAATGTGAAATGGGAAGCTAAAATGTGGAAGATTATTGGACATTTAATTTGAAATTCCTCATAACCAATCCTATCATTTGTGATGAATTTATATAACATTGACTATAACATTTTATAGGATAGTGTAACATGATGTACCAGATATGACTGAAAATACACTGTTAAATTTCTGCAATGAATACAGTAATAATTATTTACAACGTGTGGATATATTCACTACTACAATCCTGCACTTAAGCAGTCAATCATAGAGTGTGACATCTAATAGTATGTGTTATTTAAGTCTATAAATGGTTATTTCATGCAGTGGCAAAACATGTGTTCTTATTTATGATTAAATAAACTTAATGCCTTTGGATAAAACAGTGGATGACCACCCATAGGAGGAAAAATTGTCGTGAGGTTTTTGCAATATAAAAGAGAGGTCATGCTATGTTAACTGACATTTCTTGGATGTTTTTTTTTTAGAAATCATCTATGACACCTTCACTAAAGGCTTGGTTCAAAGCTTGTAGATATCTGCAGAGTCTTGATGAAGTCTTACCAAGTATCTCAGGACATCATTAAATGCGATTACTATGAGATATCATGTGTTTTGGGGTGCGTTTCCTGAAACCTTCCTAACGCTATGTCGTTCGTGATTTCCACCTGAAGTTGTCTCATTGCTTAATGCTTAAGACAGTAATGCAACTTTTCTTTTGGCAATCGGACATTTGCTCATCCCAGTATCAATGATATGCACACATATGCGTACACGCAGGTGTTTTATAGAACACATAAAAATAAAACAGTGATATTACAATCTGGGGAGGCAGGTTCGTCACCCAATTGGCAAAAATCATATTTACAGTTAGATGATTCAATTTGTTAATTTTGTGTTTTCTTTTTAGGTTCCCCCCAGTTCTGATTAATGTAATATGGAGGGAACAATCAATTCTCAAGCCATCAATGTCAACCAATCAGGTGTTCCAGCACCTATTAAGGTCACTCTTTAGGGGCACTCCCTTAAACAATCTCTTAAGAGATCATTTGGGAAACAGATTTAGGAAAAGAAATACCTTTTTGAAGATATATCTTTAGTGTCTTCGTAAGAATGCTAAGAGTCATCATTATGGGGAAACACACCCTAAATCTTTGTTCACTTAAATTTAGCCCAGACTACCTTAAATCCAACAAGTTATCTGCCTAAACAAGAAATCCTGCTTTCTAAAACAGGCCCTAGCACTGTTCCCTTTGCAGTATTGGGAGTTTGAGTCCCACCTTTGCCCTGTGTGTGCAGACTTTGCATGTTTCTTACCACAGTCCAGAGACATGCAGTGAGGTGATCCTCATAATGCGGAAATAATTTAACATATTCACAGATAAAGGTGCTGAGCCTTTACGAGATGCCATAAATTTTTACAAGCTTGTCCTACAACAGATGGAGTTTGTGGTAGTAAACTGACACATTTAAAACTATGTATCCATAAATGCCTTGATAATGTATTTCGCCAAAATCACTTGTGCTTCCTAGTATGGCACAATGCAGCGTTGTTAAGCTAAGTGGTTATTCATTCTTCACACGAGAGCAGAAATTCACAACTACTAATCAAGCCTTACAGAATTCACCATTCAACTGTATAGGATACCAGACATTGATGAAATGTAATTAATTCATCTGAAATAACTTCCATCTACCACAGATATTATCATCCTGCTCCAATGTTTTGTTTGACTATGAATAACAAGGGTATTTCCATTTATCATGTCTGACACAATAATTAGCTTTTGTAATTCTTAAAGAAAAATGCAGTTTACAACTCAGTATCAAATTACTTTAATTCCCCACCTAGCAGTCTGGCCTAATCATCTATCTATCTTCTAACCACTTATCCTGGTCAGGGGTCTGGAGCCAGTCTCAGGAACCATACAGCAGAATACTGGGGTACAATCTAGATGGGATACCAATTCATCACAGTGCATAAACACTAAGGACACACAGCTGCATGTTTTGGATGGCAAGAAGATATTGGAGTATCCAGATGACATAGGGAGAACATGTAAAGTCAGAATGTATTCACTGATGAGACTTTTAAGCACTAATGCAAGTCGCTTTGGGTAAGGGCATCTGTCAAATACCATAAATGTAAAGGTAAATGTAAAGTGCAGACACATACACAGCAGGAGCATCATTCAAACTTCCAACCCAGGAGGCATAAGGTCACACTGTTAACTAAAGCCATCATGTCATCCCTGGCCTAGTCAGCTCCAGTAAACAATGCTGCTTTCTGTTTTATTACAGCAATAAGCAAAGCCCAGTGTACTCATAGAAATCCATGTCTGCCTAGAGTAGACAGTCCCCCTGGTCCACCTGGTGTTATTATGCTTGTGAATGTTGGCCCATCGGAGTTAGTGTCCCACCCATATGTCCTGTACACCAGAGAGCCATGGCATTTTTATTAGTGACATCCTAGTCTGCTGTAGGAAATGCATTCATATAATAGGGAGTAATCTACAGCAGTAATCTGTCAGAAAGACTTGCATCATTGGGAGTTGGGTGACTGGAACAGCACATTAGCGAAGACAATTCAGCAGTTTTTTTTCCATTCAAATATTAGCTTATTTTCTGCCACCATATCATCCCTTTATGATTATTTCATTTATATAAACACTTTATTTATGTTGGCAATAAAAATAACGGTAACCATTTCATGCTATTAATAATGTGCATAAAATCTAAGATCACGCTTCATTTACTGTGGAAACCAATGGCAATTTATTTGTTTGCCCGTTACAATAAGATGATGGATTGAGGTGGTGCTTTCAGAATCATACGTCTAGGCTGAAGTAAAAAGATTAACCACTGCGGTACCAATTAGCTACACGGCAGTGCCAAAAAAAATGTCCGCTAAAAACAGCAAGTAATGCATTACATTTATTTTAAAATCGTTGGCTGACTTATTTTAATCTAGCTAGCAAAACTAAGTGCACTAGATAGAAAACAACACAGAAAACTTTTAAAATTCACACGAGGGAGAACGAGTAGACACAATGTGAACCACACAAAGCAAACGTGCATCTAAGTAAACGTGCATTTACACAAAGTAAATGAGCTGTCGGAACACAACAAATGAAGAGATTTTAAAATCCACACAATACAGCACACAACAGAACAGAGTTTAGACATTTAATGCAGTGTAAAACATGTCATGCAGGTGAAACACGAATGGTGTGTGAGTGTGCCCTGAAATTGGTTGGCAGCCCATGCAGGGTTGTTCCCTGCCTTGCGCCTGTAGCTTCTGGGGTAGGTTCTGGACACCCTGTGACCCTGAATAGGATAAGTGGTTACAGAAAATGGATGGATGGATGGATGGTTGGATGGGTGGCAGGTGAAACACAACATAGATCAAACTTTCTCCTTTTGTGTATGAATGACTGGTGTGTGTTGGGATGTGTGGATCGATACTGAAATAACGATTCTTTCGATCTGAATGCTTTCATTTTGAGAATCAATTCTAATGTTAATCGCAATAATAAAAGTAGTAGTTAGTAACATTGATTCTTACCTAGTATTGAAATATTTATATTATTATGTAGAGGCACAGGGTCAGATCCCCCCCCCTCCCCCCAGAATTTTCTTCAATAGCCGTTGACCATGGGGGATGTGAGGTTGGAGATGGCAGTGGTAAAAAGTTGTCAACTTGGAGGCCCTTTTTGAGGTCCCTTTAAGCAGAGGCCTCTGGGCTTCAGCTTAAATAAGGCTGTGCATGAAAGTGCCCCTGGGAAGAGAACATAAATTACTAAAGGGGGGGAAAGGGGAAGGGGCACTGAAATGGAACGATCAATCCCCGCCTCAGCAAGTTTGCCAGTTCTGGAAGGACCAGCATAGAATTTTGCTATCGGGATTGACAATAGCAACCTTGTTTTGAACTGAAATCAGATCAAATGGAAAATCTGTGGTATCTCCCATCGCTAGTGTTGGGCAAGGATAATACACTACATGGACAAAAATATTAGGACACACCTCTTAATCATTGAATTTGGGTGTTTCATTCAGACCCATCACCACAGATATATAAAATCAAGTACCTAACCATGGAGTCAGGTTTACAAATATTTGTGAAAGAATGGGTCATTCTGAAGAGCAAACGGAATTCAAGTGCAGTACTATCATAGGATGCCACCTTTGCAATAAGTCAGTCTGAAATTTCATCCCTACTAGATATTCTCAGGTCAACTGTAAGTGGTATTATTACAAAGTGGAAGCATTTAGGAACAACATTAACTCAGTCATGAAGTGGCAGACCAGGCAAACTAACAGTGCAGAGTCGCCAACTGCTGAAGCACATAGTGTGTAAAAGTTGCCAGTACTCTGTTTACTCAATAACGGCAGAGTTTTAAAAAATTTCCCTGTCATTGACCCCAGCACATAAACTATGCGCCAGGAGCTTCATGGAATGGGCTTCCATGGCTAAGCAGCTGCATGCAAGCCTCACATCACCAAGTGCAATGCCAAGCGTCTGGTGGTGTAAAGCTCACCACCACTGGACTCAGGAGCAGTGGAAACGTGTTATGTGGAGTGATGCATCACACTTCTCTGTCTGGCCATCTGATGAATCATTCTGGGTTTGGCGGATGCCAGGAGAACGTTACCTGCCTGACTGCATTGTGCCAACTGTAAAGTTTGGTGGAGGAGGGATAAAGGTATGGGGTTATTTTTCAGATGTTGGTCTAGGCCCCATAGTCCCAGTGAAGGTAACTCAATGCTACAGCATACCTAGACATTTTGGATAATTCTATGCTTCTAACTTTGTGGGAACAGTTTGGGGAAGGCCCTTTTCTGTTCCAGCATGACTGTGCCCCAGTGCACAGACCAAAGTCCATAAAGACATGATTGAGTGAGTTTGGTATGGAAGAATTTGACTGGGCCACACAGAACCTCGACCTGAAACCCATTGAACAGCTTCGGTATGAACTAGAACGGAGTTTATGAACAAGGCCTTCACGTCCAACATCAGTGCCCGACCTCTCAAATGCTCTTCTGGATAAATGGGTAAAAATTCCCAGACATATTCCAAAATCTTTTGGAAAGCCTTCCCAGAAGAGTGTCAGCTGTTATAGCTAAAATGCAGGGACCAACTCCATACTGATGCTTATAGATTTAGAATGGGATGTCATAAAAGTTCTTGTAGACCAGATGTCCCAGTAGTTTTGCCCATATAGTGCATCATGTAGTTAATGGTTATGTAGGAGGGACAGTACGTGTAGCAGCCAATGAGCAACATCGCTTCCCTGAAATCCAATGAGAAAACCTAAAGAAATGCTGAAGACAAATATGGATATTTTTCAGTAATAGTCAGATGGAAAGGGGCTTTGGAACCTACAGAACATTCATACCAGATGCTCATTTCATCTGGATATTTGGCTCACCCCTATCATAAGGGTTTGTCAAGTCCAACACATGAAGTACAAATTCAGCTACCTCATCTCTTCCAGTCTGTTTCACCCTGCACTGTTTTTCTTAGTACATGCAATCAGGACAATACTGACACATAATGCACATTTTAAGATAATAAAATCACTAATGCCTAGAGACCAAAAAAATAATCCAGTATAACAGCTGGCATTATGATTTAATAGTATGTCTCTGGCCATCTAAAGCAGTGTTCCTAAACTTATCACTCAACAGACCACTTCAGAAAATATTACGTTCTCCACACACCAGTGGTAAAGAAGTTGACTCTGAGTATGTACCCAAAGTCAACTTCCCCAATAAATCCAATAATCACTAGTCAGTCACTGTCAGCCACCGACACCAGATTACTTGTCTGTTATCCTCGATTACTAATAATATTGTCAAATAGCACAAGCCTAAAGACTATTTCATACCAAGTTCAATTTTTTTGCATGAAAAAAAAACTTCATTCTGAAACTAGCATACATATTTTTAAGGCCTGCATATCAAGTTCGGCTAGGTATAATTGATCAGATTTTTGTTTTTTTTTTGCAGAGAGCTTGATTTATGCAGTTTTTGGATGTATTACATAAGGAACAACCAAAAAAATGTCAGTTTTTGCACATGTGATAAGTTTTTTGAATAGGAAAAAAACATTACATTTGGTTTACAACACTAGCCTGTCTCATTTAATGACAAGTAACTCATTAGTAATAATACGGTCTTTGTCAGTAACGTGTCTGCACTGTCTGACACGCCCCCATTCGCCATTTTGAGTGTATCGCGGATGTAAATACATTTGGTTAATAAACTTAATATTTCATATTCAGTGTTCTTTCTCCACAAAAAATGTAACATTTTATTACCAAATTTTCATTACCAAAACACACTAGTCATTTAGGTGTTTAAGAAAGGAAAAAGAACACCACAAAAATGTCACCGGAGATATATTTTATTTTAAACATGACCACAACGAGTATATACAGATCCTTCCACACATCATGTGAAACATTAGAAACCGTACTTGCAAATGTTTATGAACTTAAACTATAGTTTGGCATTGGTTTGTCAGGGCACAGCACACAGTGACAGCCTTATCCAGCATTGTGTCTTATAATCCATGCACGCGAATATACACATACATGCATTTATAAACATGTCATTACAGTTTTGCTGTTTACTTTTGTCTTCAAAAAAAGTAAAAACGCA
>JAODKC010000044.1:17931201-17943989 GCA_026777985.1 Mormyrops attenuatus | reverse complement strand
AAAAAAAGCACTGTTCATTTGACGAGTAATGAACTAGTAGTTATTAGAAATAATCCATAGTTAGTAGATAATTCCCAGAGACCTGCAATACTCAGTAGTTCCTAATAAAGTAATAGCGAACTACTATAACAATTAGTTCACTATTACTTATTGAGTAATTAAGCATAACTCCTTACTAGTAAATAGTACTAATTTAGGTGTTAATGAAGCACTACTCCTTTGTTGCTGCTTACTTCCTGCATATTTACCTGTTTACTGCGGAACTATTATAAAGTGTTACCAAACAAACAAACAGACAAATTAATGAGTGAGTGAAATCATATTACAGGACAACATTGCTTTATTGACACACTGCCACTCCCCTCCCTCAGTAGTGGGCTAACTTCTCATGTATAATTATGTCCTGCAAGCTTCTCATTTTCATACACAGTCTTCGTATTACCACCATGAATGATCGCTCAGAGTATCAATTTACATTCAAACATACATATGCAGACGATGCCTCTGATCTTTCACAGCTGGATAGTGATATATAGCTTTAACCAGAGTTATAGCTATACAGCTTGCTCGATAAGTGCACAGCTATAAGGTCCGAAAGCTGGCATGTTATGTGAGGCTGCCTTTACCTGTTGAGCATTCCAATAAGATTCTTATTAAAGGAAAAGATGAGCCTTGAGTGGTGGATTTAACAGTAATTACCAGGCACCATTTTCATTTGTCACCCCTGTGGTACTGCGAAAAAGCAGCCTTTATTTAATCTTGTCACTACATGATTGTGGAAGCGAAGTGCCTGAGATAGGAAATTACAGAGGTGTTACCTCTTACTATTTTTTCTGATAACTGTGATGGGGAACAGGTGAAGGGGTGGGAGATTTGAGGATGATATATAAAAGCGTTTTTACCACTGAGGATTTCCTAAGTAGCTTTCAACTTAGAAATTGAGGGGTTCTGTTCAAACAAGTCATTGGCAAAGAAACATCTGGAAATTCCCTTTTGGTGATAATCTGCCATTTGTAACGGGTCAAAATATTCCTCATTAACTAAAATAGATAGAGAGAATGAGGTTACATTTTAACATGATTCATACCTCAACTAATTATCGGTCAACAGATATATTATAACTCTGCTAGAAACATGGTTGAGTAAAATATTTTTGTTCAAACTAAATTCTACACACATTAGTTCCAACTTGTTATGTATTCAAACATGTTTCTGTAGCTACGTTCTTCTACTAATCACATCCCTAAAACAGAAAAGGTGTCACATTTGTTTCATTTAGTTTTGTAAGCACACTAAGAAAAAAAGCACAGAACAACAGATCTGTGTGGAACTAGTACTGGTAGGAAAAATCAATACAAAGGACTGTAAATGCAAATTAGACTAGCAGATGTTTGTCAAGTCAAGCAGCAGATTTCTCTTCACAGAATTAAAGGGGTAATTAAAATCAGTTGTTTCTAATCATATGCACAAAAACCGTCAAAGACAGAAATCACATATACATGTTTCAAGATCTAAAAAATAGTTGAAATTAAAGAATTTGTGTACCAGTCAGTATACCAAATGAGAAGGAAATATTTCAATTCAAGTTATGCAAATGAGAGTCACAAATGACTGAATCAACACATACACAGCTCTGTAAACAGTACCGCTTTGTTCCAAAGTAAGACTAAATAATCTTTATTCATTTGTGCAAAACATTCATTTTATAATTAGAATAAATAAGGTCTATGATATGAAAATGAAATGAGAAAGTAGTCTGGGCTGTTAAAGACTCTTCAGCTTTTTCAAGCCTAGGAAACTGACAAACTTTCATAACCACCTTGTATTAATAGCTTGAATGCCTGGGGAAAAGCCATCTATTATTAAATTATAAATAGATTTTAAAGAATGTTTGTTCTGTTTTGGAAATACAGCATGAGATAGAAAATGTAACCTTGTGCGTACTAAACGTGGAGTGCTTTGGAGCAGTGCATGGTCCAGCTATTTATTTGTCTGTGTTTCGATTGCCGGCCCATGATGCACCTTCGAGCTGCCTTCTTAATCTCCCTAGCTTCTAATAAGTGGTCTGAAACAAAACCCATTTCATTTCAATAAAGGCCCCACTTTGACCTGAAATGGATATTGCATTTACAGATCAATATTGAATTGATAGCTATATTAAATTCTTTTAACTTTATCAAAATAAACAAACTAATTGGGCATGGTACCTTCCCTTTGAAAGATAGGGCTGGGGACACATGAAGACATACCACACACAGATATATACTATCATTATTATCTTATAAAAATATTTTATTTACTGTGTGGGCAACATACGCTACTAAGGCTAAAAGCATTTTGCTCTCTATGATCTGGACTGCCAAGAAAAAAAGCATCCTGAGCAAACTAGGTCGCTAAGTTCAGTAAAACCTTTGGGGGGGGGATAGCAAGAAAGGCTTTGCTGTATGAAGCTGGGAAAATGGGATGGAGCTCAGCCCTGCCTTCATGTCTGCTGCCAGGACGCACAGAAGTGAGCAGCTGTTCCCTGTCCCTTGTTAGCAGTGATGTGACAGCTGGACCCAGCTGTGAACATGCACAGCTTTGCAAGCGTAGGCTCAGGTCGGCCTTTGGTTAGGGACGTGGATCCATAGGCACGGTGCATATCAAGAAGTGTTACGGATATGCATGGGTCTCAAATCCAGGTATTCCTTATGTAGCAGTTTTTTGGCATATCCAAAATACAAGAGGACATATTTAGCTGCTTTTCAAACCATCCTAGTAAGAGTGCATCCATTGTCCTGTTACTGACGGCCAGGTGAGCACATTTCCATATTGTTCATTGGCTGCTGTGCTCATATAATGTATGAAGTGATCATAGCTCACTGAAACAGAAGTAAGCCCTTGCATGCTGTGTTTTTCATATAGCTTTTCATAGTGCATACATTGCATAGGCCCTGACACCTCTGCCACATGCCCTCTGTTACCCAGGCTCACTATGTAAGCTCTTACGGCTTGGAGGGATATATTTATAGTAATAATATTAAGGTTTTAGAAGACCAATGTGCTCTTTCACTGCCTGCTGAATTTTTCATGCTCTGTACCACCTTATGAGTTTAAGCTGCCCGTAAACAGTTATTGAGATTATTTTTACTCTCACATGCTCTGCTCTCCATATTTTCCCAGCCAATAAGTATACAGTAATATCCTTAATGGCATATTAGCAGATTAAGGTTATACGTTTTGCATAATAGAGCCATGTAACAGAGCAACTTGGTATTTTCATATCCACTTAGACCACAAAATAGGATTTGCTGTTCTTTCTTTCAGAACTGCCATGACCCACGTGTGTTTTTTTTTTCAGTTTAAGTCTGTCAAATGAACAGCACTGATCACGGCATCTGATACAGATAACCCTTGTGGGCAAAGAGTAGGGTGGAACTTTCGTCAGCAGATTTGAACTTCAGTCAGCAAATATGTACAGATTCTGAGTCGGCAGAATGATTTATTCTGTGCTATTTAAGGAAGTGAGGAATCCAGCACTGTGTCTGCTTACTGCACTGCTAGCGCGCACTCTTAAAGTCAAGAGCAGGAGAAAGGCAAAAAGTCATAATGTAACAGAGGCTTACGGCTTTGTGTCCTTCTGGGATGTAATTGACATGCTGTTCTCTAAGGGCGCTCATATGAAGGAGGGAGCTATTTATCTTCGGAACGAATGAAACTTCCTTCCTTGGATTATAAAGCAAAACTGATGCATTCAGGTTATATCAAAATGTGTATTGCTATAACCAGAGATTTCTATTTGTTAGCTTTTTATTCAGGAGGTGTATCAGCCCAGAAAGTATGAAATTCAGAAGTCTGCAGCTTAGTCAGGATAACCAATTTCCTTGGTCAGTAAAATGGGATTTGAGGACTAATAGTATATAAATAAATACAACAGTTCTCTGTCCCTGAAGAATGGGGAATCTGCAGTCTCCTGGCAGATTTATTTCGTAGGTAACATTTTACATCACTGCACTAAAAAGGCTCGCCAGAACTGTGGAAGTCGAGCCAGCACGCCCTCTTGCCAAAGCATGACACTCTTTTTCACCTTAACCATTCTACTCAGGGTGCATGACATTGTTTATAAAATATGCACCACCTACGTATTTCCCCCTATGCATTTAATATAGGAGCACTATAGCTGATTGCATGCCAATTCCCTGACCCTTCTCCAAAGGTGGTCTATTTAGCTGATGCATGTTTGCGTTCATCATGTAAGTGGGGTATCGTTTGAGTGCTTACTTTATTATAGCCCATGACTGCTCTTTATGTCAGCGCTAGTAGCTGATGTCTGTGACTACATGTTATAGTGTTTAGACTTTGACTGTGACTCTTAATAATTGCGCAATTATTGCATGGTTCCAGAAGATAACATGCTTTTCTGTTAGCTTGCAGAGGGATTTGATTAGCCAGTCTCCAAATGAGCAAAGCAAGCTGTACCTGCTTGGGCTTTCAGCACTGGTATCAGTACATTTTGCGCAAGTTATTTAGAACTAGGCACCCTTGGAGATATTGAGTGATGGTGATATGTCTAGTGCTGAAGGCTGCAACACATATTACTGGTTGTTTCCTTTATTGACAGTAAGTAAGTTTTATTTATAAAGCACATTTTAGAACAACCAAGGCTGACCAAAGTGCTGTACAAGGGTAGATAATTCATAAGAACAACAAAATAATACAACACAGTAAAATATATACAAATGCATAAAAGGGACACGGTAAAAACAAATTATTTGTAGGCAAGTGAAAACAAATAGGTTTTCAATCTGTTTTTAAAAAGCATGATTGATGTAGTTGATCTAATGTCCAGAGGCAATGAGTTCCGTAGGACTCAACCACTTACACATGTTCACAATTGTAAACTTTTGCTGGCTCTCTTTCAGAGTTTGCATTACCTTTTGATATCATGTTCCCACCCTTAGTCTGTGGTCTTGCTTGGAGCACCTGCTTCCCAGTCTCCCAGAACACAGAGCTGAGGATGGGGATTGATCTCTCTACTCTGCAGCAGTATACAGAGGTGACCTTACAGCAGTACTGCTTAGCTTTGCTGACTGCACAGGTTCACCTCTCCTGGCTGAAGGTGATCTCCTTGTTACTTTGGGTTACTCAGCCCTGAAGAAAGCCATATGTACAGATGTAGTACATGTGAGAAGGGTCTGGTCCTTGGAAAGTTGCAGTAGTTGTTGCCCTAAATAGGGTGGTATGCGACTAAGCAAATGTATATACTTTTTATCACTTCAGATTTCTTAGCTGTTTGACACTTTCAAAAAATTGGAATTTGTCATTCATTAGAGGATATAAATGAGCCCAGTGCAACAGACTCTTCCAGCCAATTACTGTTCTTTAAAAGGGCAAACACCAGAAACTGTTCATACTTCTTCATACTGCAATGCAGCTTTCAGTTGTTCCCGAATGAGGGTCATTAATTGCTAACTGTAACTGTAAGTCTGTTTGCCTGTTTTCTCTACATTGCATGTTGGTTTGACTGCCAATACTACTGGGAAGTACCTGATGAGAGTGTTTATTATGTCTGGTTGATTCTGATCTGTGTGATATATCATGCTTCAGGCGTGGAATTTAGGCATTCTGATATATGCTTTTATGAATGCTTCATTTGAAGTGTGAATTTAGGGGAAAGCATCTTGAGTTCACATTTTCAGTTCGGTTTCATGCTGGCTGGATCATTTGTGGCTCATGAAACACGGCAGGTGCTACAGATTCTGAGCTCTGACCTATTGGCTTAGTGTTTGCAATAACTGCTCATATGTTGGGCAATTCAGTTTTTGGGTTCCAGTAACATTCAAAAAAGGTCCATTGCAGAAGGGGAAGATAACGATTGGTATGCCCTAACGTTACTGGTTTTATAGACAGCAAATTCCCTGCTACTGGTTGCTGGAGCTCCTTCAGGGCTGTAAACCATTTATAAAGTGTTTTCTGTCATGTAATGGGTTTTCCTTATATAATATTAACCACCACTAAGCAATAAAATGTACCTGCTGCTTATACTTCACTATATATTTCACTGACTTTTATGGTTTTACAATAAAGTCTAAATGGGAAAAAACATGCTTACGTACATTAATACCAGTGTTTTTTTTTTCTTCATCCCGCAACTCCCTTCAATGTTTATTTTTTGTCCAAAGCATTGCAAATCATTTACTTGCATTCTAATGACCCAGCTTTTTATATTGCAAATCAATCTTATTTTGACACTACAATTGAGAATGAGATGAATGACTGACTGTGTGAAATGGATTCCTGAGTTTTGCAATTTTTATAATACATACATACATATACTGTGTACGTGTTTTCACACACACACACACACACACACACACACACACACACACACACACACACACACACACACACAGAGTACCAGTCAAAAGTTTGGACACATCTACTGAAAATCATTTGTTTTTCAAAAAGATAACTGTCCTAAACATAGCTGGATGTTATGGAAGAACTGTATTATATATCTGATTGTATTTGTTTTATAAATAATGTATAATATATGTGTGTGTCTGTTATTTATTATGTATTTAAATGTATATGTATAGATTGACTGCGAAATTACCAGTTTATAATTATTAAATGGTTTGGTAATTAGAAACGAAGGTGTTAGACTATATTTATGTTTAACCTCAATAAACACTTGGATGATTAGTAATCATGGACAGCAGTTTGCAGAACCGACCAGGCTTTTGCAGACTCCACTCAGGCCTGCTGATTGTGCTCCAGATCAGCAGGTTTCTGCACGTCCCCTCTTCTTCTCGCAGCTTGTTGCTCACTGACTAAGCAGACGATTTATTCCGACAGCAGGTGACAAAAGTTCATCGTGTCCACACTTCACAGTTATTTTTCATCTTACACGTCTGATTTAAGCTGCCAGACAGTTTAATTTACGTTCGCTAAATGCATCGGAGATGCTTTAGTACAATGGGAATATACACTTCTGCAACTGTATTACTGGACTCAAAATGAACAGACATTTCAAGTCAAGAGATGCAAAGTGCTGGACATGAAAATGATTCAGCTAAAATATAAATGAAAATGAATGAAAATAAAATGAACTGTTTTGCGATATTTTCAATCAGGCAATATAGTTCTTCATCTGTTCTTTTTATTACTACATATATGCAGAGGTGGCAATTTAAAGTCCAGAAAGTAAAAATCCAGACCAGGATTTTGTTTCAACCAGCCACTTGAGTACTATATGACTGTGACTTTTTACGCTCAGCTGGTTGGTTGAAACAAAATCCTGGTCTGGATTTTTAATTTCTGGACCTGACATTGCCACCTCTGCATATATGTTCTTTTAATGAAACACATAATGCAGGAGAGTCACTTCTCTAGCAAACATGTCTGCCTAAGAGAATGATGCTCTGACTCCTTTTGGCTTGTTATAGTTACTTCAGTTATCCCAGTGACCTGCCTCGTGGACCTTTTTCAAGGGGTTGCTGAAGGACTCTGAAGTATTCACACACCTGCAGCTGGCATTCAGTCAGCAGACTCAAGCACATTACGGTTTTGCATGTGACATTTGAAAGCAGGTTTCCTGTGGTTCTGTATTGATCCTGTACCCGTGGTTCTGTATTGATTCTTGCTGCAGTCCACTGGCTCGTTTCAGAAAATGGTAGAAGACGATAAATCAGGTACAGGTAAATTGGAACAGTAACTCAGCACATTAATGTATTACAATGTATTTTAAATTGCCCATTGATTGTAGGCATTGGTGTGATTGGCTCTGGACAAGCCCTGAATTTCATTATTGTGCTGGGATGCTGAGCTGTGCTTTCTGAAGGTCAGGCAGCTCTTGCAGAACAAAATGAAGTTGCATACAAATAAACTTAAGTCTCTTCAGGTGATTGCAGTAGTGGGCCGTTAGTTCATTTTGCTGGGGTGGCTGTACAGACTATGATCATCTTAATTCAGTTTGTCATACTGAGTCAGAATTCATGCCTTTCCCTTGCAGTTACTGCTGACCAGCTCAGATGTTTATATAATAATACTTTTATTTGCCATTTCAGAGACACTCTTTTAGTTTTCACATATCTCATCTTGTTCTCCGATGAGGCACTCTAATACACAGGTGATAGTGACCTTTGGGGCAGAACACAGAGTCATCCATTTATCCAACAGAGTTTTTTGAGGTTAAGAGCCTTGCTTGGTGAGGCAGATGTGACATGATTACTCTGCTGGCCACTGGATTCAAACTGGCGACCTTTTACTCCTAACCCATAACGGTGAAAAGAGGACTATATGAATGTTGTAAGCAGCAGGCTGGTCCTAGAGGACTAAAACGTATCACTCTAACACAAATTTCATGTGAAAGTTGCCGCTGGAGCGGAAATCTTCAGAACCTGTGACAAATGGGTTTTAGACCTGTGTGTGATAGGTGCTCCAAGTCAATCCAGCCGGTGAAATGATGTCAGAGAAACTAAATAACTGGTCAAAATTCATGGCGTAATGCAGAACCAAGGTCCAACAGAATTCACCAAGACACATAATACAATAAATATAAGAACAGGAAATAAATTACTCAAAAAGGATATTTAAAAATTCTCTTTCAAATTGTTTACTGTGATCTCCAATAAACGGATAAGCTCAGAGGGTTGGGACACTGCCTGTGATTGAAAGGTCATCGCTTCAGATGCTATAGCTGGTTGAGTGAATTCACTGTTGGGACCGTGAGCAAGACCCTGAACCCAGGAAGAGTGTGAGCCTGCTTTCTCAAAATGCGTTTCACTTTGGGCAAAAGTGTCTGCTAAATAAACTGCAACAGAAGCTTTTTATAAACTACATTTTGTAAAATATGCTTTCCTTAAAATAATGTTACAGTTATATATCATTACACATGTTAAATTACAGACTTTTAGTGTAGTAAACTGATACACTTTACAAGGAATATGTAATAGTTTAATTTTCTAATTGTATTGAATGCATTTCTAACTATTCAATAAAAATATCCCTTAGGTCAATGAGTAACTTGACACATTGCACTTAAAATTCATTCAGGTGTCTCTTGAAGATGCCTGGGACAGAAATCATACAATATTGATTAATGCCACATAAGAACAATTATTTTTAAGGATTTACTGTCAAATGAACCTGGATGATGTGAATAAAATGGTGTGAATAAATTATTTCAAAAAGCACAGCTTTAGTAGACTGGCACTCCATCCGTGTGACCTACTCAGTCTGGGATAGTCTCCTGTTCTGCCCTCCTACTTGTGACCAGGATACGTTGGAAGCTGGATGGATTAATGGATAAACGGACAACTGTGCCATGCAGTAATACCATCAGCTACATTGTTTTCTACTTTTTAAACAAATTTAAAACAACCTCACATTTCTGCAGAAATTTAGAAATAAATGAGTATAAACCATCAATTCCATGACTGTAGGAATACAGAAGGGTAATATAAGGCATTCTATAAAGTTCTGAGATGTTTTTAATGGTTGATATCTCTATGTCCCTTGGCAGGTCTCCACAGAATGGAGCAAGAATGAGCAGAGAGTGGCTGAAAGAAAAGCATGAACTGGAGGTTTATTGAGTTCATCTGCTTCCTGTTTATATGGGACCATATAGCAGTTCAGTGTTCCCGTCAGGATCCATCTGTTGCCGAGCAACATGTCTCCAAGCAATTTGATTGGCTCATCTCTGATCGCGGGCCTTTCCACCACTCTCGGAGTTACCTCTCCTTTGTGGAAAGATACCGTCAAGGATTTACAACCAGATATAAAATTTATAGGTAAGTATTGCTTCAAGATGTACCATATCTGAGAACAACTGTCATTTCATTCATTCTGAATCATGCTAAAACAGTGGTTATCAACTGGTTTAGTCTCAGGACCCACATTGTCCTTTAGTCATTAAGTCACAACACAATCTTTCAAAGTTTTGAACCATATACTGTACATATAATCCATAAAACTTGCTGACTGGAGGAGGTTGCTGCTGACACAATTTGCCAACATTACACAAAATGGTCTAAATTTCTAAATATATGTAATTTTAACTACCCAGCCCACGACCCACCAGATGAGAAACAGTTTGATAAAAGGTATCTTAGTGAGGAGAGAAACAAATTTTATTGTAATAAACATAAACCATTCATAAACATAAAAATACTGTACAAATATGTAGTTAATATCCTCTCTTTGGTGTCTGCAAATCTGCAAAGCATTTTCTTTTACGTTTTCGGCTACTTCTTAAAAAAACTATAGCATGGCCATTCCGTTTGAGTAACTGCACAATCAGCCATAACGTTAAAACCACCTGCCTAATACCATGTAGGTCCCTCTCGTGCCGCCAAAACAGCTCTGACCCGTTGAGACATGGACTTTATAAGACCACATAAGGTGTCCTTTGGTATCTGGTACCAAGACATTTGCAGCAGATCCTTTAAGTCCTATAAGGTGAACTCTTTTTCATGTTCCTCAAACCATTCTTGGACAATTTTTGTGGTGTGGCTGTGCACATTATCTTACAGAAGGAGGCCACTACCTTCAGGGAGTACCATTGACATAAAGGGGTGTATTTGGTCCGCAACAATAGTTAGATAGGTGGCGTGTGTCAAAGTATCACTGACACGAATGCCAGGACGCAGGGTTTCGCAGCAGAACATCGCACTGCCTCTGCCAACTTACCTTTTTCTCATAGTGCATCCCGGTGCCATCTCTTCCCCAGGTAAGTGATGCACACGCACCTGCCCATCCACATCGTGTATCAGAAAACATGACTCTTCAGACCAGCCCACCTTCTTCCATTGCTCCATGTTCCAGTTGTGACACTCACAGGCCCATTGTAGGTATTTTGGTGGTGGACAGGGGTCAGCATGGGTACTCTGATCGGTCTGTGGGTACACAGCAACCTGCAATGCACTGTGTGTTCTGACACATTTCTATTATAGCCAACATTAACTTTTTCAGCAATTTGTGCTACAGTAGCTCTCCTGTGGGATCGGAGCGGATGGGCTGGCCTTCACTCCCCATGCACATCTATGAGCCCATGACCCCATCATCGGTTTACCAGTTGGCCTTCCTTGGATCACTTTTGGTAGATACTGATCAATGCATACTGGGAAGACCCCACATGACCTGCCACTGGGCAAATTATTTAAAAAAAAAGAATGTTAAACTTCCGATCAAGATAATAATAAAATGAACTTTTTTTATAGAATGTTTGACACCCCCTTGGCAACAAAAGACTGTTGATGTTGGTAATGTATGTCTATGTTTGAGTTCTTTATTACTATTTGGAACTGGCAAAATGGCCAGTATGCTTATGATTTTTAAGATCTCCCACATTTTAAATTAGTACAGATGGCCCTCACATCCTTTAATATAATATGCTTATGTTTGATCAAGTAATTCTCTTTAAGTTTCATAAAAGTTCCTCAGTCTGTTACACTGTTAAGACCATTTTTGGCAACTGCTTAATTAGAAAAAGAATGGAAGGTTTTAGTAAAAAAGACGTGAGACAGCATTATTGCGGCAGAAAAGGAGTACTGCTGTGCTTTCAGTGGTGGGATATCGTACAAGTCATAAATGGGTTAGCAATTAATAGCTATTGTCTGAAAACCAAAAGTGGTCAGCAAAACACAAGTTAATTTACATATCGTATCTCGTAGGAATACAAAACACATTAATACATTAGGCATAAAAAACATGAAAAAAACATGCTCTGACAAGCATTTTAATTGATTATGATCTACAGAATGGTCCTGCATGGTGATCTACTAGCTGGTTTGAGAACTGGTGTTCAAAGTGTTAGATGCCTATAGGTGCCATTCATGTGCTCATTTGAAGATTTTATATGACTGTTATAAAAGCAAGTGACCAGCTGTAAAAAGAACAATTTATTTTGCCCCGTTGTAAAAATGCATTGTACTGTATAGATACTGCATACAGTAAGTAAGTTAATTGCAAAACAAATATTATACAGCTCTGGAAAATATTAGGAGACCACTCCATCTGCATTTAAATCCTGTTTTAATCATGGTTCTGCTGGCATAAGGCTACACTGAGTGGCAGGCTGCTTCCAGGCTCAAAGTTTCTAAGACAGCAGTACCCAAGAACAAGGTGAAGTAGGAGACACTGGCAATAACCAAAAACCAGCCAGGTAGGGGGCAGAAATAACTTCCTAATGCCAGAGATAACTGTCAACTTATCCAGTAGTGTCTCATAAATCGGAGGATGACCTCAAGTGACCTTCAAAAATAATGGGAAACATTAAGTGCAGGTGTGAGGTGCACTGCTAGGATAGTTTGTATCAGGGTCTTAGAAGCAGGACAGAAGACCCATAAAGCAAGGAAGAAGCCCTTCATCAATGAGAAGAAGGGAAGAGCCAGGCTAGAGTTTGCAAAGGACAGTAGAATGCATATTTTACATAGGCACATACCCATAAATTGAAAAATGAGTGAAACTAATAAAATTTTTGCTCTTAATTTTTTCCAGAGCAGTATATTATTAATCTACGTCATAATTTTCACACTGGCGCTTAAGAAAGTTGAGTCCAGATACAAAAAGAAGAGACAGAACACATACGTAGTTTTAGGTACACATGTATGAAGTACTGTGCCCTGAAATGGTGGCTTGTCCTGGGTTATCCCCTGCCTTGAGCCTGTAGCTCAAGGCTCTGGATACCTATGACCATGCATAGGACAAACAGGTATAGAAAATGGATGAATGGATGGATGGGTGGACAGATGTTTTAAGCACAGTTTGACATTCTGCCATAGGATTAATAACCAAGAAGCAGTTTC
>JAODKC010000044.1:17920299-17931101 GCA_026777985.1 Mormyrops attenuatus | reverse complement strand
CCCAGGCAACTTAGCTCCTGGGATCATTGGAACACTCAAACCCCTCCACCACGATAAGGTGTCGGCTCCAGGAGGGGTGTGTATGTATATATATATATATACTGTATATATGCGCGCCTGTATGTGTGTATAATGTGCTTTCCAGCTGTAATTTATCGTCATTAACATCAACAGCATTATCATTAGAATTATTACTATTCTTCTTCTTCTTATTATTATTATTATTATACATACATTTAGAGGAATTATCACAATGTGGTATAAGTATAAATGGAATATTTTACTATGTTGGAATATCCTTCTCTTTGATTGTTGTCAGCGTGTTGCACTCATTCATGTAAATAGAGAAATATGCCAGATATATGTGGGCTGATAACAGGCTGATGGATGGCAGACCATTGGTGATCTTCCATACATGGTTCAGAGTTGTGTCATGATAGTCAGTGTTCCACTACAGCTCATACAAAATGTGCCCAGGGGTGCCATAACCAGCTTTGATAGTTTCAAAGGGTGACAGGGGCCCTAAGAAATCTAGAGCATAACTGGATTGGTCTGAGTTGGGGGCCCAAAATAATATGCTTTCATAGGGCCCAAAAACTATAACAGTGCCCCTGAATCAGCCTAGTAATCTCTCTCAGTTCTGAATCACGCTAAAACAGTGGTTACCAACTGGTTGAGTCTCAGGACCCCGCATAGGACAAACAGGTATAGAAAATGAATGGATGGATGGATGGATGGGTGGACAGATGTTTTAAGCACAGTTTGACATTCTGCCATAGGATTAATAACCAAGAAGCAGTTTCTATTTAAAGGTGAAAAGGCCCCACTGGGAATTAACGTCTTTCATTTGACGTATTTTTCTTCCGCCACTTGTAATTCTGAGTGTTTTTTCATCTCATGTACTACCTCTCTGTGAAGAAAACAGCTCACTTAAAGCTGCTGTGATAATCATCACATTTCATTAAGTTAACAAAGTGAAATGTCATAAAAAATGTTAGCATGTTAACATTTTCCTATGAATTGTTCCTCCAAGATTTTATAAAAGGCATCACTATTTTAGAAACTATGTGATAGAAGTTTTTTCCCCGTCCTCTCAATTTTTGCCTGATTTATAAAAACAAATATTTTTTCTCCATGCTTATTTTTTCCTTGACTAAACAAGCATGTGATGGTAACGGGTAAATAGCTATACTAATGAAGACACCTTGTCTGCAATATTTAAATACTTAGACACTGGCTGGCTGAATTAGATTTGCAAGAAGAAACGGCATTTGTTTTTCATTATATAAAATCATGGAGATCTCTTCTTCTGGCCATTTCCCTCTTAATCATAAATCACATTTTATATCTGTTGAATGATGAAATCGACAGTCTCTGAGAAGGCGTTTGCTTCTAATGAACTGTCTGTTGCTGTTTCTGAGTTGTTCTTTTCACTGAAACAATTCTCTACATGCTGCCCCTTTCTTTGTATGTGTTATATCTTAACCAATCCATTCCTAAGGATGAGGTCACACAGCTCCACTGACACTTTGTCATTTTTTGTCATCTGCACATTTTATACTGTTACTTCCATTCTTTTTTCATTGCTTAACTTTTCATAAACCTGTCATTTTACTGCCTTTTTCAGTATAGTGGCATAACTCCAATAGACTATATCTTCTTTGTGCCATTTCTCCAGATACTATACTGTCATACTCTATTTCCAAAAAAATCCTCAACAGCCAAAACTTGTACTACCACCATCTACCATTCCAGCAATGCATCCAATGTATTCTGGCTTGCAGGGGGGGAAACCCCAAGGCAGAACAAGGCATCATCATCATTATCTATTTTTGAGTTGTGCATATATTTTCAACATACATTATAAAACTACAATAGTACCAAAGGCATGTGCGTGCACTATTATAAATTATGCGTTTTTTTCCGCTTCTTAATCTGACATCTGGTAATAAATCTAAATAAAAAGATACAAAAACTATATTAGTACACAGATAGATTTCAGCGCTTCATTTGCATGGGATCCAGCCTTTTTTTGGGAGGAACTTTACTGGTCTCTAGAAATCTCCCCAGCCTAAATTGTGGATAGATTGCCTTCTGTTTACCGCTGACAGATCAGCACTTGTCATTATTGAAGGCAAAGATTTTCAACCTCTCTGAAAGATTTACTCCATTGGCTTTTACATCGTGTAGCATTCTACATTTGAAAAATTAGCGAGAGTCAAAGGCCGTAAAAGGAACACAACAAGGTGACCTCGATGCAGGTAGGTTGCGGTGTACTTCTCCACAGGGAGAGAGACCCTAGCTGCTGCAGCAGCTGGCTAGGGAGTGGGGGTGAAATCAAGGTGAGGAAGAATTACCGGCTCCCATTTTGCACAATGCAACCCCCCTGCACCCTCTCTAACTCCAGAGCCCTTGGACGGAATTTGGTTGAGCAAAGGTCACCCTCGATAGCATATCTGTGACTTTTCTGTCACAACAGAGCAGGCGCATGGGTAAAGCCGCTATACCATCCTGACGGATACCCGCGGGTCAGTGCACCTGTCAGTTGACAGACCCTGACATTTGGGAAACACCCTAAAATGGGCCACCTTTGAAATCATTCCTGAGATGCATCATGGATGCAACAAAAGTAAATGCTAAGCTGAACAGGGAATTACATCTGATCCATCTCAAATCTCTGATAATCATCCCCCACCAAGGAATTAGTTAATGACTACAGGGAAAAATGTGCAAGTAGTTGAGAAATAGAGCTGGAAAGTGTGTCAGGGTTAAGCACTGACTACTGTAATTTCAAAGTGTAGGATAGATTCCTTTTGGAGCTGTTATCCAGAGAGAGTTACTGACATCACTGTGGTGAGAATAGCGATAGAGCAGATTCTAGAATAACTGTGATTAATAATCTGGCACACAGTTAAACCATTCTGTGGCTTCCAAGATTTCATGTATAGCATCATGTATAATGTTGCAAGATTTCATGTATAATGCCTTATAATTTATTGAAATTAATACTAACTATCTATCTATCTATCTATCTATTTATCTATGTGTTCTGGAAATCTCAAACAGTTTAGGTGTGTTGCAGATGGCAGTGACCCTTGAACTGATCAGTTACCAAAGTCACCAAAAACATTCCACTGTACCACCTAGCCATCTGTCTTATTCATATACAACTGTAACTAACCTAAAGGCCAGAAACATCTGCTGTAATACATGTACATTTTTCTTTACATTTCTTTCAGAAAATATTCAGAAAATATTACTCAGATAACTGCTAATGATGGTTGAACGTTGTAAAAGGAAATGGATGGAAGTACCTGAGGAATATATTGAATGTTTTCTTCAAACATATTTTATTTAGTAAAATTAACAAAACCTGAAATATTTAATGGACTTAAATATTTCATGAATCGTAGCTTCTAAAATATGCAGAAATCCAATATAATCCAGCTTTATTAAAGCACTTTAAACAACCTTATGGACCAAAGTGATGCACAGAGGAATAAATAAAAGAATATGGTGTATAAATAAGAAAATGGTGTATATTAGCTTTTTTGGAAAGCAAATACAATGCTTAATTTCAGCAAGTAGTATTTGGTCATCACATTTATTTTAAATGTAATGTGGTTTGTTATTAAACTCTAGTTATAAAATGTTTCTGGTAAAAAAAAAAAAATGAAACGTCGTGTCTGTAATTAATTTCTGGCTTCTGACTCTCTAGCCTGAGAATATTACTAGGACAGATGCTAGCATGTTAGTTAAGGGCTCACATTTAACCTGGTGACTGCCAGTTAAACTCCCAGGAGAAACCTATTCTTTTGCAAGAGCATTTATTGTTAGGCACATACAATGACGCACATCCACAGTACATCCACATCCTGCTGTAGCAAAACTTTTTTTATGGAAAATGTGATTCTATATACAACAGGGACTACAGACCCATTTATAGATTGATAAAAAAGTAGATGCTGTGCATAAGTGGGTAGCTCAATGGCTGGCAATAATTTTGGAAAGCAGAAAGCCAATTCTGAGAAAGCTTCTATACGCGTGTCACAAGCATCACCAGGGCAGCATCTGTCATATTAAAAAGCCCAGACTGAAGAATGGCCACTGAAGAAGTAGCAATATGAAAGAACTTCAAACATTTATCATAGCTGTATGTCCTGATGCATAATAATATGATGACCTTTTTTTCCAGAAAAAAAAATACTTTGAGATACTAGAGCGCTATGGTTCTGCAAATACCGACCACAAAAAGGATGTATAACGTGTTCATTCATTGTCCGTTCGCTTATCAGTGCGGGGTCATGGGGAGGCCTATTGCCAATCCCAGTCAACAAAGGCTGCACAAAAAAGACTGTTACAATTGATTGCGCTATATAAAAATTATTTTATATATAAAGGAGTTGTGTGCCACCTAAGCAACCAAGTTCTCTTAAATACTTTATTGTCTTCTATTGGGGAATTAAAGTCGAAAGGTGCATCATATATATGTTATGTATACTGTGTATATTTTTAAATGATTAATGTTATTATAACTTTGAAGTGTACCAGGTTCTATTTTTGCAGATTGATTAACGTATGATTTGAAGATGAACTATGCAGTAGATGTATTCAGGACTAGGGAAAAAATATTGTTTCTTCTCACATTTGCTTATTTTTGATACTTTAATTGTGGGGCTAGACAATATTTATTGAATAATATTTTTTCACATATCCTCTTCTACTTGGACACAACTTCTGTGAAAATGGTTATTGATAGTGGATTTTGTTTTTAATATAAATTGATGTATAAGAAAATGAATACTCTTAGATTTTAAATTACAACTGCATCATCCTAACACAAATTTTAATATCACAGAACTTTTTATTAAATGAAAAAATTAATTTGCCCAAAAACTCTAGCAGTGCCCCATGAAAAAATTCATTGAAAAAATTCAAGCTGCTAATGCAAAGAATCAACATTAATTTAATTTTTTTGCAGTTATTTTTTCAATAGAAACTGAATGCTGTGGTTAGTCTCTGAACTCCAATGTGACCGCACTGCTCAAATGAAATACAGTTGCTGCTAGCTACATGTTCTTTGTTTTTGAAGTCAACATTATAAAGCATATGTTTAGACTTGTTTCATACTTTTTTTATCAGTCAGTAATGGTTACTGATCTTAAAAATGAACAATAGTGTCTGTTGTCATTACTGAGACAGTATAAAATTTCAGTCAGAATTACATAAAACAGCAAGGTACAGTAGTTGTAACATTTTGTTTTGCTGGATGGGGAACACAGTTGGTATTGGAGGGGTGTGAGGCCATCTGAAAGGCAGTTGGGCAAGATACACTGATTTTTGCATTTAAAAAAAGGCACACTGGCCAGAAATCACCCAGGAATTCGATTGTCTCTGCTGCCGTTTGATTTATGGCTTTACTTTTAGCTGTCATGTGAATATGAAAACCAAGATTAGAGCGCCTATCCTCAGGCATCTGCACAGGAATGCAATATTAGCTGGAGTTAAAGGTTAGCAGTAGAGTTGTTCAGAGATGGTCAGATACTGGAGAACTTAGAGAAGCATAACACAGCTGAAAAGTCTGTTTCACTATATGCCCTTGCCTTTATATAAAGCAACATTCAATTGTGCGATGTCTTCCTCTGGCCGTCAATTTGAATCATGATCAACTGCACTATTTGTGTCACCTGGTACAAAAAAATGAATATGTAACTGGAGAAGAGTTTTTTTCCTTTTTTAAAAAACGGATTCTTATTTTTTTATAAAATAAAGGTTGAATACGAGTAAAATAGGTAAAATAAATCTGTTCTTGCTCTCACGCTGGTGAACTGCAGCCCATAAGTTTTTATAGTATAGTATTTTATAGTATAGTAGAGTATTTTTCCATCTTCTAATTTTTAAATTTTTTGCATGACAATTATTATAATCTGGAAATGGGAAGACAGTTGGGTGAGAAAATAGTCAATAAAAACAAAGAATGGAGGAATTTCAATGAAAAAAAAACAATGTATTGTGGCAGGTGTTGATGTTGACTGCTTATAATCTGGTTTTTCCCATGAAGGATAACATCTGGAAATAATTACCTTTAAAATTACCTTTCTGTTTCTTAATAAAATGAGATTTTTATATATGATAGCAATGTGTCAATACAACTGCTGTAAACTGGTTTTACTCATCATATCTAACATTATAGCAGTGTTCAAAAATTGTAAACTGTCTGAAAAGTTTGGATTCCTCAAAATATGCCACTACTTGCTGAAAAAATTCCAGCAGGAAATCAGGTGACATCTTTTTAGCCCTTTTTCAGCTGTTCCTGATTGTGGATGCTTTGTTTTGTCTGTTCTGTTTAATGCCATCCCATACAGATTGTATGGGATTAAGGTTTGGAGACTGAGAAGGCCATGGCCCTGTATCACAAAGCTGGTTATTCTTGCTTAGCTGGATAACTTTTCAGATTTAAGGTAGTTTAGGCTAAATACTAATGAAGTAAGATAAAGTCAATTTAAACTGGGGAACCTTAAATCTGTTTTGTGATTAATCTAAGCTGTGCTTCACTTTCCTCCTTCATTAGATAGTTCTTGCACAATTTTGAGGTGTCAACGTTCGTTATATTACTGAAAAATGAAGGACTGTCTGATCATTAATCCTGAGGACTGACATGTCTTTGATGTATATTATGATAGATATGCTGGTAGATATTCCTGTGGATTTGGTAAAAATCACTAACTCCGTCACCAGCGTAACAACTCCAGACCATGATATTGCCCTCTCCTTGATATCCAGTGGGAATCAAAAATGCAGAATTCATGTACTTGCTCTCTCTGCATCTTAAAAATAAATCCTGGTTGCACCAAATTATTTCTCCATGAATACATAAGATTGTCTTAAACTCTTGGTAAGAGAAATACATACATATATTTCAGGTATACATATTAAATAGATTATTAGCAGGTGTATTACTTCAAGCAGGTGTACACTAATTTTTTACTGGTACTGTATACCACAAATACATATTAGGGCTGTAATGATGCACATATTCATCGCATACTGTTCAGTACATCATTTTGGCTGTACCCTTCTAAGGCTGCATTGTCACAATGCGCTATGTAATAACACCACATTATGTAATGACTAAACAAAGTTTCAATCAAGACATCCATTTTGGTTGTTCATTACATAATGCACAGTACTACATTTTCATTATTAAAAAGTGCCACTCCCGCATTTTGTAATAATCAACGTAATGCATAAAAATTAATTACAAAATGTAGGGAAATTTATTATATATTGCATTCAACCTGTCTATTACAAAATGTGACAGATTATTACAAAATGTGGGTGATATTACATAATGAAGTGAAAGTTTGTTACATTTTGTTGAGTCATTGCATAACGCGGTATTCTTATATGATGCGTTGTTACATGCATTGGAAGACCGAATGCGTCATTACGGCACGACTAAGCTGTCCCATTTCTGGCTTCTTCAAATGCAGTCCAGAAATGCATCCTTCTCTCATCAAGTCGCGAAGGATCCATCCAATCGTAAGGATGGGAAGAGCAGGTGAAGGCCAGACCATCCCATTTGAACATGCTTTCCATTTGACCTTTGCCTTTGTAGACTGTATCCTTCAAAGGATACAGTACGTGAATTTGGACACAGTCTAATTCTACTTAACTTAGTATGTCAGTCATAACAGTTATTTATGTATTTTATTTTAGTTTCCCAATAAATTACACCAATACTGGAGAAAGAGTAGTTGATAAGACCAAGACTGTTGGTTGGCTGTACTATAGTGAACTCACATCGAACATGCCTGGTCCTGGGGGGTCCAGAGCCTATCCCACACTCACACACCATTCACTCACACTCACACACCATTCATTCACAGATGTAGTGTCTTTGATTTTTTAAATTTATATTACATATTTATTTTTACATTGTGAAAATAAGCGTTTGGATTTGTTATTCAGACACATCGAGAGACGCCTTGCCTATTTGGTTTTTAATGTTCCTAATGGTGTTAGTGTTTGCAGTCTTAATAATAAATGATAAAATAGGTCTGTTTTCCCTGCTGTACCGAAACTGAACCGAACCATGAACCCAAAACTGAGGTTTGTACCGAAACTTGAATCTTGTGTACCGTTACACTCCTAATGTATATATCCATCCATCCATCCATTTTGTATACCCCCAACATATTGAAGTTGAAAAACGTTTTTTAACCACTACACATAATGTATGCATTCAAAGAACTTATAAACCTTTTCCAGCAAGATTTTTTTTGTTCTCTTGGCAGTGTAATTGGCAATTACATTTCTCTGTGTGGAGATGGTAGTTAATTGAGGAGCATGGATTCAAAGTAAGATTTTTGTTCACCCCCCATTCGACTTTTGTGCCAGGAATAAGAATGAACATGTCTGAAGCTTCCATTTTCTGATTATGAACATTAGAGTCCTGTGAGGTTGTTCTTGTTCAACTCCTGTTCTTGTTCAACTAATTGATTTATAATTATTTTAGCTGCCTCACAGAAAATTCACTAGATTTTATTCCTATAAAGCAAACAAGCTTGGTGGTTAGATGCGTAACCTATGTGTATGTCTTAAAATGTCATTCATGTTATTTATATTCATTACATGTCTAAATATTTATATTCTATTTATTTCTCATTTGCATTATGACCAACATTTTCCATGACTTAACAGTCATGAAACTGTAACAGACCAATGGTATAACTAAGTAACTACCATGTAATGTCAAACAGATACATACAAATGCCATTGTAATTTTCTTATGAGATCATGGGGGATATTTTCCATACATGGATTACTCGTCTAGCCAGATGTAATTGTTGACGATTTGGCATGATCCTGTCAGTTTTTCGAAACTCTTGCTGGATGTGTTGTCATAGCAGCACATGTAAATCCTCAAACCTGCTCAGAGCAGGTTTCTTCTACGTAAACAAGGATTAGCTCGCACACGTAATCAGTGTCCGTGCATGGAAATCCGTTCAGTCATGGCCTCGCCATTCATGGATGAGCGACCAATTGCTATCGGTACCCAAATAATAAGAAGGGAATTTCAAATTGAGAGGGTTTTGCGTGATCGGCAGGATCCTTTATTGTTGCCAGATGATATTCTTTTCGAAAGATATCACTTCAGCCGAGATGGATTATTATATCTTAAAGATTTATTAGCTCCGTATAGTAGAAGTCCAACTAGGCGAAATTGGGCTCTCACAGCCACACAGACAATGTGCATTGGCTTGAGATATTTTGCAAGCGGCAATTTTTTGTATACTGTAGGCGAGTTTACCAGGCAATTCGCAAAGTCTGTTTGGGCCTGAAATATTTCCTTCGGGTTTTCATTGTTTTTCCCGGACACCTGCGAGTGCAAGCAATTAAAGAGACGTTTTATGCCATTGCAGGTAATGTATACGCAATAAAATTACAGTTCTATAAAGAATTTAAAAATCGCACTAATATTCTCCTTACTCAGAATTTCCAAAGGCTTTCTCTGCCGTCTTCTTATTAGCTTCAAAAGGAATGTTTTATAAATGTTACAGATTTCCTACATTTCATATACATAACATTAGCAAGCACATACACACACAGTAAAATCGTGTTATAGCGGAGTCGCATATAATATAATTTCGCTTATAACGGACAAACAATTTGGTCCCCAGGGCCGCTTTTGGCTGTAGTTTTGCTCGGCTATAACGGACATGCAGGCTCCGTCTACAAGATGTGTGGCGTGCTGATGATACTGTATCCAGTGCAGATACGTAGTCGGGATTATTAATAGTCACGCATCTGCTCAGGTAAAGTTGGATTACTACATGTACAATATAATAATCTATACCACAAGCGTGTCTGCTGGGGTGTGGCATGGTGTCCTGTAGTTGTGTTCTGGGCATACAGCAGCTCTGGATATAGCGCACTGTTTTGCCAGGTCCCTTGAAGTCCGTTATAACAGCATTTTACTATATTTATATATGAATGAAATGTCGTGTTTACCAGTTTGAAGTATATTTTTGTACTTCACTTTAACTTGTTCCCATGTCCTGCATGATTGTGCTTGTATTTGATCTGTAATTATGAAAATAAAATAATAATGAAACATTGGAAACGTAATACTATATTCAAGTGATAAATAGGCTACAATAACTAAAAACTACTTACACATTTAATTTGTCGGACACTTTTTGCTAGTTGTCTTTCCTGGCTTGGGCCGCTTTTGATATCTTTCCTTTAGTACATATTAAATCTTTGAATTTATCATACCCTCTAATAAAAGGTCCTGCTCGGATTGCGTGAAAAATTCTGCCCTGTTTTTTGACATTTTGTGGAAGCCAATGAGAGACTTGCCGATGAAGTTTTCTGGACTTTTCAAGCAGTGAGGGCGCACGCAATCATCTCGGATGAATGGATCCAGCTAGACTAATCTACAGTACTACATAGCTGTGTTTGAAAAACTGACTTATCCCGGATGAGTTTCACTGGCATTAACTCATCCAAAATGAGGCTTCTGATCTCAGATAATTTAAGCGAAGTATGAAAAATACCCCCATATGTTACTGCTGCCTGTGTTGTTTTTGGCTGTACACACACAAGTTAACTGTCGAAAAACTGTCCCACAGGACAGTCAGGTGTACATAAAATCAATACAATGTGCCAGATCCCAATATTGTGAATATTAAACAATAGCAAATTAGGGATGGGCCAATGCACATTTTTTCAGTTCCGATCCGATTCCGATACACAACTGCCAATTCCGATACAGATTCCAATACAAGAGCTCTTTT
>JAODKC010000044.1:17904970-17920199 GCA_026777985.1 Mormyrops attenuatus | reverse complement strand
CGATGGCAGCCCCTCTTGTATCACAAGCTGCAGCGAGTTCGCAAAACAGTCCAAGTTAACGACTCCCAAATCATCCATTGCTTTTTTTTGTCTCACACAGTTGCGTGCCCGTTAAGTGGGATTGTCCATTGCTATCTTTTTAGAGACTGCCAAAAACTAAATAAGTAAGTATAGGACGTGGATCGGTCACGCCGATACCGATCCGAATATCGGATCGGTGCATCTTTATAGCAGACATACAAAAAGTTGATATATTAGCATTTTATTTTGGAAATAAACATATTCAGTATAACATTAGACTAGTTAAAATGAACATACAATTTAGCATACAAATGGCAAACAAGCTGACAATAATGTGCAGTATTCCCTGGATCTCCCCGTCCCGACCCCGCGTTTAATTGACCTTAGTGCATGACTTAGTCTGTGTGTGTGTGTGTGTGTGTGTGTGGGTTTGCATAGATCACATTTGGGGACCAAAATGTCCCCAAAGTGTGTAAAACCTGAGACTTCCTTACGTTTGGGGACATTTTTTAGGTCCCCGTTGGTAAAACCTCAATTTTAGAAAAATCTGTGACTGCAATCAAAAAAGTAAAAATACCAGAAGTCTCATATTTTGTTTGGTTACTTATGCTTAAGGTTAGGGCTGGGTAGGGGTTAAGGTCTTCATGTTGGGATGACTTTTCCCAATACAAAGATATAATTACAAACCTGTGTGTGTCTGTGTGTGTGTGTCAGTTGGTATACCTTACCTTATGGGGACACAATGTCCCCACAACGTGATGAATACCCGTTTTTTTCCCATATGGAGACCAGTTTCCTGGTCCCCATAAAAGAAAACTCAATTTAATAAAAATCTGTGACTGCAATGAAAAAACTAAAAATGCAACAACTCTTATATTTTGCTTGGTTACTTATGGTTATGGTTAGGGCTGGGTAGGGGTTAAGGTTGTCATAGTTAGCGTTAGCATTTAGGGTCTGGGTTCCTCATCGAAAATATTACTTAATGGCATGACTAGTGTGGAACATTTCCTCCATTCGTATCATAATTACCTTACTATGAACCAGACTTACCTTACTATGAATTTTGAAGTGGAATTCAGGTGAACTTGAACACTTTTGCTGAAATATGATAGGAACTTCCTGTGTTGGGCTGACAGAGAATTCGGACGCTGGAAGGTGAGGAACACTGCCGTCGAGAGGAGGGACCTGCTCCGGCACCCGCTTCCGCTGATGCCCACGTTCCAGCAGAGCGTGAGGCAGCTGGGCCGACGTCCCTCCACCCAGCAGTTTATCGACACCATCATCAAGAAATATGGCACCCACATCCTTGTCTCTGGCACTCTGGGAGGTAAAAAGCTGATGGGACTGTTCCCTGTACCGTTTTAAATAAGCACTTTCTCATTTTTCAAGAACATGCTGAGATGTTTGCCAGGTTGTGCCTATTAAAATTGTACATGGTCCCTCTATGCCCACAGGCAGAATTATGAGGTTATAAAAATGCATGTTCTAATATCCAAATATTCATGAAAGGCATGACAGGGACAGGAAAAATATTTCCAATCCTTTACCCAAGTCAGGGTGGTCAGTTGTCAGAAATAAAATGCAGAGAAAGGTGATTCAGGGGCATTTGTTTTATGTCCTGACAGGGGCAGAGTAAGGATGCTGTGTGTCCCAATAATTATACACAGTGACAGATATATAGCTGACTCAGGCTGTGATGGGGTTGGAAGACATGGAGTTAAACTGCTGATTCAAGACAGGTAGCAATGAGAATGCTGATGCTAAAGTATGCACCTAGGGGAAGAAATAAGAATACGGTAGCAGCAAGTTAAAGGCAGTCAGGTTTCTATTTATGTAATAAATTCTAATCATCCAAATCCCTTTCTCGCGTCATGCCATCAAAGATAAATTTGAGTTTCTGCTGAACGCTAATATTTGTCACCGTGATGTCAGCGGTTGTCATTCTGTCAGATGTGAAATGTCACCTGTTTTCCTAAGTAATTCAATATGAAATCAATGCTGATATGATTATGAGCTGTGCAAAATCATTTAAGCTCATAATTCCACTTTCTGAAATCTGATTTTTTTTACGTAGGCTTCTCTTTCAATGGTTTACTGAGTTTCATGTTTTGTTGAAATTTTCTCGTTTTGCTATAAAATATTCTGTTTTATGTTTATGTTGTGTTTCATTATTTTAATTTACCATCTTGCATGTATAATTCCAACATTTTTTCTGTGATTCTGTTTGTATCACTTCTGCTAAAACTTTATGTTAGGCAGACCAATATGTATGTATTTAACTCTCAGAGGAAATATGGTGAGATGGGTTATACATTCATTATGCTTTGACACAGTTAGACATAATCTTAAGAGTAACTTTCTCATTCATAGTTATCTGAGAGAGGTAATGCATCACACAGGGTTGCATTTAACGCTTAAAAAACTACAGTGTATATAAAACATTATATATTGAGCGGTACATAATCTTTTTAAATACTAATTTCCTAGTATGCACATTCTGAAAATGAGCATAGCTAATTTAAGCATAAGATTAAATCAAGATTACTACATAATCATAACTTTTGACTGAAAATGACATGTGTTTATTTACTTCTGGACACCAACAAACAAAGAATTACTGAAGATGTAATGAGATAAATATCACTTGTGTGAAACATCTTAATTACAGGCCATAGACTGCCTGATACTGCCTATTTGGGTGATGACATTATTTAAATGATGTTAATTAGCCTCACCTGGGCAATGCTGCGATAATGAAACCCCATTCATTTCCAGATGGAGAGGCAGGTAGCTGCTGGCAACAGATCATCATTTCTTAATGCTCAAACAGGAATCTGAGATACTACAGTATGCCAGGATAGTCTTGTTCAAGATATAATGCTTATAGCAATGACCCTTACTTATAAATATAAAACTATATGTATAATGTGTGTAATACATGGTAAGTTAATGCAAAGCATTCTTGACATACACATTAGTTTAACTTAATATGAATCCTAATACTGTATGTGCAATCCTAATTCACATCTAAGTCCATGAACATAAATTCCTAAATTTCTATAATATTTTATAATGTCATGTGACAACTCTCTGTTCCTAATGTTGCATGTCATGGTCAGTGTAGGTCCACCCTGCCCTTTGTGTCCCTTCCCCATTTTGGCCAGCAGGCTGGTCATCCCACTCTTCCCCTCTCTGTCTCTTAGCCCTTCTGCCTAGTGTGTTCTTCCCACTTCCCAGAATGCCACATAGCTATATGGGTTGAGTCTGTGGCTTAGAGACTGTAAACCCTCGCGTCATACGTTTGAGGCTGGCCTCTAGCCATCTGTTATTTATGTACTATTGTTTTTTTCCAGTGTGTTTGGTATTGTGTATCTCTGTCTTTTGCTTTTTGTCCTCATTTTTGATTTACCCTGCTGTGCCTGGTTTTATTCTGTTCTGTGCAGCCTTATGTCTTCCATAGTTTTGTTAACCATCAGTGTTTCTTAGGTTACCTGGTTCTCTGCGTGTTATTTTTTAGTTACTTCACCTGTTGCTTGCTGTCCTGTGCCTTTGTTGATTGGTTGATTTATTGATTGTCCTCACCTGCTCCTTGTTGCCCTTATTCCTGTATAGCCACACCTGCCCCTTGTTTTTCGTTGTGACCATTGTATTTAAGTGCCTGCCCTCACTCCATTTGTCAGTGTTGTTACTCTGCCCATTTACAGTACCTAGTTCAATTCCGTGTGTTGCCTGGTTACCTTCGTAGGTTTATTTATGGTTCTGTTACTTGTGTTTTCCCTTGTTTAGTATTTGACCCCTCATGGTTCCTTCATTTTGTGGTCTTCCCAAGTGTGTTCTGTTCAGTTTCATCAATAAACCCTTGTTGTCACGGAGCCCGTCAGTGGATCATGCCTGTGCCATGCCATGCCGTGACAGTTGCACTTCAGGTCATTGAATAGTCTCATTAGGTTCTTGCTTCATTGGAAGATGTTATGAGCCTCCTGCTCCAAAACTGCTTACACTTGGGGGAAATGTAAACACATTTGGCAAAGCGTGATATGAAAAAAGCTTGCACTTTTTCCCACAGGTGAGGAGGCACTGACCATGTACATGGACAAGAGCAAGCTGGACAGGAGGATGGTGAATGCAACTCAGGGTGTGGAGGCCTTACATCAGCTCGCATCGTCCTATTTCATAGACAGGGATGCAACCATGAGAAAACTCCATGAGATACAGATTTCCACCAATGCTATTAAGGTCTGGATTTCTTTCTTCTTTGGGATAGACATAATGTAATATGTAATTATGAGAGCATATTGATCAATTTTGTCTGAGCATGGCATTGTGAGGTCATTGTAAGAGTGCCTATGAGAGAAGTCTTAGCTGTCTCTGGCTGATACTTACCATCATAAGAAACACTGGGGTACATCCTGGATGAAATGGCAGTCCAACACAGGGCAAATACACACACTCACATTATGGATAACTGAGAGACACCGAATAGCCTAACTGCATATCAAAACTAGATTTTCCACGGAAACCTGCCTGACACAGGAAGAACACACCCACCAACCCTGGAGGTGTGAGGGAACGGCCTGTAATTTAAGTAGTAATTCAATAAAGTGTTCAGTAATAGCATAGTGAATTGTTTAGTGATTAGTCCACCGGGCATTTAGCATTATTGTAATTTCTGAAAAACTGATGTGAAAATTTTGCTATTGCCTGTCTGCAGCATAACCACAGCTATAACAATTCCCTTTAAAGTCAATCCTGACTTAAGAGTATCACAAGGTGGTTTGGGAGACTCATGCGTGATCCAATTAAATTTAGCCACGACATAAAGAATCAGACCCATAGACTGCAAATATCAAATTGCATTGAGTTATAATTCTGTAATAGAAACAGCTCAAGTTCACAAAGCACATCTATCTTCAGACTAATGGGAACAGAGCATCCAGTCTTCTGTGTAGCGAGAGGAAAAACCCGCCCTGAATGTGTAACGCTTCTCAGTATTGTACTGTAGGATGTTCCAAATCACCACTGCAAAATGGGAAACAACCAAACATATAAATTGAAAAAATAAACAAACAATAAATAAACAAATACAGTACAATCCCGTTATAACGGACTTTAAGGGATCTGGCAAGACAGTCCGTTACATTCAAAGTCTGTTATATCCAGAGTTGCTGTATGCCCAGAACACAACTACAGAACACCGTTTACTCATGCTACACCCCAGCAGACACACTTGTGGTATAAATTCTTATATTGTACATGTAGTAATCCAACTTTACCTGACTGTTGGAAGTATATATGGCCTATAAGTGGTTATACATGTACGGTACAGTAGTAACCTTGACTTCATTGCTTACTGCATCCCTTCAGCTGTGAACGTCGTCTGCCGACACACAGTGTGCCTGGTGATGGACAGCCACACAGACCAATCAGTGTTGCCTGCTATTACGCCATGCCTATTTATAGAGCGTAACTATTAATAATCCCGACTAAGTATCTGCACTGGATATCACAGGCACGCCACGTGCCTTGTAGGCGGAGCCGACACGCCGTTATAGCCGAACAAAACTACAGCTAAAAGTGGCCTTGGGGACCAAACTGTTTGTCCGTTATAAGCGATATATATGCGAGTCCGCTATATCCGATGCTTTTTCTGCATGTTCGTAAAAGCGCACGGCCTGGACCAGCAGACCTTTTCCGTTATAGACGATATTCCGTTATAAGCGAGTCCACTATAACGGGATTATACTGTACATAAAATTAAGTCAGATCTGGTTCTTAAGTTTTCAGTCTTACTGTCACTGAAAGGAGCGTAACACCCCGAAGGTTGGAGTTAATTTGATTTCAGTCACAGCCCTATTATCATATTCTGATAACACCCTGGTTGGACAGGTTTTACTGTGGTGCTGAAATGTATTGTTTAAGGCTGCTGTGAAAAAAGCAGACGATATATAAATTTCCCAAAAGGGAAAAGAACACGGAACAAAAGTTATTAAAAAGGAAATTATGAAGTTAAGAATGAGATGATTAAGTGAAAAAAAGTAAAAAAAAAAAAAAAGTTATTAAAATTTATTACATCTGTCTCGGCCTGTCCCTGTTCTTCCTGGGATAGGCGCCGACCCCAAACCGGATAAGCAGTGGATTATGGATTATATATAGATGGACATATTGCACAAGCTGAGAGTTTTGTGTAAAGAGTAAGTGTCTTGTCATTTGCTGTACTGGATCCTTACTTGCTGTTCCCCTGTGTTACTCTGTTCTGTTTTGTTATAGTAACATTGGAACAATGCCCCTTTTCTTGCTCTTAGTTTATTTCCCTTAGAAACACCAATTTTACATTATGCATCTGGTAAAATGTTTGTCATTTCTTCGCTAATCATTTTCCTGTAAAAACAGAATCCAACATAAAATTCTGGCCCATTCCAAACCCTTTGTTTATACATGTTCAACAAACAGTCTGCTGAGCCATTTTCTGTAACTTTTGCAGTTTCCTATTTTCTGCAACCTTTTAGATGTATTTATGCCCAATTCTACTGAAAGTGGAATAAAATGGAATACAGAACTGCCGAGTACGAAAAGATAAAAATTTCCTTTCTGAAACGGAATGTCACCTACAGTACAAATTGCAGCTTTGCAAATACATAGTAATGTTAAAATCCATCAAATAAACAAATATCCACTATGCAGGATATGTATTACAGAGGCAACTTTATATTTAATCTGCATAACTTTTTTTCCACCTCAGTTTCAAAAGTTTCTTAAGTGATTCAAAAAAGAAATTATTTTTATAACGGTGAATTAAAGACATCCTTTTGGCCTTTTTTGTAAACAGGAAAATGTTGCTTTTTTCACTTGATTAATGACACCAGCATTTACCATCCTTTCATTGAATAACCACACAGTGAGTCAGTACCTGAAGGTCACCCTCACAAAAATATTACATAATCTGAAATGTAACTAACGCTGAGGTACCCCAATGTCTCAAGCACAACCCAACCCAAAAACTACAAAACTGCACTGCTTGGGATGGAGGAACAAGAGAGCTCCATAACACAAAAGTCTCTCTCATTTATCACTGCTGAATTTTTTGACTGAGTTACGCTCCTGTCCTCCTTAGAAGACTGTTCACCACAAGCAAAGCACAAAATAGTAATATGGGGCCACATGTGTAGCTATTAATGCCTTGGCCAAAGCTGCACCTGGATACCATAAATTCTGGAATGTCACACTCTGGAGCTAGACAAAAAGCGCTGTCAGCTTTGCAGTAGTCCTACTGCTCATTATATAACACATTGGTTGTGTTCTATTATAACTCCAGCTCTCTGCAGTAGAGAGAATTCCATTTGTCATGCGCCCCCTGAATTCTTTAGAACTTAGCAACGCATGCAAATGCATATTGATGAGGCTTAACCCTGAGCCAGCATTACAGCAGTATGTGTGTGAATGTAAAGTAATTAAAACATATCTTTATTCAAAATCATTGTTGATGTACTGATAAAATGAATGTCTTACAATTTTTTGTATTTTTTTTGAGTGAACAGGCTTACACTCATTCTGTATCACACTAAAACAAATCAGGATTAGGGAAAAGTTTTCAGTAGTACTTATCGAGCTCTCTGTGAGGACCTATTGTTTTCATTATGTAATATCCCACTTAGAACAGAATCACTGAATAAAATATCAATTCAGCAGAGCAACCTCAAGTAAAATACAAGCAAATACAAGAACATAAATCCTTCGAGGTTTTGGCAAGTCACCGTGATATTAACCCTGCTTAGTATATCCGCATCCACGCAAAATTTCCTTTTAGAGTCACCCGCATAGAAAATATGTTTTGTATGACTGTATGAGTTTTGTATGAGCACCAAGCTGAAAAACTCATCACACACTTACACTGTGTTGCTGAGCAATCTATCTGCTGCTGTCATGGTTATGTAGCACAATCGTTTATTTCCAGCCTATGTGAATGTGAAGCTCGGGGCAAGTGTGATTCAAACTGTCGCTATCCCATAGGGACATTAGCTTAGAGGAGAAATAGATGGCAGATCCTTCAGCTGGATCCAGCATTCAAAGACATGTATAGGTTTCTTTGGCAGCTCAATATATAGGTGATATTCTATTGACCTTTCTCTCAGAATTTTAACTCGCCTATTGTTGTAAATATTTTAAAGAAAAGGTAAATTAAGGTATTTCAAAGTGAATTGAGTGGAATATATTTTAAGAAATGTGATTGAGTAGACAAAAAAGTTAGCAAATGACGGACAGTAACTGTATACATGTTACATAAAGGATAAAACACAATGAGGTATGTGGTTATATGAAAAAAAATCTAAGAAAAGGTGGCGTAATGCAGCCCAACATAAAGTGGAGGGCCACTAACAAGTTGGAGTTGATTATTTTCGTGTAACAGCACACTTTAAAGAGATATATCCCTCTTATACCACGGTTAATCGACAAAAAATAAGAATAGAATAGAATGACCTAAAATAGAATGACCTAGTAACGGTTAATTTTTCAAGAGAAAATTATTTCAATTAGCATTTAACAATGTTCCAGTGTGCTCTTAAAAATATAGTCCCTATAAGTACAGAACGCCTGCCCAGGCTACTCACTGGAAGTGGCACATCAGTTAAGTTACCATAGAAACCGTCAACAGACAGGCGCTTGCGTTTTGTAAACCAAGGAAAAGTATGCATATAAGAATTGCTGCTTATTTCTGAATAGAGTCACACGGATTTTTATATTTGCGTGTTTAATAAAACACTAAATTGCATTAATATAGAACTGTTAATAGGCTGCTGGAACTACCTGTGCGGTTACATGAAAATAATCAGCACCCATGTGACATCTCTGGATGAATAAGAAAATAGTGTTCAAAGTATGCAAATCTCTTCACCTGGAAAACAAAAGACCATTACATATATATTAATAATTATAACTTGGCCATTATAATATGTTTTTTGGAATTATACTTGCAATGCAAAACATAAAGATTAAATATATATTGCACATTCTTTGTTTTTATTTAATGTTGACATATAAAAACTGACCTTTTAATTCAGAATATTCCGAATTGCGTTATTCACAACTCACTGAGAATCTGCATTACCAAACTAGGCCTACACCACTACCGTGTTCATAAATGTTTAATATTACTCAGGTTTAAAATATGGAATTATTCTACTTACATTACACATTCGGTCTTATCTTGACAAAGCTTGCTTGTGACCAGCGCATTTCTAAGCAATGGTGGTTGAGAGATGGATGGTCAGAAGGAAAGGCAATACCTTATTTGTTTACATGACTATGGCTTATTTTTGCGGTGTAACCTTATTTCATAGTATTATATTAAATCAGGGATAAATCTTCACAAAACATGTCAATTATCTATATGGGATACAGCAATTTCCTGGCTTCATTCATAATTTGTGCTCATGTGAAACAGACATCAAGCAATGCATGAAAAGGAACAAAAAATGAGTAAGGCCATCTCCTCTGTGTCCCTCTCAGGTCACAGAGACACGCACAGGCCCGCTGGGATGCAGCAGCTATGACAACCTGGACTCTGTCAGCTCCATCCTCCTGCAGAGCCTAGAGAGCAAGCTACACTTGCAAGGTAACTTGGATCACTGCTGCAGTTCTGATAGCTAGTACTCACGTTAGTGGGTGGAGCAGAACTGGTTTGCTGCATGGGCCAGGCCCCTTCTCTGCATTTATATAGTCTACTCACCCCCCTCGTGGCTGACGTGCATCGGAAGTTCCATAGGTTTGTTCACCAAACATGTCGTCGTTGCTTCAAAGGTAAACCACACTTGAGCTTTGATTTAGGGACAGCCGTTTTGACAAGTGCACACAGTACTTCAAGAAACAGAAAAAAAAACATTCAGTTTGTGCGCAAAACTCTTAAAGCAGAAAATCTCTTGTTATGTAGTAATTGATATGCAAGAAATAGCATGTTTGTAGCTATGTATACACCATTTTTAAAGATATGATATGATATGATATCAAAGACATGAACCGAATAACTTTTTAAAAAGCAAATTTAAAGAGCTATTAGCAGCTAATAAAATAAAAAGATTAATGTCAAACTGTGATTAGAACATACATGCAGGATACGTGCAAATACAATTTTTTCAATAGTCCTCTGAGGCGTAGCAATACATAGCTATACAGCAAATTGACGACAACGACGGTGATGATTATGATATTAGTCACATTGACAGTGGGTCATATTATTTAATTGGTATATTTCCTTTCCCTTTATTGGATAATAATCTGGCAAACACTGTGAACTATAGAGCCATGCATTATTTTTGTGTGTAGCTATAGCAAAAAATATAAAACAAGTGTATAGCTATCACATACTAACCAAAGAAAGGGCACTAAAGTAGCATCATAACAATACCAGGTGGAAAAAGAAATCAGGAAAACAATTTGTATGCATGCAAAAACATAACCAAATATACCAAAACTGCTGAATAATGCGACATGCAGAAAATGTTTACCCTTGTGCATATTTATACAGCACCTCCTTAAAACTAACTGCATGCATTAGATACCCTCTGCTCATACTTTATACCTGCACTGGAATGGCTCACTCATGTTCCTCAGTTTGTAAATGTATCTGTCAAGCATTTGTTGTCATAGTTATGGAACGTTTTATTGAAGCATTGTACAACTATATCAGTGTGCATAATATTGTTAAAATGAATTTAGGAGCCTGATGCAGCAAATTCCACGAATAAACAAGTAGTAAACAGGACAACAGTTGAAATATATTTGAAATCATGGTTTATCCTCAGATAAAGTCTCTGTTGTGGTGCATCCAATTTTAAATATCGCTACTCAAATGAGGGAAATTATGCTTTCACTCAACTCCTACTATTGCAATGCTGAAGTGACAATATCAACAGTGCAGCAAAGTAAAACAATGGCATAATGACAATAGAAAAGTGACTCGTTTATGATTGATAGGTGAGTCATAAATACAGCAACACTTCAGTTAAGAAAATCATGCAGTTTATAAGAAAGCCCACTTTGGCTAGAACAGCAGACAGACTTTTCCTGAAAAACAACCCTCCAATATACTATTTTATTTTTATTTTACTTGGGGAGTGGGAAAGAAATAATTTATAAGGAATATAACAGACAATGACAATAGAAGATGTATGCAATTACATGATATTAAGTGTATGTTTCTAATCCTGCACCTAATATTTTGCATGCTTATTTGTCTGCCTTCTACCATATATTTTGCTCAAAGTAGCAATCTGTTTATAAAATTTTAATAAAACGATGGAATAATCCATCCATTTATCTTCTAACCACTTATCTTTGTCAGGAAAAATGAAATAATAATTAAATGTTTCCATTACAAGACTAAGGGTAATATAACTGCCTAGTAGTTATAATTCCTTTTTGCACAATAACTGTTTTATTGATGAAAATGTTTAACATTGCCTGTTTTCTGCAAAATTAAGGTTAATATGTTACATCAAGCACATTTATGTTACACTCAACCACACTCTACACTTGTAAAAAAATGCATCACAGACTCAATGCTGTATAGTTTGCTATTTTAGTGGCATTTAAGGAACAAGTATTTGTTCAACATTTCAATAAATCGTGTACGTAAAGGACTGATAGTGTACTTATAATAATTTTACATTATTTGGTGAATTTTAAGGATATCGTGATTGCCTTCCTTCAGATATTTTCGCACTGCAAACACTGTTTCATACTTGTTTACATCTACCCTCTGGGAGACAAAAGAAACATGAATGACACTTGCATTTTTGTTCAGAAGACAAGGTCATCGGAGGTGAGATAGATCATTAGCACCCCAGCAGTGCAGTTCAAGACCCCAAAGTGAAATCCTGATTTTGTATTCTCTCTCTGGGGCACTCCATGGGAATCTCATATTCTGCTTGGTGGGAGTCAAATAGTGACTTAGGAGAGAAATGGGTTATCACTGGCAAGGGGTTAGAGAAAGATTTATGGTTTCCTTTAGCCATATCATCATGAGGGACGTGGTTACACAATGCAGACCCTATAAGGCTTTACGGGGAGAGCTCTTGTGGTTTCACTGGTTTCTGCATGCTTTTCCATTCTTCCATACTCCAATAATTGCTTTATGCAAAAAACAAATACCACAATACTGCCAGAAAGAGTACTATTGTTAAATTATGTCTCAACCACAGGACAGCCATTTTCTGACGCTTCTTTTATGATTTTCACAAAACTGTGAAATTGTGCTATTCCTACATCTTGGAGACAAGCTAACAACGAACCTTATGAAAGTATCATATGCAAGATATACTTAACTAAAAACGTTTAGGGAAACACGTTGGAGCGTTAAGAGGCAAAACTTACGAACGCCGTAGCATTAAGATGGTTAACGGGAAACTCAAAATTTTGATTTGAGCCTTCTGTTCAATTGTTGACTGTGCCTTTCTAGACATTACAAACATAAAAATAGCAAAAAATTCTCAAATATTCTGACTTATTAGTTCATACATAAGAAGATCCAGCATAAGATTGAAATGAGGAGCAGACAGTGCATTGAACCTCTCACAAAATCATCTGGGACAAGGCAAACAAGTGGCTATTGTTTAGTTTATTAAGTCATAATCAAGAGCGGTCAAGAGCAAATCAAGTTCTGACATTAGTAAATAGAATTCCAAAACAAAGAGAATGTCAATGCACTAAAGACAGACCTGATATGTCTTCTTCAAAACCAATAGTTTCAGCCTTTGTGGCTAAATAATGTTACTACAAGCTATAACATACTGAAAAACATTCAGTTACATTTGTTTTAAGTATCTCTCTTATTTTCTTGTAATAAAAGTTTAACAAAGCAGTGTATCGTTTTTTTTTTTTTTTAATCTGAGGGCCTAAACTTCCGGCCTCTAGTCTATATCATGCTCTTTCTCGGCTTCCCTGCACATTTTTCATTGTATTTTATTTATGTTTTGTTTATGTTGTCTTTTAATGTTTCTTCCAGATTCAGTGAATGGTAGGAAACTCAAATACAAAAATGCACCTTTTACTTAAATTAATAATAATAAATTAAAAACTTTATTTACATTGAGATGAATTTCTTAGATTTGTACTACATACAGATGAACAAAACAAAGTGCCTTTAAGCTAAGACAGATATATGCTCAGAATGAACTTTCTAAATGTTCCTACCTTGTACCCTTAGCTTCCAGGATTGGCTACGCACCCCTGTAACTCTGCATAGGACAAGTGGGTTTGGAAAATGGATGGATGGAGTTAAATATTTATTCACCGACTCATTTACTTATTCATATTCTACAGTTGTAGACTAATTAAGTGACACTGGACTATGTAATGCTGATACACTGCTGTGGTAGGTGACCTACAGGGACATGCCTGTTATTTGGCACCAGCCCAACATCATTCACAACTGCTGTGATATAGACGCCCCATTACATTTCAATCAGATAATCGCTGAAAGCACACATGACTGAACTGGGAGAAGAAGGATAAGTTTTGTAATTATTTTACAGCTTTAGTTGTAAGAGTATGTGTCTCCCTGGCATCTAAATTGTATCTAAAAGACTTATTATTTTGTCCCATTTTGTGATGTGAATTTTTTTGACAATAAGTATTGGGATATTTATAAAGCAAAAAATTAGCTGAAAATTTTCTGAAACCGAATCTACCAATACAGTCTTTCAAATAAATTGGTGGTTTTGCCGTGAGTTGTGCTGACACAAAACATTACTGCAGAAGGCAGTCTTTTGGTGATCAAGGACCTGTATCATGACACTAGATTTTTGGGTTAGCAAGATTACTTGTTGGATTTTAGGTAGTCTGGAAACAAGGTTAAGTCCATTTCAACTGGGGGTACCATAATTACGAAAAGTTATCTAGCTAACCAACAAACCTTGCTTCGTGATACAGCCTCCAGTTTTTTTTTTTTTTGCTTTTCCCCTGAATAATGGTAGAAATCTGAATGATGTGATCATTCAAATACCTTTTCTTAGTAAGACCAACTCAAAATATCAGGTAGAAACAACTTAAGGTTTAGTTAGCAATGCAAAGGTTTTTGAGGAAAGTGAACTGTATTAATTTGAGTATTGCGACAAATAGTTTTTAGTTCAGTTTAATTAAAATTGGCTTGAGTTGAATTCTCTTTAAAAAAAATGCATGCAAAACATTGCCAATATTTTTCAGAGTAAACGATACCTCTCCCTTTGATAATTTTTTGTATTTCCGATCTTTAACTTGCCCCAAATGATGAGGGTCTTTCTATCTACATAAATCAAAGAATGTAGATGTGCCAACTGGGCAACCACAAATGACAAGTTAGTATTCCTACAAAAATCAGACAAAAAAGCTGAGAGCTTCCTTGGTCCCAATAGAGAAGAGAAGCATGTGACACAGGCAAGCGAAACAAGTATTCTTTTTTTCATTCCCTTTTCAGAAATACATTAGGGGCTGGACAACACAATATAAAAGCTCCCCAAAAGACAGCCAGTACATCAAGGAGAACAGAAGCCAAACAATCCCTTGCTGTGTGGACAGTGAACAAACATGTAAACAAACTACAATGCAACCCTGCTGTCTGGCATATAAGGGGCTAAAATAAACAGAGTACTCATTTATACCAAATCTTGGGAATAAGGGGAAGTTAAAGCGACTTAGCCAAGATACTTACAATGCCTGTATTTTCCTCCTGAGATGCATGTTGGCCTTACATCACCGCTCTTAATACTAAATGAAACAGCATGGCCAACTGATACCTTCTATAATCCCTTCACATTTTATGTTTTTACTCAGTCTGCATTAATAATATTACTCTATTATTGTTGTACCCTATTGGCATACAGCCTGTACAGTACATTGTCAGAGAAACCTTGGGATGATTTGGTTAAAGAATACAGTTCTTGAACAATATTTGAGTACCTCAGAAAAAACAATGTACCTATCCAATAACCTGATGGGGGGAGGGGTGACCTGGTTCATTCCTGTCTTTGTAACTTCTACTGTCCAGTTGGCTTCTACATCTTTGCATCTCATGTCTTATTCTCCTCATTAATAAACATCTTGGCAGACAGAGCTACTGTTCTGGGACACATGACCCCCATCTTCATCGTCCGTGCAATCAGCCCTGTGGCGGGGGGGGGGGGGGGGGGGGGGGGGGGGGGGGGGGGGGGGGGGGGGGGGGGGGGGGGGGGGGGGGGGG
>JAODKC010000044.1:17885186-17904870 GCA_026777985.1 Mormyrops attenuatus | reverse complement strand
AGATAGCAAGATAGGTGTTAATATGATCACACATGGTGTTGTGTCCTATGCACCTGCTTACTCTGTGAAACCAATGCAAGTTTGTGGTTCTGTGCCAGCACTGTAATGCAATGATTAGATGTGTTAACAAAGACAACACCCATCATCCTAACTAGGAGACATTAATATATTATACTGCTTAATATGAATGAATTATAGAACAAAAAAAACAGTTTCTTCTTGTGACACTTCCTGGAGCCCTGTGACACAGAATTTTTGCCACTGGCTGAATTTATCAGTGACAACTGCTGTGGGACTATTAGCATTCTCTGATCCGTGAATGTATACTTTCCTTTATTATATTAATTTCAGTTTTGCTTTAGTCATTTAACAGCTATACTGCTTACGGTTTTGTTTCACTGAGAGCTTCCCTTTTATCCACAGGAACTTTTTTGCTCATCTTGTCAACTGCAGCATTATAGAAATTCAGAGTTACACAAACATGCATCATTTAGATTATAAAGTGGGTCATCACTTAGATTTATAATCACTAGTGTTAGTGTTGACCAATAGGCCAAGGACAGTGGGGCATACAGGCAGCAATGAGGGGGTGTGAGGATTGTTGGCTACTCCCCCATGCAGAATAAGTGCACAGGAAAGAGTATCACTGGCAAGGCGAGTACAGTGGCAGTGTGACACAAGTGGGCAGCCGATTGGAAGATCAGTGTCCGGAAATGCACTGTAGTCCCACAGTAATAATTGTGCCCACTTGGGGGAAAGCAGTAATCTCCAGGGCAGTGAAGTGTTGTTCTGTGAGGGTACAGGAGAGGTCATCTACCTGGGAAGGGGGAATCTGGATGAGAAGTGTGGGAGCAGGTTTAAGCTTTCCGGTCAGTAGAGAACTTCACAAATGGAATTACGATGAAGATTTCAGGATTGAAGTGTAGCCTATAGAGAGCTTTGACAGAGAGGTTGTGACTGGGGAGTCCTCACCCTGTTCGTCCTGAACTTTCTGCTCCATGCTGTAAACATCCGGTTTTGTCACCCCCTGTAAGGAACAGGGGGCAGAATAGACCACCATGGACTATTTTTAAGTGGGCTAAGCTGCCTGGCTTGTAAATCATTAACAAATATGATTTAAAAAAACTTTAACAGTTGCCAAAGTAGTACATGGAAGTGTGTCTGCATGAGTATATCCATAATGCAAAACAGCAATCCAAAATCAATTGGGTTATTTGACCATTTTCTTAAGATAGCTTATTCAGTTTAAAGCTGTGATTTGTACTGGGTTGAACACATATATCTGCGAGAAATGACTGAAATAACAGGCATAAGAGAGTTCTATGTTATTTAATTTTCCACTGTTGTATTGTTTCACTGCTTTTAAACTGTAGACAGTTGAGCGCCTCCCATTTTCCTGTTAAATCTGTTCATTCAAACAACATGCAATTTCCACCAACCCTTTGGATAGCAGCCTTCAGCCTGCATGCAGGAGCAATTGACAAGTGTAATTTTCAGCTGTTAGAGTAATTAACATCCTGATTTTTTAGGAAGTCCTTGTGAACAATTATGGTCTTCAGATGCCTGCTAGTATTCTCACTGTAACTCACACTCCCACACAAATGTCAGATGGATCAGAATTTCATTGTATGTAAAAACCCTGGCAACGCCTTCATCAGAAAGTTACTATCCTAACTTCTTTGGTAGTACACATATGTAATTGCCACAATTATGACACAATATAAAATTTTTAATTGTATTAAAATAATTTTGTAAAAAGTCATTTTTCTACCCAAGTCATTGCTTGAAACAAGAATATTTCAAGCTTTGCTAAATAAGTATTTCACAATAAAATATTTCACTAAAAATACCATTCATATTCTTACAAGGGAAGAATCTTTATAAGTACATGTATTGATAGTATTTTTTTGAGTGTATTTGGTATTAAGAAGGATATTGGACAAGGAGGCAAGGCAAGAAGGAATATATATATGATGCAATAAATAAAGGAGTTTTGGTAACATTTCATTTGAGGGGGCACAAATAATGTAGTAGTACACTTTAATGTCTTAATTAGCAGGAAACTGTTAGTTACATGCTGATCTCAAGTTCATTCATCAGTAATGTATCATGACGAATCATGTATATCATGCAGTTATTATATTTGTCCATGATTTGTAATTGATTAGACTGCTTGGTGAGGATATTAAGAAAAGTCACAAAAAGCTGGGCTTTTAATAAAAATTGATGGAGAGGTGGGGAGACTTTGTAGCATGGGCTTGGGCAAAATTACGGCAATATTTTCAGTTGGGTGGTATGGGAGGAAAAATGATTAGGTGGGGGAGAAGATGTGAAAGGGCCATCCAAATAATACATTGTTGTCATTTTTTGTCAACTTCTTTGCCATTTGTATGCATGCTCATTTTAATTATTCTAGTGTTATAATAAATATATGTTTATTTCCAAAGTTAAAATGCTAACATAACTTTTTGGTTGTTTCCTTCTGTGTCATTTTCACAAGTTTGGGATCTGGTACATTATACAGATTTTAGAGAAGGAATGTTTCAAAATTCAGATTTCATTAATTCATAGAGATTTCAGTAATCCAGTGGTAACTGCGGACCTAAGTATTCCACTAACATGCTTTAAAACACATGTTAATTTTAAACTGATGTGCTGAAAATATATAATTTGATATTTTAAACATCATACCCTTTAAAAGTGCATCAAAAATGTCTATTCTACTGCAGCTGCACTGCTAGTATTTGCTACTAACCTCCAGGAACTTTTGATCCACCATTGTTGTAAAAAAAATGGTTCATTGGGGTGAACAGAACTGACGTGGCTCTCTTGCTACATGGCTCTGTTCACAGCTATAGTCTGGCTTTCAGTTAGCATCTAATGAGGAATTTGAAGGAGGGGAAAGACGAAAAATCATTGTAACTGAAGTTAACTGAAGTGGGGCTTTATTGTGAAAAGCGAAATAACGTTCTTCGGATTGAGGTGCTACATACTGTATATACATAAAGTCCATGAATAAACAGGCTGGGGCGGTGGGGGACTGGGGGGGGGGCGGTTAACAACAACAACACAAGATACAGTAAATATTGATGAAATTTTTCAAATAGGCAATGATGGAGCAGCAAAGTGGTATTTAGGAGTAAAAATTTATTTTATTACAGATAAATACAGAATGCAATAATGGTGCAAATGGCAATAAAGTGAGAAAGTGCTAATGGTCATTGCAGTTAGTGTATTTACATGAATACCTCAGTAATTATGGCATTAAAAATACAAGTAAATACCCTAATCAGGTTGTTCACTGTAAATGTAGTCATAGAGATCTACTCCACTGCACTCTGCACACCAAAAACTTTTTTTCTGATTATGACACTTCTCAAAACACAAAGTGAGATGTTTTATTATTATTATTATTCATAATCTATTTGGCAAATAGCTCTGCAAACAGAAGCCAGAAAACCTTGGAAAGTACACTTAATATCTGAAAAGATGTTTTTATTAATGTACCTATTAGTCTTCAGCAAAAATAAAATATTGCAAACGAAAAAATATTTTTAACATGAGAACCCTCTGGCAGTGTTTCAAAACAAAATAAACCAAGTAACAATGATTACTCACCTTTTCCTTCTATCAAATTCCCCATGAGATGCTAACTGAATGGTTAGACTTTAGCTGTGAATACTGGGTTTCTGTGTAATGTTGCTCACATTGCTTACAAGGAAGGAATATTGGTCTCTATGCAAAATCTTTAACACCACCTAATTTACCGCACGATAAAAGTAGGCCTATATTGATATAAATGGTATTGTGTCGTCCTATATCTCGTTATGAAAATGTGAGTGGATTTGCAACATTTCTTGTATTGCATGTGTTTTCAGAATTTGTAAGTGATTATCTTGTATTAGTTTATACATTCTGAAGAATATATTTTGTTCATATTTTTTGTTCATATTATTATTATTATTATTATATTTGAATAATCATATGAGCAGTATAATTTCAAGTTACAGTCTTCCAGTGGTAATGTGTTTTAGTCTTTATGCCTTTCAATCTACAAGGTAGTTTTGCAAAGGGTGGGAATGTCATTTTCATGCAAAATTAGTGAGGCTAATGCCTCACGATAACTGAATGTCCTGTTCAAGTTGCATGCTTTACTACATTACTGAGTTAAAAATGATTATTTAAAAAATCTGTGTCTGTGAATGACAATTACTCCTTTATTTAATCAAAGTTCATAAGGCATTCCATGTCAACACTGCATCCCAAGCAACAATCCCATTTGTCAGAAAAAAATTTAAACTTTACCCTGTACAGGAGCATCTCTACACCCACATAATAAAATATATTAAAATATGTTCATCTTAAAAAAAGCTCTTCTATAAGCCTCTGTTACATTAATCCTTTCTGATCTGCATTTTGTGCTATTAATACAACAGACAAAATTATGTTTACTACTACATTCTACTGCGATTACTACCACACAGTATAGTGTGTGTGTGTGTGTGTGTGTGTGTGTATTAGGGTGGCCAAATTTGGTGAGCTGGCTGGCATGAGATTTTCAATTCAAGACATGTCTGCACACTCATTTATGTATATGTAACAATTTTATTACCTTGCAAATAGTCTGTAGGGTTTACAAAGTATACCAACACTTTTGATGTAGCTAATTTTAGGTTTATAATCGAATAATATAGATTTACCGTAAGATTTCTTGCGTGAGTACAAGTCAGAAAGCATGTGTATGTGTGTGTGTGTATACATACACACACACACACACACACACACTACTGTTGCTATCACACTTCACTCAAGCAAAAACAGATGCTACAGATATCTTCCCTTCACAGTACGTTGGTGTGTTACAGTAAATTTGACAAAAATAATGTCAGTATTATGAAATCAATAAAACAATTGAGATAAGCGGCAAAATTTAATTTAGCATTTATTTGAAAAAAGGTAAGTGCTAATGCATTAAGTAAAAAATTATGGCTCTGTCACAAATTATGATAAATGCAGTTCCTGCTGTCATTTGTGCAAGTCACTGGGAAACAGCATTACAGCTAACGTAGTCTCTGCAGTTTCACACAAATCAAAATTTCATACGTTAAGATAAATTATTATAGTCATTAAAAGTGGTGAAGAGAAGGCATTAGACCATTGTGCTCGGGAATGCAATGTCTATCCTATTGCTCATGAATCAAATTTCACTGATTCAAACACTTTTAATAGTATGAGCAATTACTGAATGAAAGAGAGGTAAGACTTCATGTTTTCTTCACCCTATTATAGCCTTTCCTGTAAATGTTCAGTGGGTTAACTATGCAGACTTGTCTTCACTAATATAGAATCAAATAAACAGACTTTCGCTTCTAACCGAAGTGATTGTCCATTATTACAATTAGAACACATGTGGCAGTTTTAAAGTCTATCTAGCTACATTACCACGGAGATATGCAATATTTTACCCTGGTAGAAGGCTGTGGGATGTAAACCATTTCAAATGATCTTTATTGTTGCATTTTTTCTTAAAACTTTTACCAGACTGTTATATTAATATCATCTTCATTTATTGCAGAAATAAAGAATTATATTGGGTTCACAAACTTCTCCAGCTACTATATACAGCATATTTGTATTAGTTAACCTTTTTAAAATTATCACAGAAAACATGATTATGCTAATCATGTTGTTCCACATCATTTTGATTGGTCAGATTCCAAAATATGGCTACATGACTCTTATTTGTTTGACACGCCCATATGTCTTACTTCCAATAGGTCTCCAGGTAATTTTCCCTGAATATCTCCAAGAGAAGTTTGTGCAATCTGCACTCAGCTACATCATGTGCAACGGAGAAGGAAAGTACGCGTGCCGTGACAGCCACTGCATCTGCCAGTGTGATGAAGAGTTCCCACAATGCAACTGCCCAATCACCGATATCCAGATCATGGAAAATTCCCTGCATGGAATGATGGATACATGGGCTAACACATATAAGGACTTTGAGAATTCAGGTAAGATTTTGGCAATCTTGGCCCAGACTTCCTAGAGTAAATGAAGGGAATTTTTTTTCAGAAATATCACTTTACTATGTATCTGTCCATATATATAATAACAATTATTATTAGATGCTGCCAAATTGATGTTGACTCCTAGCAACTATGCAGACAGTGTTTGCCCGGCATATCTTTTGTCTCACTATGTCTTCAAGTTTCCCAATGACATGTTTACGCAGAATAATATAGGAGGCTGCACAGAGCTTCAGCACTGAAACTGTCTTTAAAATGAGGGTCATGTATGTAGATTTCTGTGAAAAACAGATAAGTAGAAATGGAACTGGACTCCATAATATAATTATTTTCTCGATGACTACACTTTTCCACTGTATCTATATCTATCCTATATCTATATTGTACATACAAAGCAAGTAGTGAAACATTCGGATAATTTCAAGTGAAAGCATCATTTTGTTTAAGACTTGTAAGCAATAATAATAATAATAATCATAATAATAATAATATAATTATTATTATTATTATTATTGTTTTAATCAAGAAAAGGAGGAAAATGTTTGTAGCAATGTTAAAATGACATGTTAAACTGAAAAATGAATTCACACTTAATTATTTTTCTCTGAATATATACTGCTTTCATGTGGTAAACTGAGGCAAACTCAGGAAAGTCGGTCAACTGCTATGTAGGTACAACATGAAGAGTGAAAAGTAAAAATTACAACAAAAATGTATACTCAGTATTCATATTAGACTTGTTTTATCAGAACAATTAGAACTGTAAAATACAAACTAAAGAAACTGTTTCATTTCCTTCTCCATTTAAATTTATTTTATTACATGGCAACAATTAAAGATAAAGTGTAAATATAAAATAACTTTAAAGGAATCATTTTTGACTTGATCATATTGCATTGAAAAAAATGTAGCATTTCAAACATATAAACACATAAACCATACAAACCAAAAATAGCTGATGGGTCAGTGCATTGTAATTCAGTGAACACCGTGTGCTTTACAGTATATGACTCTGCTGCAAAACACAGCATATAGAATAAGTGATACAGCTTAGTTAAAGTCACAACACTTTTGTTTTATATGAAGGTTCTTGCAGTTATTCATAAACAGGCAGCAGGCAGCTCTATCATGAAGCATGGCTTGGAGAGGCAGACCTCAGGCGAGAAATGGGAATTTATTTTTCTTACACTGAACCAGCATACTGGAAATATAAGTACTGGGATTTTTTTTTATTGTCACTGTACATAGAGCAGGGAAATGTCATTTAGAAGGTGCATACTGTTCAACAAGAATTCCCAGCTAAACCCAGAACTTGATGGATAAGAATATATTTTGGATTATATCTGGATATATAAAAGTGTAGCAAGCAAAGTGGTACCCCCTCATGTTTAATGTAAATAGTTCCCCACCCACCAAATATATAAAGAGAGGAATTTGATTTTAGTGGAGTAAAAGCAAAACATTTCTTATTGCAAGTAGCAAATGTATTTCTGTTGCGTTAACGATGTAATGTTTGAAGAAGAAAAAACTCACACTCACACTATAACCCACATGCTGCTTTACTATCCAATGTCAGTGCCCTGCTGAACTGTGCTATAGAGAGTGAACTTCTCACTACAGCACAACATGCACATATCATCACCATTAAAAAATACCCTCAGTATTTTATACTTTTGAAAGAGATGCTTGCTTTACAATAGGAGCATTAGATCACAAATTCTATAAATCTTTTGTAGTGTCTGCCCAGCTGACTCACTCTGTTCCTCTCTCTCCTGCTTTCCCAGATGAATTCAAGTCATTCCTGAAGAGGCTGCCTTCAACTCACTTCCTTTCTGTGAACAGTGTGCACCTGCTGTGGGGGAATGATTGGGACCTGCAGGCTCGCTATCGACAACTGCAGAGCTCACTGGAGGTGCAGCGTTTGAAGATCCAGCGTACTGCGCGCAAGCTCTATGGCCTTAGCATTCGTTGCTACCATAACCCTAACCACCAGATGCCTCGAGAAAGGTGAGCTCCTAACAAGAGATATACTGTAGTCGCAAAGCACATGTAACACACAATAACAAGACAGAATAGCAGATATTTTGTATAATGGTAAGAATAAAACCCTTGAACTTACTAAAAAGCCACTGCACCCCACATCCCGCTAAGGTTTATCATGTCAAAAATGTCAATATTTTTATCCAGACTTTGTTTATATATACAAGGTCCTTACCTGGGGCGTGCCTAGAACCAGGCTGCTGCGCTAAAGCCCTGGATATTTTTCTGTTGTTCCGAATGGTGGGACCATGGTTTAGGTTAATATTACTATGACATTCTTTGCATGAATTTGATCATTTGGATGTTTGAATCCGATCTTTGGCTATCCCCTGGCCGCTCCCACCGCTATTCTCCGTACCTCTGCAGGGCACCTCTTCAGGGCTGTAGCCAGGATTTTTAAAACACTGAGGTCGAAAGTGTTAGCCCCATAATGGATCATGGTTATTGGAGTTGCAGAAAAAAAACTGAGGGTTTGACCTAGGTGTCATCAGTGGTAGATACAGGCATGCTACCATTCAGCTGTCACATTTTGATTCTCAGCAAATGCACATATACACACTTGGCCCGACTACATTCCCTGATATTTTCAGGTTTTTCAAATACTTAGGAGATGAGAGGCAAAACTTTTGTTGACATTGTAGTTAACTCCATTAACCTAAGAGCACAATTATTCAACTGTGTTGTAGTTAATATGTACAAAGTGTGAGATCACCACCGTTTGCAATCCAGCAGATCAGCCTACTAACAGATAGCTAACTATGTTAGCTGGCTATTGATAATAATTAAGAATGATACTGTAGATTGCTAATTTTAGAGCCAACTTTTCCCCAAATTCCGAGCCACGATGGGCTTAGAACTGATGTATTTTAAACGAAAGAGATGGACAAAATTTTATAATTTTAAATCTTGACTGATCATCATGGTTCTCCCCTTACCCTACAACCACCCCTGGTCCTTGGTGAAATGTGATGGCTGAAGTGCATTGCAGAAAGGCAATGATCCAGGGCCGGTCAATCCTAAACTGTAGGTGACATAGGCGACTGCCTAGGCTGCCAACTTCTCAGAGGGCACCAATTTGACCGGCAATTTCAGTCTGCCTCAGATAGGGGGCGCTGGTGACCCTTGCCTAGGGCACCACGTTGGCTAGGACCGGTCCAGAATGTATCAGTTTGCTTTCCGGGCATATTTATTCAGAACAGTTTAGTAATGTATAGCTGGAATGTAGATGTGGGAATTTAGATAAGCATGAAATTAAATAAAAATGCAAAGCTGGTCAGGCTTCTAAAATCTGTTTAGCCATTTCAAATTGTGTAGTCATTATCCAAACTACTGGTATGATGTTGTGGTTCTCCTAGGAATTCCAAGAGTTCTAAATACGTATCATTCTACGTATACATTTCTTATAGTTGCCTTTGGTGACTTACTGTACAGGACTACAGTAAAATAAGCCCAGTGTTTATGTTGTAATTATAGTTTTTGATAATGATGAGAACAAAAATTTGGCGACTGCAGAAAGGTGTGTAACACTGCTTTAGTAGGATTTTGCACTGTAAAGGGAAAGTAACACCAGTCATTCTGGGAATAGGATTTGTTGTTACCTTGCATTGCAGGAGTAGTGTAATGACGCAATCTGAGAAGGGGAAAAAACCAAACAGATTTGTTTACAGAAGGAGATGCTGGTCACATCTGTTGAGTGCATTTTAAATGGCAGGCATTGCCTGCAGCAGCAGCAGGTGTACGACCCGGTATTCAATCCCAAGGCTGGCCATTAGCTAGGCTTTCGTCCACTCTGGGGACCAGCACTATGCCTGGAAGGTGTGAGGAAAGAATCAGGGTGCTTAGTGGAAATTCATCGCAATACCGGTAGCTACAGTAGATGGCCTCATAATTATCCTAAGCAATCAGCCATTGTCTTCCTAAGCCTTGAGAGCACAAGTTGAGATTAGTGCATCTCTGGAACTGTATGGATTCAGGAATACATGTCTTTGTGACAAACTGGCATGCCAATGATGAAAAATATATATATGCCTAAAAAATACAATGACAGAATGTTATGTTGCACGGCTCGCTTGTCTTCTGGCTAGCTTCTCTGATTGTGGCTGGATTTGGAATTGATCTTCAAAGAGTGCACAAAATTTTATAATAATCATATTGGAGTTAATTCTGTACAACATACATGTAGACATTTGTCTTTAAATGAAGACCACCTGAAAGAACATTGAAACGTTATTTTGGTGCTTGTAGCATTAATTTGTTTCCTATTTTGAAATAAAACAATAACCTTCCAGCAGGAATTTTTAAATTGACCTCATATTGACCTCCTAAAATGCAATTATGCACACAATCTGTGCAGTCACCAAACCTGTTTGGGTATCACAGTTTGTGATGGGATAGATTATGATAGTGTGATGATTTATGATAACACTATGATAGTATTGCTATTTGTGAATGCAGCCTGCTTATAGTCATTCTCACATCTAGGGTCAATAGTCTAGAGTCATGCCCCCTGTCATTTTGTGGTATAAAAGATAACATGAAACTGCTTGCATGTTCTTAGAATTAGAACAACATAGATAAGCATCCATTTTTTACTAATATTATAGGTTAAAATGTTATGCATTAAAATATTCTGTACATTCATAGAGCCACAAACCTAGAAACATTTACATATATAGCATACTCAGTACTATATGGATATCTAATGAACACTTACATTCACTTACATTGAAGTATAATTACGATAATAATAGGCATAATATATGCTTACACAAATAGGCATATTTCATTCATTCATTTATAAAAAATTACAACATAATATGTATGATTTGTTGTTGTGCTGCTATACATGTAATATTTATATATAATTTTGAATTTATACATTTAGCAAATTGTGTGTTGTACTTAATGAATACAGAATTTTATATGTTCCTGTAATCTGTATGAACAAGAATGTGGAGAATTCAACAGTTTATGACAGATGGAATTTGGCAATGTATCTGTGTATTCAGGCCATGAAGTGTGTAATAATGAAGGGCTCTGCCTGTTTGAGAGTGGCCTGCTCCTTTCCTTGGCACGACATTAATGATGCCAGTGTCCACAGAAGCTAGTATCACTCCAATGATCGTCACAAAGACTCATCACATCTTAATGACCTTGATCACAAACTCTCATTTTAATCAGATATGACTACTTTGTCACCCTGTCATATGGATTTACCCATAACTAGTTAAAGATGATTGTTGGATGTTAAAAGGGAAAGATGCATTTTGTGCATTCACTGTGACTCTCACAGAAACCCCATTTTAAATATTGGTGATAAATCCAGTCTGTATCCTCTATAATGTGGAACAATAAGAAAGATTTGTATGCTTTGGTTGACTAGTGGTAGCCAGTTTTCCTCAGATGCTTCTTCTGGAAGCAGTAAATATCTGTTAATAATGGTGTATTATTCTCTTTTTTCTTGTTTTGTAGATCCCTTTTGCAGTGGCTAAACATAGTTCAGTCCTTTCTATACTGTAATGAGAATGGATTCTGGGGGACTTTTTTGGAGAGCCAGCAGACCTGCGTGTGCCACACAGGGGTCAACCTTTGCCAAAGACCCATCCCCTGTGTCATCGGGGGAAACAACAGCTGTGCCATGTGCAGCCTGGCCAACATCTCGCAGTGCGGCTCCTGCAACAAGGGCTACAAGCTCTACCGCGGCCGATGCGAGCCCCAGAACGTGGACTCAGAACGCAGTGAACAGTTCATCAGCTTTGAGACAGACCTTGACTTTCAGGACCTGGAGCTGAAGTACCTGTTGCAGAAGATGGACTCACGGTTATATATACACACCACCTTCATCAGCAATGAAATCAGACTAGACACTTTCTTCGATCCACGTTGGCGAAAGCGGATGTCCCTCACGCTGAAGAGCAACAAGAACCGGATGGACTATCTCCACATGATTATCGGGCTCTCCATGAAGATCTGCCAGGTCCGCAACAGCAGCATTGACCCAATGTTTTTTGTTTATGTCAACCCCTTCAGCGGAAGCCATTCAGAAGGTTGGAATATGCCTTTTGGGGAATATGGATATCCCCGTTGGGAGAAGGTACGGCTCCAGAATACACAGTGCTTCAATTGGACTCTACGTCTGGGTAATCGCTGGAAAACCTTTTTTGAGACTGTACACATTTACTTGCGCAGTCGGACAAAGCTTTCTACCACTCTGCGCAATGACACTGGGCAGGGACCAGTTGACTTATCTGACCCCAACAAGAGGCAAATATACATCAAGATCTCAGATGTGCAGGTGTTTGGCTATAGCCTGCGGTTTAATGCAGACCTGCTCCGCAGCGCTGTCCAGCAGGTCAACCAGTCCTACACTCAGGGCACACAGTTCTACTCTTCATCCTCTGTCATGTTGCTACTCTTGGACATCAGGGACCGGATCAATCGCCTGGCACCACCTGTGGCCCCCAACAAGCCACAGCTGGACCTCTTCTCCTGTATGCTAAAACATCGACTGAAGCTCAGCAGTAGTGAAATGATCCGTGTGAATCATGCACTGGACATGTATAATACAGAAATTTTGAAACAGTCTGACCACCTGACAACCAAACTCTGTTAAAAAAAGTTAATTATATGAACACAGAGATAAACATGAAAATATCTTTCATTCTAATTGAGGAGTACTTTTTAGAATGTGCTTTCCTCTTTTTCATGTAAAAAATAAAATTTGTAAATGTAATTATTTGACAATACTAAAAATAGCTGGAGAATTAAGAAAAGAAATCATTTAGCAGTGTAATATATTTGTTGAGCATGTCTGTTATTTCCTAAAATGGATATAAAGGACAAATTAAACATCTGGTGAATAAGAGGCCTTGAATTTATGTTTATTTAATGAGTTAAATATTTTTAAGTGTTCTTAACTCAAAGAAGAAATTATATATTTTAGGAACACTATTTCATGAGTATACATTCTTAAAGGGGAATTACGCCAACTTTTAATAATGTGATTCTTCCTAGCTAGCGACTAAATGCTCATAGTACGAGAATCACTTGTTTAGGTTTTTCCTAAAATGGGTATCACAATGAGCAGTTTCATACAATTTCCTGGGAGAATTTTATTATTTTCCATTTTATGCACTAACTTTTTATAGCCCCAAGGATTAATGGGAAACAATATTTTGAACTAGAAATTGTTGGGGGAGCTAATTTTAATGTAAATATCATATCATGCCATATCTTATTATAAAGTAATATAAATGCAACATAGATTATTCTGATTATTAATAAAATGTACACATTGATTTACAGAAGATCATATGGTATACATAACCCAGGTCTTACCAAGGAAATCTTACAATGTACAATGGTTAATTATTTTCTGTCCATTGAGGAAAAACTAAAATGCAAAAGGCAGTAAAAAAAAATAAATCTGTGTATCTATGGTCATTTGGGTATGTAGAGCATCACCTGGTGAAATTCTCCTTTGCTATGAAGAGGTTTAAGGGTGTAACAGATTTTAAACAAGTTAACATTTTGTTTATATTTGAATTTCTTGGGTGTCCTATTTAAGTTCACACAGATAAACCTTCACTGAACAGGTCAGTTTTCTGAAAGCTGATAATATACAGTTAAACTTATAATGGCACCCTTTCCCCATCTAATCCCATTGCATGTTTCAGTTGTGGTGTTACTATGTTACCGTGTCACAAATATGCAGTATTTACAGTTGTAACTCTGAAGATATCCAATCATCTCTAATATTGGGGCCAGACAATTAAGTCATTTCATTGTCAGTTTATTTGTACAAAGACAACTCATCCAAGTGAGCAATCATATGGTTCCGCCTTTAAAATCGAATCTTGCAAAACCGTATTCACAATCCAACAGCTCTCTTGGTTGCTAATCTACAAATGACTATTTTGCTTTGAGATTATTCTAGTAGTGTAGCTTGCTAACAAGTATCCATGATTCAAAAATTGATATTCATGAAAAGTTTTGTATGGTTAGTGCAAAAATAATTAGAAAGAATGTGTTACTGCATTTGCATTATAAAGATTGTATGCATTAATTACCTAAAATATGTGGTTATGGAGCACAAAATACAATATTTTGTAGTGTTACCCACCAGATTTCATCATCCAAATATGCATTGCTTAGCAATTAATAGAACATAAAAGATTCCTAAAATAATACATTCTCTTGAAATATGAATGCAATATATTGAATCTTTAATTGAATAGAAGACCATTCTAGTTTGCAAATAACCTACAACTGATGTCAGTTGCAATCATCACTCGAAAAACATCAAAATGTTGGAAACCTGTTACACCCTTTCTATGCTAGGATGATTTAATTTATGTCACATTGATAGGTTAATCATTAATCATAGAAATGCTAATTTTGTTTTTCTTTTCCTGTGTTACATGAAGTATAGGGTGCTTATATTTTTTCAAAGGTCTCCACAACCCCAATATTCTGCAACAAATCATGTAACAATTTCATCAAAGAAGAAAAATATCTTGGCTTGGTCAATGTATGAGTTACTGTAAAGTGCTGGGACATGATGAGTTACTGAGTAATTCTAGTTGGTCAGCAAATTCATACGTATATAACATTTTTTCAGAGACTGGGTTTCATGCAGTAGTATAGCCTAAATCTTGACAATGAAGGTTACTGTTTCATTGCGTTATCATACATCATACAAATATGAGTTACTTGAGAATTAGTAGAACATAAAAAAAATTCTGTCAATGATTACTCAAAATAATACGTTCTCTTGAAGTGTGAACGCAAAACACTGAATCATTTTGGGAAAATGGGAAGTACCTGAAGAATTATTATTAAGGATTCTGGTGATCAGGCATTTAGCCACATAATAACATTATGGGTTTCATCTCCCCCCCCAAAAAAATTTGTTTACTTCCAACTAGGCACATGGTTAGGTAGTAAAAGTAAATGTTTGAACCCTACCACAAATATGCATTGACCCCCCCCCCCCCCCCAGAAACCTATGGAGAGGGACCCTGGACGCTCCACCCCATGGTCAGCAAATCTACCAAGGGGAACCCATCTGTAGAGTAGCTGGACCACCAAAAAAATAATTTTCAGCTACAGTACTGCTGGCGATGAAATTAAAAATAGCAAAAGAAAAAAACATCACAAATTAGCAAGGAATAAACGCATTAATGAAACAATTACTGTTTGAAGTTAACATTGATTTCTTGGAAATTCCAAACATACATTTTGACCTTATAGAAACTTATTTACGTCTTTATGTTATTTCAGCTGGTGAAGGTAACATAGTGAATTCTGAAACCAGGATGACATCAAATGTATTCATGATTTTCAAAAAGTAGTACAATGGGAAGTAAATGTATTACGAAATGCAGCTGCCAGCGCTTTAAGATATTTTGACATGATATATGATTAAGTGCCTGTTACTCATCCCTTTAATAATTTATTGGAAGACCAAAAGATGTCTCTATCTAGTGTTCCTCCAGGAGAAATCACAGCAAGCCCAGATTAATATTAGATTATTCCAGAAATGGAGGGAAAGAGTTATTATCTTATTCTCAAGTGGTTCAATCGAAATTTTATATAAAAAGTCCTGAGCAATGCTTCAGTGTCTTCCAATCTGTGAAGGCAAATTTTTGTAGCAATTTATTGTAACGTGCATGTGTAAAAGCATTCTTAATGTAAGATCACTGAAAATAATGCAAACATATTATACAAACATAATAGATTATCTTTTTTTAAAAACTGATAATTTATACATATCCTTGAAATATGTATAATCGCAAATACCAGGCTTTTAAAATTCTTATATTTCCCAAAATGAAAGGCATCTTAACAGCATTCCTTTAGGGAAAAAAATAGAATTCCCCCACTGATTATTCGTTCAATCTTGGAATGTTTTTACTGCAGTGTACAAATACAGATTCTACTGATTCAAAATCTCACATGGACAATACACTCCATCATCCTGGCAAAACATTCTTTAAATGTTTTAATTTACATAATTTAAGTGTATTTACATACAGTATACAAGAATAGGATCCTTGTACAATTGCAACAGTTACATATATGAATATATTTAAACAGAATTTATAAAAGGAAAATCTAATGTCATAGCTATCAGTGACTTTGTCCTTGTAGTTTTTGCTGTTCTGTTCATCATGGTAGTACTGTACATTTCTTTAAATAAATGTTTCAAAATACAGTTCTTTCATTTCTCATTACAATGCCATTGTGAATAAGGGACAGTGTGGCAGTCTTGGGAGGGAGTGTCAGGTTACCGGAGTTGATGCATTTATTATTTCCACCTGTTCCACATTCTGTGTAATGTTGAGATTTCCTGTCTTTCTGGTTTTATTTTTATGCTTACTTACTTTCCTAAACCTGTTTCTCCTTAAAAGGACATAAATAAAAAAATAAAGAAAGATGTCATTCCTTGCCCAACCCTGTGTCTCGTGGATTATATTAATTTCTTATTTTTTCAATGACTTATATGCCATACTTCTCAAGAATATATAATCACTTAAAACAATCAATTCTGATTATAGATTACATACAATTATATAAAATTAATAACCTTCATTTTTGCCTCTAAAGCTACATATACATAATATATTTATAAATAGTTATTTATCTTTACAATCTTTTGCATCTATAAATTTCAAAGGGACAGTGTGTCTGAGCAGGTTAGACCTCTGTGCCTATGATCTGAAGGTCAGAGGTTTGGATACCTCTGTACGAGGCCTCATCTGTGTATGTGGGTATATCTCAAAGGGGAGCAAGATGGGATATGAAAAAAGAAGCATTTCAATGTAGTTGTGCAAAAAGCAAATACAGCATCATCCCAGACATACAAAATATTGAAAATGCTTATAAATCAAGATCACAGTTTAAGGCTTACTTAATATTGCAATGGCTGCAGAAAATTACCACTTTCATTAGTAACATGAGTTTGATCAGGTACATATTTCAGAACTCGACACAGGAAATCACAGTGGGGACTGTGGGGACTATAGTACTTGCTTCCAAGCACCCTTTCGTCTGTATAAGGAATTAATGAGCTTCAGGCTGTCAACACACTAATGAGGTCAGGCAGTTAGAGTGTATTATTGTTCCTCCAGTATTATTAAAGCTCAGCCCTCTACTACAAGGAAGCAAGGAAGTTCAAGACATAATTAGAACAGTTCAATAAATCAGACTACTTTGGGGTTTATTGAGTTTAATGTTTTGTGAGTTAATTGTTAACTGTGATAAAATTATGGGGACATTCAAATCTAGTATAATAAGCAATTTCTTCAGGGCCATAGTTTCAAAAAAGACTGTTAGAATGTAGAACACTATGAACTTGAACTTATGGAATACATACGGCTAAATGAAAGTGCCAAAAACGGATATACGACCAAGGACACAGCCTAAGCCGTACAGACACACACATCCGCGTACAATCTGTCATTAATGTGAGAGATTCATTAAGCAGCTGAAATGCACGGGACCATAAATCCAAGCAGGGTCAGGTAAGAAGAAATCAGGATGCCCATCCCTTGTCATAGTAAATGGACTCCTTAGCGACTGTCTCTTTAGCATATTGGGCCTCACATCCTGCTTTTATAACATTCCAGTGCATTAAGATGGCAAGAATGATATGGTTTTCAGAACTCTGTTTGGACTGCATGGATTCAATTGTATGCCACGGGGACTGTATAGTAATCCTGCATCTTTGAGGATAATGATTCAAATCTTTGGGGACATGGATATCACAAAACTCTATTATCTTTATTACGTTCTTATGTTCACTCCATCAGAGAATGAGGCCTATCCAGGCTAATAGTGTAAGGATCTCCAGCCTACCACCTTCTCCACAGTGACCATGCCACTTTCACCGATCTCCCTCCCTGGCTTGCACCTCTGATTACAACTCCTGTCTTTTGCTTCTAAATTTCATATGCTCTGCATTTGGATCCCTGAGGTTTGTGCATTACATGTGATGTTCCAAAAGTTGCAGGAGAACAACTTGAACTTAGCTCCTGAAACATGCCATCTGCTACAGAAACAAGTCGGATGTATGCATACTGTAAGTATTTACCAGGGCCTTTACCAGGGCAAAGCACTACAGGTAAGCCAGGGGAATCCAGAAACTTGATGAACTTCTTTCTTCTTTGAACCTTGTATCTAATGTAATTTCTGTGTTGACTCTGTGTCCTAAATCCTACGTTCCACTTCCAAAAGGAATGAATGTACCCCTGCTATTTTTTCTTTATATCAAATCCTGATCAGTGGAGGGAAATGTTTTGTTTCCATTTCTGAAATATTCATTCACACTAGGAAACTGTTTACACCACAGTGTTGCTTAGAACTTGTACTGTCACAGGTTGCACTGAACTGAGATGGTTGTAGGTAAATACTAGGGATGAGTGAGTGCAGGTCTGTCTGTATCTGTGACTGTATCTGTTCAATCAACAAAATTATCTGTATCTGGAATTAACACAGGAGGTGGGCATGGTTTAATGTGGATTTGTGCAGTTGTGTGAATATTTTCAGATTAATGTCTTTTGAATATACATATGATTCCTTTGTTTTACATTAACCATATGTTTAATACTGTAGCACGGGCGAGATTGTTCGCATAACAGTGCCATGAACAGTGCAGAGCATGCTGGGAGATATGTGCAAACAGCCACTTGTTTGCATTATTGTCATGTGTGCCCTTGCCTGTGTCATGTGTGAGTCCTGTCCAATCCTTGAATGTCTTTAACCATTGTGAAAACTACCCACCATGTGTGTGCCTTACTGTCCAGCATCTGACCTCCTTTTCTTTCCCTGCTATGTGTGTCAGGGTTGTGGTCGTTGTTTGTGTGCAGTCCTTTCAAGCGCTACAATTAAAAGAGCCACCTTGTTAAAATCATATTGCCTCGTCTTGTCCTTGCCACTGCGATGCCTGGGTCTGCCAAGCGCTACACCAGAAAAGTATTAAAGAAAAAAATATTGTAGGGGGAGGCAGCTTTGTGGGTTGGGACCGGAAGGTTGCCGGTTCAAATCCTGTGATCGGAAGAGTGATCCCTCCATTGGGCCCTTGAGCAAGGCCCTTAACCCCAATTCCCCCAGGGACTGGCTGACCCTACTGTCTCCAATGCACCAGTTTCATGAGGTGGCCTCCTGGGATGCTTTTCCAGCTGTCCTGAAGGAGTTTACACAATATATACTGAGCATATATTGGTTGCTTTTCCTTCACGTCCTGGTCAAACTCCTCTAAAACCATTTGTACTATGTTTAGATCGGGTGGTCAGGTCACTTAATGCAATGCTGTCACTCTCCTTTTTAGGCGACTTGGCATGTCCCGACTTTTGACTGGTATTGTTTGAAATAGGCTATAATTGTACATGCTGTGTAGTAGAACCAATTTTTTATTTTTCTATATTTTTCTGTATGGGTGGACAGAAGGCTTGCCAGAAATATAGTATACCGGTATACCCCAATATTTTCATTTGGTAAATGGGGGGGGGGGGGGGGGGGGGGGGGCGGGGGGGGGGGGGGGGGGGGGGGGAGGGGGGGGGTGGGTTGGTTGTGTTTTATAGTGAATATATAGAAAATATATTTATTGTAAAGTA
>JAODKC010000044.1:17854370-17869758 GCA_026777985.1 Mormyrops attenuatus | reverse complement strand
TCCTTTAAATCTGAGCTAGATAAGATTTTAACAACTCTGAGCTATTAGTTAGGTTCTCCCCAAATGAGCTTGATGGGTCGAATGGCCTCCTCTCGTTTGTAAATTTCTTATGTTCTTATGTTCTCACACCAGCCCCGAGCCCCAAACAGGCCTGACCCTATTAGCTCTCCAAAGGTTTCAATTCGTCCAAGGATCGGGCTCGCAAAGGCTTTCCCCCAACCCCTTCATGGTGCGTGCAGCCTTCCTGTAGGCGGCTGCAGCAGAGCTACTCCCACAGAGAGCAGAAGAGTATATATTAATAAAGTACTAAATATTTAATGGGTGTCCTAATTTTCTCACATCACGTTACAGGTATATGGCAATACTGTAATTCCTGAATTTTGCTGGCAACCCTATTTGCAGTGTTTCTTTTTGTTTTTCCTTACAAAAAAACTGTCAAAAAGATATTTAATTCCACAATTATGTTGTTATAAGACCTGGATGCTGCCATCTCGAAAGGCATTAAGCAAGGTAAATTCTTTTATAACAGCCACAGCCACACACATCCTGCAACCTCGAACCAGTCAATGAGGCTGGACTTGGCCAGGCTCCAAGATCAAGCTGTTTCTGATTTTGAGTTTGCACGCAGTATGTGTGAGGAACTTGCAGACTTGGGTGTGACTGCTGACTCTAATGTGATGTGGGAGACTTTCTGTGATAAGACCCTGTGGGTTGTGTTGGTGTTGCCAGTGTTACCTGAAGGAGGTGTTTTGTCTCACAAGGGGCCCTGGATATTACCGAGAGGAATCACAGAGCACGACTTGGTGGCAACTCCAGTCTGTACCGGGAACTGAGGAAGACGGCTGTGAGGGCTCTTAAGGCAGATAAGGAGGTGTTTCTTAGACAAATCTGTGAGCAGGTGACACACTATCTGGGGTCTAGTGACCCACGTCCTGCTTACAGAGGAATCAAAGCATTACGCATGTCTGAATCTGTTCTTCGGAGACTTGCAGTCAGGGTGGGTGATGGAACGGTCCTTATGGATGACACTGCAGTTGTGACCCGCTGGGCCGACTACTTTGAGCAGTTGTTTAAAGCTGACCCTCCAGCTATGACGTTGGACATCTCTGGGTCCATGGTTCTCGTGGCTGATCCTCGAATCAGCTGTGAACCACCCAACCTCATTGAGATTGCATGGGTAATGAATCAGCTGGGGGTAGGGAAAGCCGCAGGGATCTGTGGTACCCGGGGTAAACTTAGCTGGTGGTAAGGCTGTCCTCCTGGCATTACAGGCAATCGTTGCTTCCATTTGGGAGTCAGGTGTCATCCCAACTGACTTGAAAATGGGACTTGTAGTCTCTAAAGGGAAAGGGAAGGCAGTACCACTTTACAATAATGCTCCTTTTTCCACTTGTAAATGGTAGTAACTCAGTAAAACAGTGTTATAACTTGTTTAAAATTGTATATTAATAATTTACAAAGTGTTACAACCTAATTAAAAACCAGATGATAAACCATTTATATGGGTAGCCTTATTGTAAAGTGGCACAGTGAAGGGTGATAACACAGCTTTCAGTGCCAGGTAAGGTCCTTGCTATGGTCATCATTAGCTCAGTTGATCGAGTTGCCCTGTGGGACATCCTGAGACTTTGCGGGATTCCCCCAGTGTTGCTGGATGTAATGGCTGGCCTGTTCACTAGTACAGTGAGTGCTGTGCACAGTGGAGGGAGAACCTCCGCGTTCTTCCCAGTTGATTCTGGGGTTCAGCAGGGGTGTGTTCTTGCTCCTATTTGTATGGATTGCTTGTATGGACTGGGTGTTGGGCAGGGACATGGGGTCCAGAAGCTGTGGGGCGTCTGTTGGTTGAAGACAGATTTACTGATCTTGACTTTGCCAATGATGCTGTGATCAATGGAGTCAGTGGAGGCTCTGATCAGGGAGCTAGAGATCTAGAGAAACTGATTGAGGAGAGAGATTTACTTACCTCGGAAGCGACATTCATATCTCTGGTGACTCTTCCTATGAAGTCAGCCGATGGATCAGGTCAGTGGAGAGGGGTGCGTGGCACTCCTGATATCTTTGTAAGTGGACGGAGGTCCAAGTTTAGAATCCTGTTTCTCCCTGTCTTGCTGTATGGCTGTGAGACATGGACGCTATCCAGTGAGATGAAGACTGGACTTCTTTGGTACTGTGTCTCTTCAGAGAATCCTTGGGTACCGCTGGTTTGACTTTGTGTCAAACAATCAGTTGTGGAGGGCTGAGTGCTGAGGAGAGGTGAGAGCCTATTTTCACTGTCTGTGAATGGTCAGTTATAAAGTTTTTAATCCAGAGGCAGGTGGAGTGTGGGAAACCGAGGTTGTATAATTTAGTTATCAGTCTGTTTGGGATGATTGTGTTGAAGCCCGAGCTGATGTCAATGATGAGAAGTCTGGCATGGCTCCCCCTTCTGCTCCAGATGGGTCAGAGTTATAGGGTGTGCTGTGGCTATGACATCCTCTGTCGACCTGTTTTTCCTGTACACAAACTGGTGCGAGTCAAACGTTAATGGAAGACTTTTGATGACGTGGCTTCTGACCAGTTTCTCGAAACACTTCATGATGCCTGGAGTCAGAGCCACTGGATGGAAGTCATTCAAGTTGCTGATTGGGGTCTATTTTGAGACAGGGATGATGGTTGAAGACTTCAGGCAGGGAGGGACAGTAGACTGGGCTAAGGACAGGTTAAAGATCCTTGTGAAGGCCCCTACCAGCTGGTCTGCGCAGTCCTTCAGCACCCTCCCAGTGACACCATCGGGTCCCGCTGCCCATCTGGGGTTGACTGCCCTTAGCGTGTGCCTCATGTCGTGCTCCTCCACAGTAAGGATGTGACTACTTTGCACTAGCAGATCTAATGCGGCTGCCTCTGGTGACTCCAACTCAAAATGAGCAAAGAAGCAGTTCAGCTCCTCTGCCAATGAAGCATCCCCATCCATAGCTATGTCTCTAGGTTTGTAGCTGGTAATATTTTGGACTCCCTGCCACACTTGCCTCATGTAATTACTGTGGAAGTGGTCCTCAATTTTCTTTTCATAGACTGTCTTAGCCTGTCTGATGCCTCTTTTCAGGTTAGTCCTGGCCGCACTGTATAGTTCCACTTCACCAGACCTGAAGGAGGTGTCTCTGTCCTTCAACAGGATCCTGACCTCTCTTAGTTAGCTTTCTGCATGTTTTCATTTATAACTTTCAAATATGTCAAATAAAGTCAACTGATATCAAATAAGTACTGATTCACGTGTTGGGTATTACCTTCATCAGTGTCAACTCTAATTCCCTCTGATGGAGGTAAACCACACTCCTCTGGCTGAAGCATCTCTCTACGACCTTTGGAGAACTTGCATTTTACAGAAGTGTGTAGGCCCCACTTTTTGTGCTTCAGCTGAATGCTGAGCTGAAGTCAACAAATAGCATTCTTTTCTATCAGCATTTGTGTGTATGAAACATATATAACAGTAGGTTCTCACATGAAATAATTTTTTGTGGGAAAATTTGGCCTTTACCTTTTTATGAGCTTGTCAGGGTCAGCACCTGTTTGTCACAGTCTTTCATGTCTTCTCCCCGTTTGGCCAGTAGGTGTCGTTGGCCATCCTGTCCTCCTTGTAGTCAAAGTCTTTAGTGTGTTTCACCTGCTCCCCAGACTGACACATGGCTTAATGAGCTGAGCGTGTGGCTACCTATCAACCCCTCTCTTGTGGGTTCAAATCATGCCTCCTCTGTTTCTGTATTTTGTTCCCTATTGTTTCTTTTATCAGTTTTTCTAGTTCCTTTGATTTTGTGGTTTGTTTTCAGTTTTGGTTTTTTGCTTTGCCTTGGTTCTGTTTTACCTGGCTTCGTTATTTTCCCTGTGTTTAGATTCTGTTTTTTTGTCAGTTCTTAGTTTCCCTGTTCGTTTCTCAGTTCCTTGTTTTAATCACTCATTTCACCTGTTGCCCGTTTTTCCAGCCCTTGTTAATTGTTCTCACCTGTCCTGCATTATCCTTATTAGCTCTCTGTATTTAAGGTCCTGATCCTGCCCTGTTTTCTTGTGGAGTCATTGTTGTTGCTGATGGTGTTCTTGGCAACTGTGATTTTGCTAGTTACCTGCCTGCTCCGTGGTTCCCTTTGTAGATTATTTTGTTCTGTTATTTGTACTCCTTTTTATTTTTGAGCCCTCATGATCTGTTTTGTTTTATAGTGTTTCCAAGTGTTTTCTCTTCTGTTAATAAACCCCCGTTGTGTTCCTGGAGCTGCCGCTGGGTTGTCCACCTTCCTTCCTGCCTGCACCATGCCTCATCCCTGTGCCAGAAACCCCTGAGTCCATGACAAAGTTAAACTGTCTTTGTCTGATGACAGAATTCATACAAATTATTATACCATGTTTGTTGTGGAAATCTAAACAAATGCATTTTGTCTGCATGTGAAGAGACCTACATTTTACCTATTATTCATATCACATAATACATGATATGTGGCAGTGGTGATGTTAATGTTTTAAACCCCCTTTTACCGAAGAAAAAGGAGACTGATGGGGACAAATACTGAAGCAGCACAATTTGCCCTTCAGGTCCTTCAAAATCACGGTTTACAAATGTAGTTTCTTTAATAGATTTGTAATGACATTTCTGCATTTCTTCTCTGATTTTAGATGCACTGTGTTAATATAGCTGAGAACTGGCCACAGAGGTACAATGTACAAAAAACACACAAATATTAGAATTAGAATTTGGTGATCAGTGGTCATTTTAATGTGAAATGAGAATAAACAGTGTTGCACAAGATTCAGACATGGGTTAAATGGATGGAGATTAATATATAGATTTTGCTTGTAGTACACTGCTATGTTATTTTCCTATTTTCTTGACTTATGTGATAAGCATAAAAAAAAACACAATAAATTTAGTTGATTTAAGTCAATTGCTCATTTCTATAGTTCTCTCCTGGTGTGGTGATATTGCTTCTTTGAAAACTTGCTGGTGAGAGGATCAGCAGCAATTAAGAAGATTTTAACATCTGCTTGCTTAGATCATTCAACCTTACTGTGGGATAGGTAAAAGGTCATCACATGACCCTGCACTGCAGCCCTGAAAAGCAGCTCAAATTACCACAGCCAGCGCTGTGCGAATCTTGTGCTGAGATGTCCTTTCCAGTGTGTCATGTGAGGGTAGATCAGAGGTAAAAAGCTGAGGCAGCATGGAATGTGACTCAGTGAAGGTTGTAGGCTTTAAAGGCCACACAATCCCCGTCATGCAGAAGCACACACACACACACACACATACCGGTTTGAAATTTTATCTTTGTGGGGACTCTATGGGGAAAACTTTAATTCCAACATGACAACCTTAATCCCTACCCATCCCTAACTTTAACCATAAGTAACCAAACAAAATACAAGTCTTTTGGCATCTTTAGTTTTTTGATTTGCTCCGGTACCTCTTGCCAGAAGGCAGGAGGGTGAAGAGGTTGTGTGAGGGGTGCATGGGGTCCTCCAAAATGCTGGTGGCTTTGCGGATGCAGCGGGTGCGATAGGTGTCCGTGATAGAGGGAAGAGAGGCTCCAATGATCTTCTCAGTTGTTCTCACTATCCGCTCTAGGGTCTTGCGATCCGATATGGTGCAGTTTCCATACCAGACAGTGATGCAGTTGTTCAGGATGCTCTCAATAGTCCCTCTGTAGAAGGTGGTAAGAATGGGTGGTGGGAGACGGGCTTTCCTCAGCTTTCGCATAAAGTAGAGTTGATTTTAGTCAACAATGTGACAATATCAAGTTTTTATTACACTGGCATCATTAATCAAAATCCTATCAACTACATATTTACCACAGCCTTTAAAAATACATGGTATAGTGATCTAAATGAAAGTGGCATTTATTTCAACAATACAATGAAAATATTAATAAAGAAAAATTAAAACTGTCATTTAATCTGCAGAGTAGGTCTTAGGGCTCTGTTTTAATCTAATGCAAATCGTAAAGTGCAACTCGGAACTAACAGTTATGGTCGTGTCCAAATCCATTTCACTATTTCGACTGCGGAAAAATCAGACTTCGTGCAAGGCACAAAATGTTGTCCTAAATCTCTTAGTTATTCAGGGACGTGTATTGGGTGTAACATGCAATTAACCAATCGGAAGGGCACGTCACTTCACCTTTAACAGGCTATTCCAAGGGTGCTTTTACTTTGCCGGCCGGATCGCCATTCGGCTGAGGAAACGGATGTGCTCGTGTGCGAGGTAAAAAGGCATGAGCACATCATCTTTGGGAGCAGCACTGTTCCAGCTTTTGATGTACAGCAGGCGTGGGATGAGGTAGCAGTGAGTGTCTCCTCATTTTTTGGCATCACCACATCTTCTGCGCAGGGCCGAAAGTGGTATAATCATGTCAGAAGACGGTGAAAATAGAAGCTTGCTGCTGAACTAGAGCAGTGGCTAGAAATGGGAACTTAAGTATGCTTGTGTATGTTTTTTTTTTTTATTTTGGGTCTGCAGTTCACAAAATAGAAGTAAGTGTGATCTTTGTTCAAACAAAACACAACTTAAAGTTCTTAAATTGTTTTAAAATGTTCAAATAATAGATAGTAATACAGTTATTTTTGTACTGTCACAATTTAGATTCCTTACCAGGCTACAGACTATTCAGCTCTTCTGCCAGCTGATCCCTTCTTGCTTGCCTTGCTGCTGGCATTGTTGGCAGTGGCACATGCAGTTCAACATCACGCCTTCTGAAGTCCTCTAATATGTCCAAAAGATATCCATCACGCATGGCAATGTCACGCAACATATAACATGCCACACAGAATGCTGAGACTTTCTGAGGGCTGCATTATAATGTTCCATGTGAGTTATCTAAATATATGAAATGCATTTTCAGCAGTCTAAATGTTCTTTCAATTAAGGTACGTACTTAATTCTGACAATGAACTCAAAAGGTTGGTTCTTTAATATACATTGTTTTTCTTTTGGTGTTTCATTAAACAGTATGGTTATGTGAAAGGACTAGATGTACTCTATAAAAAAAAACGTATATAAATGAAACTAAATAAAATAACAAAAAACATTAGTGCACTTTGAGCGCATATCTGTGTCAGTAACGAACGTTTTGCACCCACAGGTTTCTTAAACGCCCTGCTTAAATACCGTTTAATAATGCCCCTCTGATTTTAGACGTGGTTTTTGTTGGTCAAAACCCTTAGTGTTACTGTAAATTTATCTTAAAAACAGTGGTTATTAGAAAAACTCTAGCTGAGTTTGACTAACTTAATCATAGTCTTCAGTACCGTATATTTTGAAATAAAAAAGTTCAGACTTATTGTGTAGTTCATGGACTTCTTTTTCATTTCCCTGTTGGGACAATCCTTGAGGAAAATGGTTGAAGGGCAGAGGGAAAATGCAAATTTTATATATGAATACAGCAAATATCATACTTTGTACTAGCAGTGCTACAAAATTAGCTTCTGCCCTTGGATGCATTAAGGGTGGAAATTTGTTTCTTTCAAGATTTGCAGGATTGCTTTGTTATAAACCTCAAAATGTGATACAATGTGACAAACAGTGCAGCCTCTTTTGACACAATAGAACTTGCAGTGCAGGTGTGGGTGTTAAAATTTTATTAAAAAAATAATTGAGGCCCCTTTTCAGCAGAGGCATTAAAATGCCCCAGTTTGCACTAACATTATCTCCTGTGCCTTTTTTACTTTATATACATGCACATTGTATTCATCAACCATATTCTGTGTAACCACTGTCTTGTCTTGTCTTAACTGTATTTACTTACAGTACACTATTTGGACAGAAGTATTGGGACACCTGGCCATTACACTTACAGCAACTTTTATGGGATCCCATTCTAAATACATGGGAATAAATATGGAGTTGGTTCACCCTTTGTAGCTATAACAGCTGCTACTCTTCCGGATAGACTTTCCACAAGATTTTGTAGTGTGTTTGTGGGAATTTTTGCCCATTCATTTAGAAGAGCATTGGTGAAATCAGGCACTGATGTTGGACGTGAAGGCTTGGCTTGCAATCTCCATTTTTGTTCATCCCAAGGGTGTTCGATGGGACTGAGTTCAGGGTTCTGTCAAGTTCTTCCACACCAAACTCACCCAACCATATTTTTATGGACCTTGATTTGTGCACTGGGGCAGAGTCATACTGGAACAGACAAGGCCCTTCACAAAACTGTTGCCACAAATTCTGAAGCATAGAATTGTCCAAAATGTCTTGGTATGCTGAAGCATTAAGAGTTCCCTTCACTGGAACTAAGGGGTCTAACCCAACCACTGAAAAACAACCCCTTACCATTACCCCCCTCCACAAAACTTTATAGTTGGCACAGTGGAGTCAGACAGGTAAAGTTCTCCTTGACGACCCCGCTCTGTTACTTTACATGGTCTGCGACTTCGTAGCTGAGTTTCTGTTGTTCCTAAATGCTTCCACTTTGCAATAATTCTACTTCCAGTTGACCATGGAATATCTAGCAATGAAGAAATTTCACAAACCTAGTGCAAATCCTATGACAGTACCATGCTTGAATTCACTGAGCTCTTCAGAATGACATATTAGTTCTCAAATGTTTGTAAACCTGACCGCATGACTAGGTGCTTGGTTGTATACACTGGCAATGGGTCTAAGTCAAGGGTCTCAAACTCCAGTCCTGGCGGGCCGTAGCCCCGGTTTACCCTCATTAAAAACACCTGATTCAATTACTTACCTAATTACCACACAACTCTTGAGTTGAATCATTTCTGTTGGAACGGGGAAAGAACTAAGCTACGCAGGGCTCCGGCCCGCCAGGACTGCAGTTTGAGAACCCTGGTCTAAATGAAACAATCTGAATTCAATGATTAAGAGGAGTGTCCCAATACTTGAGGTGTGGCCATATAGTACATGTTTCAGTGCCTTTGACAAAATGAGATGATTTTGCTCTGTGTATGAACATACTTGGTCAATAAACCTAATTCTGATTCTGATTTGCCAATGATTTTGGAGTTATTGAATAAGGAGCTCAGGCAGACTGGTTTTTAGAAGGTGGAGTAACATCACTGGTGGATTAAGTCTGTAGTACTTTGAATGAATCTCACTCAAACAGGTGATTGTGAGAATGGGTAACAAACACCAGTCCCAGTCATCCTGAGCACCAGTTCCATCAGAAAGTTGGTATTTTCCCAAGTTTGAATCCTCTATACACTCACAATGGCATTACACAGTATAGATAAAAATACATTAGATTTTGGTCATAATCAATGCTAATGGGGCTTATTTGAAAGAATGCTCAATCCATATGCAAGTATGAGGTAGTAGACCTAAACCAGAGGTGCTATGACAACAGCATGACACTGACTATAGGAACCAGTCACCCGCTGAGAAAAACACTCAGCAGTCAGTAAAAACGAGCATCACCTTTAAAGGTCAGATACTGTTTTTATTCCTCCGAATTCAGATTGCTAACCTGCCCTGCACCAAACATGGGTGCCTACCTGTAAAAGACACGTCTACACCTCCACTTACTTCACTTACTTTTCCTTTCTTCATTGCAAGACCCCATGAATCAACCTCAATCTCTATGTTAGACAGAAAGATTCAATTTGGTCCTTTTTAAAAGCTCTCTTTTGTGAGGAGAAAATTGTTTCTTTCAGACCGTTACACTGCATGGAATTCCACTGTGTTCACCAAATCCACAATGTACATTTTTATTCCAGAGATTCAATTTTCAAATACTAATAGATGGCCCTGCTATCTTTTAAGATGCAGACAGGAGAATGTATTTTATGAATAAAAGGAATCTGTAGGGAAAGAAGTGCAAGTTTAAAACTAAGCAAAATTGATTGATTGTATTCAATTGCACCTTGGTCAGCAGACTGTTTTACAGTTGATGTGTAATAATAGTATAACTACAGGTAGTCCCTAGGTTATGAACGAGATCCATTTCCTAAGTCTGTCTTTAAGTTGACTTTGTGAGTGGGCTTAGTGGGCTAAGCCTGTATGCCTGTGATCAGAAAATCGTCAGTTCAAGTCCAGCCTTGGCACGTCTGTGGGTCTTTGAGCAAGATCCTTAACCCCCAACTCCCTGGGCACTGCTATAGGTGGCTGTTCTTCAGAGCCAGCTCGCTCTCATCTACAGAGAGCAAGTTGGAGGAGACATGAAAAGAATTTCCCCACAGGGAACAATAAAAAGTATCAATTATTAATAAGAAAAATAGCTATACAGAAATAACAATGTCTACATATGCTATGGGGTGTTCACAGTATATTGTCAAACCACTGTGTTCATCCCCCAGTGCTTCAATACAAACTCGTGAACTGTGATTTTACAATAAGCCCGTCATTTTTCTTTATATATTGGCATGAATATAAAACGGTGTTTTTCCCCCAAAAAAATAATCTAAAAACTGGGGTATTCTTATTTTTGAGGGCTCGAATTTAAATGTCATTATACAACAGCAGATGGTGTAAAATTATCTACCTCCTGGCTATAGGTAGCCTACTTCAAATGTAATCAATGTCATTACAGGAATAAGAAGTTGCAATAGTGGTGATCCCACCCACTGTCAACAATTCATTTATACTGCTTCATCCAGCCTGCTCCGCATGTCTGATCCCTGCATTTTCCCCTTGGGCGTGGCTCTAATCTGGCCACGCCTCAGGCTTGGTGGCTTTCCCGCTTGGTCCTGCCCTCCTGTTACCTTTGCACAACTGCCTTGTGTTTGCTCCTGTATTAATCAGGTATATAAGTGCATATCAATCCTGTAATCCCAGTTCAGTCATTGTTCTATGTCGACATATTCATTCCTTCTCATTTCCCTTAATAAACGTCCCTGCTAGGGGATCACTCTACCACAGCCTGCATTTTGCTCGTCCTTCTCCCGCCGAATACATGACAGACATATTATGATGCCGTGGGGTTGGTCAGAAGCCAGCCTGCTTTGTTCCACACAGCACTTATCTTTAAATGGTGTAAATTTAATATGTGCATTTGTGTATTTATGTTACAAATGTTATAACTGTGTTACGTTTGCCAAGGAATGCGTGTATTTTGTTACCGTGTAACCGTGAGTGACATCTAAACTTTCGGTTTCATTGTCTGTATTAAACCGATAGTGGCTGTTAATAAAGAGAGTATTTCATTTTAAAAGAGCTGTCAAATACTTTATTAAAATGACTCGACCACTCCCCAAAATACATTTTTTGCCCCCTTTATGTTGATCTGCTGCATCAAAATGCACTCTCTTGGGTTGTGGAATTTATAATATTGATTATCTATGTACACTTACGGCGCTGAGATTGCCTTTGGTTGCTTTTTAAAATTAATATGCTTAACATCCTATATGTTCTTTTCAAATAAAATTATTTTTCTTAATAAAGATAAGATTTGCTAATCCAAAGGTTTTCTTCCAAAACTTAATTTAATACTGCCTGTACAAGTACCGTACATACTGGGTACACTGTTAATTAAAAATGTTATAGACAAATCACCTACAGGTTATCAAAGTTAATACGCAATGTCTTTCTCTAATTGATTTTATACAGTAGACACATAAACTAGGCCTAGTTAGTTGTGCTGCCGTTTTTGTAAATGGAGAGTTTGTTACATGGAAAAATAAGGGGATCATTTTTTAATTAAAGAATGATGTGTTTTTATGTTCATCTTAAAAACCGCACCGTTACTGTGGCCCAAAAACCATGACACATACAGAAACGTCACAAAGTAGTGTGTGTATTTATTACTAACCATTGTATTTAACCAGAATTTTTAAAATAACGATCTTTAAGGCAGTCAATCGGTAAGTATGAGTTTGTCCATAAGGGGGGCATTCTTAAACTTGGGACTGCCTGTATTATATTTAAAAATAGCATTACTATACAGACACTCCCTGGGTTAAGATAGTCGGAGTTATGATATTTTGACTTTACAATGAGTAAATGTTTTTCACTTTCAGTACATCACATCATAGTAACTGTAGGCTAATTTGTTTTCAGCATGTTTAAAGTAGGCAATTGGCTAGGGTATTATGTTTGTTAGGTTAGGTGTTCTGCATTAAAATGCATTTGCGCTTTATGATATTTTCGCCTTAGGATAGATTTATCGGAACGTAACCCCATCATATACTGGGGAGAAGCTGTGTATGTGTGTGTGTGTGTGTGTGTGTGTGTGTGTGAGTGTGTGTGTATATATATATATATATACATATGTATATGTATGAATACATACGTGTATACTAAAGAAGCAGTTTACTTGTTAACATAAATATTGCTCCAATAACACCCATAACCTTAAAGTATATTCCCCAGTCAGCAGGTAAATACCCTGTTAGGCATTCAGTCTATTGTTTTCTATTGTGACAGACATGTTTCATTTACAGTACATAGCCACATTTTAGAATGTTTCCATTCATTTTGAGTTTCTTCACGGTTTGAGTTTCCTACCTTTGAACAAGAACCGTTCTTGTCCAGACTGCAGTGGGGAAACTAGCTCTGTGAGAATGGCCTGCAAATCCCAGTATCACAGGCTGGCTAGTAAGATAAGACAGCAAGCAAAGCCCAAATAAGCTCCCACCTTTACGTAATATGCCTAATGCTGTAAGCTAACTTGAATTCACCAGGGAAATTTATTAAACTCTGTGTTATTGAAATTGGCAAGAAGATGTTAATAGCAGCTGGCCCCAGCCTTTGGGTATCCTGCACATCAAATTTGTTTGTTTGAATGTCCTTACATTAACAGGCTGCCCTGGGAGCTGCCTGCTTAGCTGTCAAGACAGCTCAGTTAGTCAGCCTGTGCCACGCTCCACTGATTTTAGGACCTCATTCTCTGAGAAATGGGGATCACCTCACAGATCCGTAGGTGCCTTTTCTCCTGCCTTCTGAATTTTTACCAGACATGGGACGGTGCGGTAGACATTCTACAATAGCAAGGCCGGTGCTTTATACTTGAAAATGATATATTCATTCCCATTTCATTGTCCTGTGTCTCCATGAAAAGACCAGTTAGTAAAATAAAGCTTGGATCATTCAAGGTTCAGTCCTCAAGATGAGGCAGCTTTTTCTTGCTGTAGAGGTTGAATAACAGCATATACAGCAGGTGTATAACCTTGAAACAACACTTCACTGCCAGTGGATGCAGAAGTGCACAGAGACTTTGTTAAGGCTACTTTGAAATGAAGTTTTGCTTCCAAAGGTTCATTTTAGAATGGCAGGTACTGTTGGGCAGCTCTCAGTGTCTTTTTGAGATTTTTCAGCTAATTGCATCCCGGAACTCATACACACAAAACACAGTGACCATTAACACAAAAAGGGAAGAAACTTTTATGTTCAAGTCACATGAATAATTGCAAATACAACTGCCGCTTCCATATTGGCATGAAAAAGTTAGCCCTTCCACAAAAAGAAAAAAAAAATCAGGATGTGGGTCTTTAAGAAAAATAATGGATGTCAAAAAAAAAAATCGTACAAAAATGGCCGCTACTCTACCCACTTGGCGGTCAGGTTTGGCTCTCCACAGAAAATAATTGCCCTGGCCTGCCCTGGATGGTAGCCGCGTTTTGAATGTAATAGTGGGCCGGGTTCTCAGAAGATTTTCTTTTTTGTTTTGGCCATTGACAGAGGAGTGAAGGCCAGGTTGTCATACCAAGCTGACAACTGGCAGGCATGGATGCCAGTGCCCCAGACAAGCAATGTCTAAATCGGCTGTGAGCACATACACAAATGGCTTGATTTTCTTACGACATCGTGAGATGTTGCATTCACCAGTGCCCTTCTGGGTCGGCCCAAATGCTAAACATTAGACCGAAACAAAATATCAAATTTAAAAACCCAGCTCAATCATAGCAATTTCAGTTTTAGGTCAATTCCGGTGGAATGACTAGTTATTACGATGTAACTTTTCCGAAGTCTAACAAATAAACTTGAAGTCTTTCAGTATAAATGACTATAAATAGAATCTGCAGTCAGAAAAAAATAGGAGCAGAAGCATTTACAATGTATTTGAACACTTTTATAGCTTACTGAAAACCTAGCATGTAATTAATAACGATACAGTATGTGTAGTTCAGATATCATGTGTCTTATATTTTTAATGTTGAATTCAGTATTATCACATCTCCATACAATCACCGAACCAACACAGACATGGTGATATGCTCCTGAATGATGAAACTGTTGCAATATGGCCTTGATGAAGAAAAGTTTGAGCTATGCTGGGATCACTGCAGGAGTTAGTGTTGCTGTGCTTATTATCGTGAATAGAAGAGGTTTCCCAATTACAAAAGACTGATTTTTGTTAAATTATAGTTAGTTTTGAATTTTTACATCCAAAATCTATTAATTTGCATTTTAGTTTTTAGGTTATGAATTGGCCACTGAATATTTCACACAGGTCTAGAATGTTTAAAATGTAAAAGGAAATAACTCTGATATTTTGGCTTAGCCAGCTTCTTGTTAAAGTTCAGAAAATAATAAATCCCCAGAGAGGGTTATCACCTCGTAGCATAATTACCCACCAGAATGGGAAAGGGAAATTAATGTCCCAGGTTTGAATACAGATGTGGTTTTCTCTGAAAGCGGGCGGCATCCAATGATTCCTTCTTGAAAATCTTACCGTACACTATACAATGTTCTTAATTTACTTGCATTGAAGAATAACTATAATTGTATTTTCTGGGCTTTCGCAAAACACATCATATTCACATTTTAATTGGAATCCTAAATGTTATGCAAGACCACAGTCTCAATATATTATAACTTTCAGCAGAAGCTTGACGTTTGACGCTGTTCTAACAAGAGCAAAGTAAAGCATTACTTTAATACCTATCAGTCACTGTCCTATATGTACAAGAATAGTTAGATTTACTTATTTCAAATTATTTTATACAAAAGGAAGCCAGCTAATTGTCTGGCTAATATCATGTGTCATAAGGCCACCTGTGTTGATAATAACAAAATTTTGTATTTGGGATTGAAGATTGAATCTTTAATTGGCTTAGTAGTGGATACATAAAAAATGTATGCTTTCATTGGGGCTCATGGATAAGTTTGAGAAACTCTGGACTACAGGCATACTTAATATGCTGCTTCAGGAAAAGTGTTTCAGCAAAATATACTGTACATATCAGTATCTACCTGAAGATGTTTCACATAATCCATTTCTTATTGGTACCAGGCACAACCATGGTGTTTGTACATGTGGCCCTTTGTTTGTACGTGTGGCCCTTTGTTTGTACATGTGGCCCTTTGTTTGTACGTGTGGCCCTTTGTTTGTACATGTGGCCCTTTGTTTGTACGTGTGGCCCTTTGTTTGTACAGGTGGCCTGTAGGATCACACATGCGCATCTGACAAGGCTGAGATTCCAGGTTGCCTGAGACAAGGCCTAGCCTGGTACGAGAGGTACTCGTTTGCCTAGGCACCAA
>JAODKC010000044.1:17803784-17822281 GCA_026777985.1 Mormyrops attenuatus | reverse complement strand
ATAAGTGGAAATTAGTGGGAGAACATTTTAAAATGAACTTGAGGAAGCACTTCTTTACACAGTGTGTAGTTGGAGTACGGAATAGTCTTCCTGTTAGTGTAGCGCAAGTTAAAACCCTGGGTTCCTTTAAATCTGAGCTAGATAAGATTTTAACAACTCTGAGCTGTTAGTAAAGTTCTCCCCAAACGAGCTTGATGGGCCAAATGGCCTCCTCTCGTTTGTAAATTTCTTATGTTCTTATGTTTTCTTATGTGTATAAAATCAGGGAAGCACGAGCAGAGAACAGAAATCAGGGAATACGGGGTATAATTATAAGAAAGACAGGCAAAACGCAGACGGACAATTCAATGACCAGACTAGGGAAACAAACTGAAACGCGGACTAAATACACTGGACTAATGACGGCAACAGGAAACAGCTGGTAAACATGGGGAATCCACACGAGGTTAAGGAGGGGGGCGTAGCACACAAGATGATCAGACGGGCGGGGCGTGACACTTAGTGACACAGTTGTAATAATATGGCTGCATTGAATGCATAGGCATTGATTCCAGTTTTAACAACACAACTTCTGAAATTCCACTAACTCCTGAAAAGGGCCAATTTGACCACTGTATTTACGTATATATTGCAGCTGGACCATGGATATTTTCTTGCCTATTTATCTACATGGGGGTGCTGCAGTGATTAGCACTGTTGCCTCACACCTCTGGAACCAGGGTTGAGTCTCCATCATGGCTCCTTGTGTGTGGAGTTTGCGTGTTCTCCCCATGTCATTGTGGGGTTTCCTCCGGGTTCTCCAATCTAATGCTAAGGTGAATTGGAGTTTACAATTTGCCTATAGCTGTGAATGGTATGTGAGTGTGTTCTGTGATGGGTTGGTGCCCCATTCTGGGTTGTTCCCTGCCTTATGCCCATAGTTTCCAGGATAGGCTAAAGAACCCTGCGACCCTGAATAGGACAAGTGGGGATAGAAAACACAGACGTATGAATGGATTTATCTACACCTGTTCCTAAAGATTCATACTCATTGATACTCACAATTCATTGATTCATTACAGAGTTGCTACTGATATGTTGTAAGGAAGTCCTTATTCCTATCCATATTCAGACCATGGACAGGGTTGCGCGTTGTAATGAACTGTCATATTAAATTGAAATTAATTTTGTCTGGAACTGATTTCACTAACTAGCAATCAGTCACATATGAGTCTCCAGTTTGCCCATCATCAAACCAGATACTTAATGTTAAAATATGTTTACGTAATTGGATGAGTGTGATGACATCTAATGCAATCTATGTATGTCAAGACCAAGCACATTTTGTGTATGTATATACAGTACAGGAAGCAGAGAGCAGAGTCCTTTGCTCTGCATTTTGAAGAATCCTCCACCAAAAATGTCTTTGCTTTTTTATATTGCTTGTACAGATCCCAGTATATCCACATTTGAATGTAGATGTCAGCAATTACATGCATATATTTAAGATGTTGATGTCTCCCTTTCCAGAAAGCAGTTTTGTGCAGCATACTGAATGCTCAGTACACCGGAATTTTTACACTGAGAGCATATGGTCATTGTGCATGAGTATGTCTGACTGAGTAGTGTTGACTACCTGGTTTACATCACAATATGTCTTATATGGTACCAAGCAGGCTGGTTATTTTCCATTACAGTTCCTTGGCCAGTTTTTGAGTTGTGAGGAAATGATCAGTTCTGGCACTTCTCTTTTCCTCTACATGAGCTGAAGGACCCCACTCTTTCTGAGTCTTTGGTGAGCACTCAGAGTATCATTTTTACATAAGCAAAGACGTTTCGAGATGTATTGTGACTACACATCTGCAGCCAGCAGTCTACCTTTTTGCTGGGTATTACATAAAGTGGCAGTGTGCTTTGCTTGGAAATAGCTGTCCATCCACAGTAATGTTTTCTCCAAGGATAAAGCAGATAGTCTGGGTTTGGATGTAAGGGCTCCAGATATCCATTGTCGGTGAAAATTTGTGAAACTGAAGGTAAATGTAACTTTAAAGAAATAAAATCCAACTGTTATTATACCAAAAAAAACATATGGCTTTTTAACCAAACAACAGTCAAAAACAGTTCAACTGTAACCCTTTGCATGTGAATTCTAGCTGTTCGCCTGGTATCCCTGTGCTTTTTCTCCCCTGTGCAATCTCATGCAGACTGAGCAACTCTACTATATCCAAATTGTCCTGCAGTCCTTGGAGCAGTTGGGGGTTAAGGGCCTTGCTCAGGGGCCCAACAGTGACATCACTCTGCCAACCCTAGGTTTTGAAATGGCACAGTATCCTAACCTACTAAACCTCACACTGCATTCACATGTGCTAGATTATTATTTTTGTAATTGCAGTTGCCAAAATAAATTAATTGAACACAGTAAAATGCTACGATAATAATCATAGTAGAACAGAATTCTAAGGAAATAATTTCTGTGCCAGAAATACCAGAAATTCATTCTGGTATTTTCAGTATCTAATCAATAAAATAAATAAACACTCCTCGTATAGCACTACACAAATTGGAAAAGCATACCTGGCTTAAACACACATAGATTGCATTAGATGTCATCACACTGGTCCGTCTGTATCTTCTTACCAATAATGGGCAGGCAGACGACCTAGGAAACATGCAATAAGAGTAGCAGCATATATCACCCACCTCATCACTCTGCTCTTTCCTAAACCCCATTATGCCAATTTAAGAAGCATCAATATTTGGTATCTTTGTAAGCATTCCGACAGGGTATGGATTCATAATCAAATTTCCAGTGGTATGTCGTGGTAATTATTTGGTTTGTTGTTAAAGTGAACATATATTAATATTTAAGTTTCACGTTTTTTTAATGGAGTCAGCTATTAGGCATTGAATGCAGAAATTAACCTTCCATTATATGAAATTCAAATATTATAGTATTAGAAAGTTTAATAACTAGCTCACCTAAAAATCCTCAATTTGTATACATGGTATGAGAAAGAATGGAAGAAAAAAATGTCATAACAGGAAAATATAAGCAAACACCCCTTTAATCACTCCACGCAAGTGAAAATGCACTGTCAAATATTGAAATGCCGTAAAATTAAAGCTTAAATGTGTGTCATACGGTTCATGGTTAAACATTCTAAAGGAATTTTTATCCATTCTACTCTATGTAAATGTTTCACAACCTAAAACTACCCAAACAATGTACAGTTTGCCTTCCCCATATTAATTTCAGCAGGCCCATGTTTCACCTCTTATTGTAACGTACTTCAACACCATAGCTGTCTGTATGCCCTACTGTATATTTTTGTTGTGTATGCTGTACAAAGGGCACTGCTCTTTTGCTAGTATAATATTGTCCCTGTGTGTTTAATATGAGTTACCAATGCATTTATAAAATGTGTTCTAAGGGTTAAGATTTTTTTTAATAAACAAACAATTCAGTTTTGATGGCTGAATTAACCCCCTTGTTAGTAGCTTCTTGAAAAGCAAGACATGTTGTGACATAAATTTGTGTTATATGATTTTGTTGGAATTGTGGGGTCATGAAACCATATGTTTTGGAAAAAAATGATCATAAGTAATAAATAATATGTCAATGTTGTAAGCATTACTGCAACACTTTATTCAGTTAAGCAGCTAATGTTTGCTCACCCATAAGGTACCCATACCACTTTGGGGATATTTATGACTGAAAGTTCCTAGAAATGTATAATCTGGTATTATATCGTCTTCCTGCTGTGCAAGGAAAGCTTCAGCCTGACACTTTTTTATTACTATTATTCTCGGGTTGAAGATCTTTTTATTCCGCCTTTGTGGACAGCTATGTGTCAAATTTTGTAGTGATAGAGGGAGTGATGCATTCAATGAGTCAGCATTTAAGAACATTTTCATGTCACTCATTGTCAATAACTGTGGTGCAACTGACAGTAGTAACAGTTAAGCAATGATTCAACAATGAGAAATGTTGTTCTGTGCTTTGAATGTGACTAAGAACTCTGCATACAAAGCTACATATTGCTAAGGTCTAAGGAGGTAATCATTTTGCCATATATAACAAAATTGATATACAATGCATTCCATGCTGGGATGGGATATTTTTCCATTCAGTATTTTATGAAAAAACACGCTCAGCCAATCTGATGGACCAACCAATAAGAAATATGGATCAAGTTGATATAACATGAATGTTTCGTTACTGGGTCAGCCAATCCCTGGAGCAACTGGGGTTAAGGACGTTGCTCATAAGTTTCTGGTGTTTCTAAACTGCCCTTAGTGTATGTGAGCATGCATGTGCCTTGCAATGGACTGGGTTTCCAAACAGGCTATACCCCAGCCTTGTGCCCTGCACTACCTGGGATAGGTTTCAGGCCTCCATAGACCTGGACTGCCATAGTTCGGTAATGTACTGAGCTTGGTCTTCACCAGAGATACATTTTTAAGTACTGTTCACTTTAATTTGCCCTTTGTTCATTTAAATCTAACATTTATCAAGGGATGGAATCAATTATTAAACCAGAAATTTTCTGCTTTGAATGCAAGAAAACTGTTTACATATAATCAATCAATCAATCAATTATTATTATTAATAGCTGCTTCTCTGACAAACATTTTTAGACAGAGCTGTCCAGTTTGGGAGGGCTGTACATTCAGAGTGTTTTTCAGAGATTTTTGATGGTTGCATATACTTAATGACTTGACTGTGTTCCAAGAGATTTTCAAAGCCTTTGAAATCTTTTCATGCTGCTGTCTTGATCTATGCCTTTCTGTTGCTTTGTAAAGTTATTCTAAATGCTTATTCACATTCATGGTAGTATAATTTATTTGAATACAGTAACGAGCTTTGGGACATTGCATAGATTATGTATTTACCTGTTTGAAACATGAGTTCTAAATCAGGTTTGCTTGTGGCCCCAGGAATGCGATTTTTCAGCACATTCAGATAAAAGAATCTTCTCAATGCTTTTGCATTCTGCTATCAAAGGGTAATTTGCAAATATGAAACATATTTGCATGGTAAATTATGACTTTTTTGGGGGGGTTGTGTCAATTTTGTGTCTAAGTTGCTTGTTTGAGTTGAATGGGTCTCTAGCTATCCCAGCCCAGTATTGCTGTTTTTCAATTTCTACAGAAGAAAGTACAGAGTGGGCAGGTGAGTCTTGATGTGTGATATACCACAGTCAAACATTACTTATTTACAAGGGTGAAACCATGGTCTAGACATTGGGGGGGGGGGTCCAGCAGAATTTTTAAAATGCATTCTACCATGGACATGCAATCACTGATCATAATCAAATAAAAATAGCTTCTACGAAAAGTAAACAACAACAACAATAATAATAATAATACAGGTATTTCCCATCAAATTGTTATAAATGTCATTTCTGTACAAATCTATTCATTTTTTACAGTCAAAATCGCCGGATTTGTGGAGCTCAACTGCAAACACAGTGAAATATGAGAGACAGTAACAAGCTCAGCCTTCCCACTGATCGCGCAACCACTCGATAACTGTTCGGGCAGTCAGCGTGTGCCTATCCCTAAATATATCACCAATACAATATTTGTAGACCCTGGGGTTCTACAAAGCCTCATTTTGGATAAATTAATGGTGGTGAAACTCATCCTGTTAAGTCGGTTTTTCAAACGCACCTTATATATCGAGTCTAGAAAAAATGATCGGGAAGTCTCTCATTGGCTTCCACAAAATGGCAAAAAACATGGTGCATTTTTCACACAATCTGAGCAGGACCTTTTATTAGAGGGGTATGATGAATTCAAAGATTTAATATGTACTAAAGGAAACACATGAACAGCGGCCCTAACCAGAAATGATGGCTGGCAAAAAGTGGCCGACAAATTAAATGCATAAGTAGAATGTAGTTGTTCGACTTATAAGTTGAATGTAGTGTTACATTTCCAATGCACATTATTATCTGTCTTTGTGAATGTGAACTTTGTGTAAACCAACTGTGTCGTCACTATTGAAAATATCGGGCCACAATTCTGTCTCTAGCAGCTTTCCGCATCCCCTACAGTATACAAAAAAGTGCCGCTTGCAAGAAATCTTAAAGAAGTGCATGTTGTCTGTGTGGTTGTGAGAGCCTGACTTTGCCTAGTTTGACTTTGAATATAAGGTGCAAATAAATCTTTAAGATATAATATTCCCCCTCGGCTAAAGCGGTATCTTTCGAAAAGAATTTCCTCCGGGAGTAATAAAGGATCCTGTCGATCGGGCAAAACCCTCTCTCTGTGAAATTCTCTTCTTACTGTATAATTTGCGCACCGATATCAATTGGTCGCTCATTTATGAATGGCGAAGCCATGACTAAATGAATTCCATGCACGGACACTGATTAAATGTGTGAGTTAATCCTATCCTTGTTTACATAGAACAAACCTGCTCCGCTCAGGTCTGAGGATTTGGATGTGTTGCTATGACAACACATCCAGCAAGAGTTTCGAAAAACCGACAGATCCAGGATCATGCCAAATCGTCAACAATTACATCTGGCTAAACGAGAAATCCATGTACGAAAATCACCCCCCGTGTTTGTCAGTATAATTTGTCTTCTACGGAAGCCCTGAAGGGCAAAACACGCCAGCAAATTCAAAAACGCACCAGCAAAAGCGAAAACACGCAGCAAAAGCAAAAACACACCAGCAAAAGCGAAAACACGCCAGCAAATTCAAAAACATGCCAGCAAAAGCAAAAACACGTCAGCAAAAGTAAAAACACACCAGCAAAAGCGAAAACACGGCAGCAAATTCGAAAACACAACAGCAAAAGCGAAAACGCGCCAGCAAATTCAAAAACACGCTGATTGACAGGCTCCCTGACCAATCAGTAACAAGCACGTGATGATCAGTTGGTACATACCCTTTTCCGTTTTCAGTACTGCTTTTGCTGGCGTGTTTTCGCTTTTGCTGGCGTGTTTTTGCTTTTGCTGGCGTGTTTTGCCCTTCAGGGCTTCCGTAGTTTTCTGATTTTAGACCAAATTCAACAAAAAAGAAAAAACTAGTCAATTTTTACCAATTTGACTAGACCAATCGTAAAGGAAAATTTGAAAACAGTTTGTTTTCCATTCACGTTGTGTCTGTTTTTAAGAAGTTAGAAGACGCCTCCTATTCCATTTGACTATAAATGAGTTAGATGGTAGGTGTGCCATCTGCCAGGTACACTGCAAAGACCACTCCTCCCGTGAGATCGCTGCAGAATAAGAGTTTATTTTGAATGTCCCGGCATCAGTGTGTGAAATACCCGTCAATATTCGGGGGGGTACCCATCTCCCTATTGTTGTGCAATACGGCGATCTTGAGACCCCCTTAAAATTTCGCTTTTGAGGCTTTCAGGGGTTCTCATGGGTTGATCGGGGGTGTTGGACCCCCCCGGGCCCCCTTGTATTTTGCAAACTACCTGGCATGCCCGTGAGTCATTGTTAATTGCTCCTGTCTATGTCACATATGTAGCTGTTCCATGTGCTTTGTGTCGCATGTTCTTGTACTGATGTCCTGTTTACATTTGTACTCAATCCCCGTGTGGCTAACTGTGTATGGAGTACTCACCGCATGTGTGCCTTACCATGGTTAGATTAACTTTCCCGTGTTTCCTTGCCATTCAGTGTCACTGTATTGCCGTTTGAGTGTGTGTTTTTTTAAGGACTTCATTAAAAGAACAACTTCATGTCAGTCCGTACTTCTTCGTCACGATGCCTCAGTCTACCTGGCACCGCATCATTGGTCTTGATGTTGGTTGCAGTAGTACTATGAATTTCCGTTAATATAATGAGATAGTATGATGCCCATTCATCTCTTATAATATGGGATAGTCCATATGGGGAAAATGAAATGCTGTATCCATTATTGACCCTTTTAAGGGATCAATAAGCACACGGTCAAGACAGTGGTGAGAAGAACGATGCACTCTTTCAGCTGTAACACTTTACCCTTGTGAAATGTATTTGTATGTGTATATTCTGTTTGTTATCTTAATTGCTGCAGCAGGGGAATTCACTTTAACTGTTTAAAGCTAGGTTGCTGGATTGGGAAGCTTGAACCACCACCAGAGGAGGAAATTTGAGGCCCAGAAAGTGAAACTCCATGTGCACATTTTGTTTCAACCAACCAGTTGAGTATAAAGAGTCATGGTCACACAATACTCAAATGGTTGATTCAAACAAAATCTTGATCTGGATTTTTACTTTCCAGACCTAAAATCTCTACTTCTGACCACCCAGGGCATCAGATGAACATGGTTTATCCATTGCAAAGGTACTTAAAGCAATGATTAAGAACGTGGTTTTAAATAACACTTTGTGCAGTTCATAAATTTACTTAATAAATGAGGTCATTCAAACTAAGTAGCCTAAATTAAGAACATGGTCTGGCTGCTAGCAACTGATATATAGGTATCAGACCTATATAAGGTGAAGGTGAAGTTGTTCCCCATATGTTTCATATTTCACAATCATTTGTGTCGTTATTGTGCCTTTGAAATTTTCATGTGGGCTGCTTTACTTTCTGAGATATAAATGTTTGCTTACATATTGACATCTGGGTGTCGCTGGTCATCCCGTCTCGCATTATTTCCCAGGTTTGTTTTGGTTCCTAGTGTGTGCTTTTGTTTACTGGGCTGCTATGTGGCTCAGTGGGCTGAGTATGTGGTTAATGAGAGAAGCATCCCTATCCTACCAGATTTGAAGCAGCCATGGGGCTAGCCTCAAAGATTTTTCATGTAATGGGTGTTTTTCTTTGTATACCCCCGGTTAAATTGTGTTGTGATGTATTTGTTAATTCCTTGTTTACTTGCTCCTTGTTATCTCCTGCTTGTAATAATGTTTAGTTAACCTTTCTAGATTCCCTTTGGTCTCTGATTGCCCACACGTATTCCTCAGTGTTCTAAGTCTCCCTCTAGTGATTGTTAACTGTTCCTACCTATTTCTTGTTGAACTTGATTATCTGTGTGTTTATCTGCCTACCCATGCTTTACTCTTCAGTTGGTTATTGTCTGTTTGTAGTTGTTGTTGCCCTGTATTTGCTGCTGTTCTGCTATGGTTGTTCCTGTGTAGCCTCCGTCTTGTTCTTTGTCTCCTACTATCTTTGTAACCCCTCGTGCTCTTTTGGTTTCTTGTCTTTTTCTTTTTTAGTTTAATAATATTTCATCGTTGTGAGCCACAACATGTGTCATCCATCCTTCAACATGCACATCCGTAACAGCTGCCCTTTAAAAGTCATTCAATTCAATTTTATTTGTATAGCACATTTCCACAGTATTACATTGTCTCAAAGCACTTTACATTATCTTGCCCAATGCCCCAGTGAGCAAGCCAGTGGTGATAGTGGCAAGGAAAAACTCCCTAATAGGAAGAAACCTTGGGAGGAATCAGACTGAAAGGGGAAGCCCACCCTCCAGAGGCTGACAGAGAAAGTCAAATGAACAGAATCCTAGACTCAGAGCTGATGACTGGATTGACAGCTTCAGGGCAAGTTTTACAAAAATTAGTTGCGTAGAAAACCAGGTGCAGGAACCAGGATTTATGCTAACAGCAAAATCACAACACACCTAAAAGCTAGACACTAGTTACCCAACACACCAGTTTTGGCATTCCAACTTATACTGTAAAGACCATGAAAATGACACTAAGAAACCATGGCCAGATTCTTGAAGCAGCATATCTTGCTCAGCCGGGTAACTTGTTGCATTTAAGGTAGTCTGGGCTAAATGAAAGTGAATGAAGATACAGTTCATTTAAATGAGGTACCTTAAATCTGACAAGTTATCCGGCTAAGCAAGAAATTCAGTTTCATCATACAGGTACCAGCTTACCAGAATCATGACAAGCAAGGCAAAACTCCAGATAACCAAGAGGCACAAGCCTGAAAACAAGATGCTAGTGCTCAAAACCACATACCAGTGACTATGCAACCTAAAAATACACTACACCTAGTGCCTGGGGTGCTGGTAGAGATTTTGGGCCCCAACAAAGCATGTCATATTGGGCCCCTAACCCAGACTAATCCTATTACCTTACAAATTTTCCATGTTTCTTGTCTCTCAGGGACCCCTGTCAGATCTCTTGCCCCACTTTATGGCACCCCTGCCCAGCCCCAATAATCCAAAAGCTAAACTCTGAACCAAACCTAGCTCAGAGCCTCAGTCCAGTCATAATGACTCAGCACCAGGCACCACTTATATAGGTCCAGCTAGTTCTGGGTCACGGAGACCTTGCTCAATTACCTGATTGCAATGTAGCACAATTTTTGCACATTTTATACTTTGACATATTATCTAAGAATAAAATTAGATAGAAATGTTACAGCTTAACCCACTACAAAAATTTGGTCATCTCTTTGAGACACCAGTAAAAATAAATATGCAGAAAGGTACATTTACATTTGTCCAAACGAGATTCACTCATTTTAAACACTATTGAGGTCAACTTAAGGCATTAAAAAAACTTAAAATCCCTAAAGGAAATGGCAATTGTTAAGTTACCTTTTAAAACTGCTGCAGAATCCCTGTAGAAGGCAATTTGCATTGTAAGTGATCCATACTAGCATCTGTCGAAAGTACTTAAATATTAAATACTGTACAAAGCCTCCCAGCTGACCATATTATGTTTTACTGCTTCATTCTGCTCAGATCTTTTGAGACTTTATTTGCTCTTACGAGTTACATATGTCATCAAGGACTAAATGAAAGATCAAAGTATCAGCCCATGGCTAATGTTTGGTTCCCACTGACTTCATCTGCAGATTGAAGGACCATTATTCCAGCAAGCAGAAACTTCTGACTCTCACTCTCATTAATAATTTCATATTTGATTAATTACAGTGCTCTTGTCTCTGCAATGCAATAACACAAAGTAAACAGAGATTGATACGTAGAGAAACTTATTTGCAGGTATCCCTGACACTCACACTCTAAATTATATACTGATTCCAGACTATTGTCTTTTACATCCTTACATAATGGCATCTGTTGTATGCAAGTGTTCTCTTTGTCGTTTATAGTTTTTATGGTTCAGGCATTTTTCCCATACAGGCCAGCATACAAATGCCGAATTGACCATTCAGAGCATAGGATCAGAACATTGTCTTGCGTAATACAATACACACAATGCTCAGATACAGTTCTATCCAAAATTAATTGGTTGAGGAAAGAGAAGAAAAAGAACAGCATTGCATCACCACACTGGTCAGTATAAGCCATTATAATGCATTATAAAGGTGTCTATAGCGCATTATAAATGAGGTAGTCATAATGTATAATAAACATGGCTATAATATGTTATGCCTTTTTATAAATATTTGTAGCCGGGTCTATAATACTTTATGAAAGCATTATAATGCGTATAAAGGTATCTATAATGCAAAATACATGAGAGCTTTAGTAAAATGACTCATTTAGAGTACATGCAGATGTAAAATGGAACAAACAGACTGCAAAGTTGGCAGTATGGGCATACTGCTGGTCCCATGTCAGTTGGGTGCGGCACCCCCCCGGGCCAGGAAACATGTGGTGATATGGAGCGAAAGGGAGTCGTACAGCCGTTGTATCCTCTCCTGTGGCAAGTCAGCCCACAGCTGTTGTAACTGGCCCTCGAGTTCCTGCAGATTGGCACTGGGTCTGAGTTGATGTCTGAGCTAATCCCACACATATTTGATAGGGGAAAGATCGGGGGACTTGGCTGGTCACGGGAGGACCTCAACATGATGCAGGCAGTCCATAGACACATTGTCTTGTTTAAAGACTGCACCGGGGTTCTGTCTCAGAAGGGGTAAGACATGCGGATGCAGGATGTCATTGACATAGTGCTGTGCCATTAGGGTCCCTCGAATCACTACCAGAGATGACCTGAAGTCATACCCTATGGCTCCCCACACAGTGATGCCAGGAGTAACCCCAGTGTGTCTCTCCATAACATTGGCAGGATTGGTCTTCTTCCCTCAGCGCCGCCATACACGAACACAACGGTCATATCTCGGTACTGCAGAACCAAGATTCATCACTGAACATGGTACGATGCCACTCGTCATCAGTCGATGCCTCCCGTTTATGGCACCACTCCAAATGCAGCCGTCTCTGCGCTGGTGTTAACGGCAGCCTATGCATAGGTTCTGTAATGCTTGCTGCACAATACGACGATCCTCCCTTGATTTGGTCTGTCTTGGGCGGAACCTTCACGACGTGTTTGGGTGCCTTCACATGGCCATTGGTTCCGACTGTGACATCTGCTTGCCCCACATGCCGGGCACGACCACCCGGTCATGCAAACCCACAATGCGACCCCTATCAAACTCCGTCAAGTGCTGATAATGCTGCCCTATGCGTCTAAGAGGCATCCTCTGTGTCTGGTGACTAGAGCTGGTCCTTGTAAATCGAGTCATTTACGCACCCATCACTGGTCTGTATGTGTACCAAATAACATCCAAATTGGACCATTACTTCTGGGTGCTTAACTTATTTTGTCACTGAGTGTAGTTGATTAGTTTATTCGGATAGTTAAGTAATTTGAAGTATGCTTGAGAAACACCCATAACGATCCTCTCATATTGGCTCTTGTTTTCTTTACCGCCATTTTTCCGCCCAGTACTGTAAAGCTGCCTAGCGAGGAGTAGGTCACAGATAGAGAGTGTGATCTTGCTACATACACATCTCCATTATTGATACCTACACTGAGAAGGGCATGGGTGTTTGCTGCAGATGGCTGATGCCCACTGTCTGCGGTTTCAGTTCTCTAGCTTTATCATTCAGTGTTTGTGATTCTCTTTTTTGAGTTGCCAGTATAAAACCTGGGTAGATGTAGCCTTATGGGACATGCTGCAGTGAAACCCCACTGTTCTTTTGCAAGAAAAAAGCATCAGTCTGTTTTCATTTTTGTTGTCTATGTGTGGCTCAGAATAATTTTCAGAGGAAAATCAGGCAGAGGGCTACTCTTGGGGGTCTTCTGACTAACCACAATGTTACAGGCTCAATATCTGGCATGAGGGTAGATAATGAAGGCATGGAGATTTGTAGAACAATTTAATGGCATTCAGTCATATTCAGTCTTATTATGTTAGTCTGGTTTCAGCTTTTTTAATTTTAAATGTGCAAAGTTAAAAACTTCCTTTTCAGGAGCACTGGAATTGGGATTAATGGACAGCTTGGAAGTATTCTGGAACATACAAGTTTGTGTCTGAAGAGATGAGGGGGAAAAGTTATTTTAAACTTTTAAAGACAGTTTCCATGAAAACCATTACGTTACAGAATGATTAATTATATTTATGATTTACGTTTTCTGTGTAAACAAATTAAATACGAAAGTCCCCGACCTTCATAAGTTACTGTTATTTTTATTTAGTCAGTTTTTTTGACTAATAAATAAAATATAACATTTGACAGGATCAAACAGCATATGAATTTGCTTATAAGCCTCTTGAAATTGTGTGGTGATGCTAGTACTTGGCCATTGGACACTAATATTGTTTATTCACTTGGAGATTCCATGCATCACAGCTGCCAATATTCTAGCAAAATGAAAATGTCACATTTAATCAAAGTCAGTCATGAGCAATTAGAAACATGTTAAATGACTGAATTCATCAGTCTAGGAAATCATCTACACATTATTAATTTCCCATTTGTCCTAAAGTATGATTATTTCAAAAAGACACTTTAGTTCTTTTGGTTCCATTTTTGTTAGTCACAAGTAAGAAGATGGTAAGATTTGTTATATTTTTTCCCAGCATTGGACACATTATTTGTGCAATTTACACGAAAGCCAAAAGCAGATTCAGTATATTAAAAGTAAATGAGAAAGAAAGAATTGTATTAATGTAATAAAAAAAGTAATATTAAAATACTGCACTGAGATTATCATAATTGAGTCAAATACATTATATATCCGCTGTGGAAATTGCACTCAGGGTTTTTAGATCAGACTTGGAACTAATATTATTCAGAATATTACATATACATCTAATCGCTATACAAAAAAAAAAGAATGGAACTGATTACAAAAACAGGTTAAATTCGAACAGCTGAAAAAGCTGAAAAGAAACAAAAAATTTACAATAAGGTGCAACATCTAACAATCTTTCATTGAAATTATAGAATGTGAAAGGGCCGGTAAATGGTATGGGCGACACAGGGGGCAGCTGAGGGCACCAACTTCTGAGGAGGCGCCGACTTAGCAGCCAATTTCACTGTGCCTTGGGCAGGCAGTACCAATGGTGATGTTCGCCTGGAGTGCCACATTGAGTAGGACTGGTAGTGGAATGTGCTATTAAACATTGTATATTTGATGTCGAACTTGTCTGGTGTTAGAAAAATAAATCTGATGTTTTATTTTTAACTGAATACTAAGTCATATTTCAAATATTACAGTACATTAGGGTTAACTTAGCATTAGGGTTAGCGGAGGAATATTTGTGCATTGTTGATAATACAATAACAATACATTTACTAAAAAGTTAAATATTATGAATAATTCCATTATTAGGTATTTGGTATAAATACACATATACACATTTTTTTTTATTCTGAAAAACATTATTAAGAATAAAATAAAGATGTAATACACTTTCTAAGTTTCACAGTGTGTAGTCTGATACGGCTCAGTTGCCCCAGAACAAATGCAGGAAAGTACATAATAAGTTGAGTAATGAGGAACTGCACTAAACTAAACTGCTTCTTAATATTTCTGAAGCTACTTCATGCTTCTCACCCATTGTCATCACAGGCTACAAAAAGTCTTGTACGGATGAGAAAGATGCAACTAAAAGTTCTTCAAATACTCAGTTAAGTTAAAGGTCATTATATGTATTTTTACTATGACTGCTCGGAAAATCCAGGGGAAAATGGAAAAATCAGTGCTTTGGCTTGGTTCAGGTATTCTAAAAGGAATGCCCAGATAGTTTTTGACTATGTAAGATCAAAGAAAGAAATATAACTTTTACTGAATGATATTAAATACATTGTGGGAGACAGTCCACATTTTGCTGTGTAGTCCAGATATATTTGGCCCCGAATGTGTATGAATTAGTGCATCGTATCAGTGCTTTTATAACTTAAGGCAATGGATTTCTGCCTGTGGCAATGATCTTTCCCTTTTGGGCTTTAAACAGCTACTAGGAGTTATCTGCAGAAGATAAAGAAGCAACAGTAGGGTAACTCGAGGACTGAACCACAGGTTGGATTCTTTTATGTAATGGGAGCCCAAAGCCAAAGGGACGAAGATGCTGGGTGACAAATGAGACAGGCAAGTATACAGAATGTATAAACAGTGATCAGGGAGTACAGAAACCAAAGCATCGGGAACTCAAAGTCCAGGAAATGATGTGGTGAGCAACAGACTAGGCAGAAAAGAGACCAGGCAGGGGGCAGGCAAAGACTAATAACCAGGAAAAAGAGAAAAACTGCAAAACAGAGAATTCACCGAAGACAGCAGTGCTCTGAATTTCTCTGAAATCTCATAAGGACTGGAGTTAGACTTCTGTTCACGTTTCATTATTCATGGTAAATGTAGATTTACATTTTGCCCTGTGCCTAGGTGATTTTTCAAATTTCCACTGCCTTTCTTGACCTTTCTAAAATACTGTGTCATACACAGAGTGAAAACCTGTATGTAACTGTGTGTAACTTCCTCTGTTCTGGCAATTTTTTTGCCTTTCCAATTGTTTCTCCAGCCTGTAGTATTTGTGACTTGTCTACTGGTGTCTACTTACTGAACTCCCACTTTTTGCTGTTCAATGGATGTCACTGTGGTACTAGATGGTGGTATGACCATGGAAAGTATTTAAGGATAGTTTTGAATTAGCTGGTTTAGGGACAGTGGCTTTCTAAAAGGTAGCCTTCAGAGAATATCGGCATGGTTCCCATAATGCAGAGCTCTCCTTGCTCATGCAAAGGAACAACTATTCACTGCAACAAAGTGACTGTTTCTATTGTAAATAAAAGTAATTCTTATTCCACAGGCTGCATTATGCCTCCAGTATGGTGCATGAATATGCATCACATAATTTTGGCTGGAAATGTATACTTTTTTCTCTTTCCTGCTCTCTAAAACAGACTCTAGTTCTGCTTTCAAAAACAGTCACATACAGCCTCCTTTCATTTATGTTAGCTGTAGCCGGAGTTCAATTTCATGCTAGTTTCTCAGAATAAAAATGTTTCTAGTTTATTTTTTAAAATTTCAGCCTGCTTCTCAAAGGCATAAAAAAATATTTTTCCCTCTCCTACTGATAATTGTCTTTCTATTTCTCTTTCATTCTGTATTGCCAATTATGAGACTTTCCCACCTAATATAAAGACTGCTGGAACTGGAAACTTTCTTCATATTGTTCAAAGATAGATAATGAATATATATATATAATGAATAATGAATCCATTACATGCTCATCTGTCTTCACCTCTCTGTGTGATTTATGTTCGTCAAATGTCTTTATATTACTCTTTTTTAAAACATTCAAAAAATGATGCGTGGCTGTCTAGGTTTAATCCATCATAGTGGCCTATGTGGGCTTGGTGTTTCCTACAGACATTCTTGGCTTTTTCTTACCCTGAAATCCTGTGTTAAGTACTGGTGCCCTTTTATCTAATCTCCCGGAGTACACTAGCCAGACTAAAACCCAAGACAGAGTTCCTCCATCCATGTAAAATCATCATGGCTACTATATCGAACCAGACCCTGAAATAAGCCTTGAAGCTCAGAAATGTAAGTTTTGGTAAGCTCTTGATTCAGTTCACTGTGTGTTCATCCATATGTGGTTACAGTGGTTACTTTCCCTTGCCTTATCTCTCTGTTACAATATGTTCCATTGGGGCTATAATCAATGTGCCTATCAGCCATTTTGTTTAGAAAGCACCTTCCACTTTACAAATCCCCTGCCCATGACACTTCAGAAAGCAGCTTTACTTGCACTTTGGCAGCTGCCAGAACTGTCTGCTTGGCCAGCAGGTTATGCTGATTTTCTAAATAACTTTAACTTGTCTTCATTCTAGTACATTTGCACCTGCTCATTGCATTATCTTTTCAAGTATGCTTTTATTTGTCCTTTTCCTTCAGAGTAGATGCTCATAACGACTACAGCCGATTTTTCATTTAGGCTGCCTACTGTACAATATGGACTCTGAATTCTAACCTTTGGTAGTTTTAATTCTGTGCTCAATGCTATATTAGCCTAGACAGGGAACAGTAAATTCATCAATGTTGGATAAGAGATTAAAATAAAGCACACATTTTTCTGTTCCACTACTACATCTGGCCTTTAATTGATCCAATCCTTTGGTGGCTACTGTAATTTACAAGCTTGTACAGGGATTAAAAATGATAGGAGTGGGCTTAGGGGTCTCCATTTGTTATTTTATTTGCTTGTTTGTGTAGTATTTTTTACTGAAATAACATACCAACTAAACTACTACTTAATGATTCATCTTTGCAAGGGCTTTAAAGTTACCTGCAATCATTTTGACCTTAACTGTAGTTTATTCTTCATTAGACTATTAACAGATGAAGAGAATCTAAGTTTTGACCTTAACCCAGCAGAAGCCTTGCGCCATGACCTGAATTAAACAGCTTGAGAAGCACAGCCCAAAATGCCAAATCGTTGAAGCAGATGTGTAAATATAAACAGAAAACCTATAACTAAAGGTGTGGGACTCATGAATGTCAATAAACAAAGTACATCCATCCATCCATCCATTATTGTAACCGCTTAATCCCCACCGGGGTCGCGGGGGGCCCGGAGCCTATCCCGCGAGCAACGGGCGCAGGCGGGACCCAACCCTGAGCGGGCGCCAACACACCGCAGAACAAAGTATATCCATGTACTAAAAGCTATATCAATCTTCTGTTTAAGTAACATTTAGTTGCTTTCTTGTCACCAGTTGTTTTTATTATTTAAATATTAGAAAATAAAACAAAATTTCTAAATCCTTGTCTGATTGGCAGGTCAGCTGTTAATTCTGGACAATGGAAACTCAACAGGTGCAATAATTGAAAGGATTCCCAAATGTCACTGATTTCAGTAAAATGCCCCCAGGGCACCAGGAACCTAGTTTTCCACACTAGCAATGATATAAGGCCATAGCAATAAGGGCTATTAACATGCTTCACGTGAATGTGTAGTACTCGATGAAGCTCAACGAAAATGTTAGAATATAAGTATGCCCTTATCTGTAGATATACTATGCATCAAAAAGCACATGCTTAAGAGCCGAGATCTTTCCTAAGAAGAGGTTGATTCACAGTACAACCCAAGTACCTTTTTCTCTTAAATAAGCTCTGAAATAATAATGTAATAAAATTAGGGCTGTCAAAATTAACGGGTTAACGCGGATTAATCCATCAACATGATTAATCTGATTAAAATTTTTAACGCGATTAACCCATCTGCAGTGCAGAATGACTCAAAGTGACAACATGCGGCGTCCCATTTCTCGGAGATCCAAGAAATATCTCGGAGCAGCACAGAGGATCCCGAGTTCAGAATCCAAGATGGCTGTGCCCTTT
>JAODKC010000044.1:17786592-17803684 GCA_026777985.1 Mormyrops attenuatus | reverse complement strand
GTGTTGCTACGGAGTTTTATACGTAAAGCACCGCGCGTAATGTGTTATCAACTGATATTGCTAACAATGGCAATTAAGCAGGCTAGAATTGGATTTCATGATTAGTCGGATTATTTGTCAGATTTACGGTAGTTCGGGCTAATTGTAATTGAACGAAGATAAAGACTGAGGTACCTTAAATGTGATTAATATAGAATAAAAATTTATTATATTTAATCGTGATTCATCTAAATTAATCCACAGCAACCCTGTGGTTAATCTGATAAAAAAAATGTAATCGTTTGACAGCACTAAATAAAATATTCATTATGTTTATAAATATTGATATTGCCATGTGATGGACTGGCATCCTATCCAGAGTATACCCTACCCTTATGCCGTTTGCTTCCTGAAAGACTCCAGCCTCCCTCTCCAATATAAATGATTGGAAGATCAAAGGATGGAATAGTGCTTCTTTATGTTATCTCAAATTCAACTTTAGCCGTATTAGTTACACATATTATTGACATTAATTGATAGTGGATGTCAGAAATCAGCTGTTTCTTTTCAGAACTCACCTATATCAGAGGATCAATCCTGGTAATTCAATAAAAGGCCAAACTCCCATTAAATGTGTTGTAGTTACAGAAAGTCATATCCAGGTGTTGAACACACAGTCAGTGTTTCAATAAAAGGCTTTGCTTGGGAATTATAATTTGGCAATACTGGAAATTTTTGACACATTTGACCTTTATAACATTTTTGTATTCAATGACTAGCTCCTATTCCCCCAAAGCTAATAGGGCAGAATAAATAATTGACAGAAAAGAAAGTTGGCAAATGTGCTGCTCAACATATTGCAGGTTTGAAGGCGGGGGCCCCATAAGCCATGGCTCATCACAGTCCCGGTGGTATGAGTGTCTCACTGAAAAGAGGCAAGTAAATAACTTATCTGACGGAATAACTGATGAGCTAATCAGTGAGACACTTTAAGAGTATTAAGCATTTACTGAAAGGTCATTAATTGAATGCATTAGTTCTATACTCCTATTTTCCTCTGAGCCATGTGAGCTGCTAAACAAAAGTATATTTTATTTAGAAGGGAGATAGTAAAATCTAGACACAATCCAGCAAAGCTAAGAAGCTTTGGAGTCAGTAAGACATAGAATTCCTGTTTAATGGTGTCAACAGCTCGCTGAGTCCATGCACAGACAAAGAGGGTGTGCCAAGGAAGTAACATTGTAGTACATTCAATGTATCATTCTATTAATTATTCCATATGCAATATCCCATGTGTATTATAAGTCAAAAACTCCTGAAACAAAGACTGCCTGGACACTACCAGGCACATGTGAGGTTAGATGATGCACTGATCTGCAGGATCCTCTGAGCCTACTACCACTGTGATTAAATGTTCTTTGACTTCTCCAATACATTCAACACCATTCAGTTTTTTCAACTGGGGAACAAGTTCAAGGAAATACCGGTTGTTGACCCTACAGCTAACGATGATGGCGATGATGCTCCACGCCTGTGAGACCTGCCACCATCCAGGAAGTTAGCATGGAAATGGTTGTGGTCATGCAAGAGTGTGGAGGGTCTGCACAAATTTCAGATAGGACTGACTGCAGCCATAGATGATCTGTTTAAGGAAGGCCAGACCTGGTTATTCTTTTTGAGAAAGCAAAAGGTCATTCAAAGTACTGGGGTATGTTCTAAAAGCAAAAATTCTAAGCAAACAACCCAATTAATCGGGAGTATTGACTACTGGAGTCACCCTGTAATATCCATAAAGATGATACCAACCCCCAAATCAATGGCCAATCTAAGTATAACCATGCAGTAGAGAAATCTAAGTTTAGGAACACTTGACCATTTAATATGATGACAACTATTAATATGTGTTGTATGTGTAACCTCTGGGACAAGCCAGAACAGTAATACAAAATATGTCACATGGCACTGCCCAGTATCAAATGGTATTCAATGAAATAAAACACGTTTTAAATAGCATTTTTGATGAAAGCTTCTTTCAGTTCTTTAAACTGCTAGATTTGAAGCCCACAATATATACACCACTAACACTGCAAGACTGCTAGGTACAATACAGGCAAGAAAAGAGAGATATTCTGTTAAAAGTAAATGAACAAAAGGATAAACTGCTATGTGTTTCTTGTATTTACCAACAAAAGTCCTGTATAAGTTTGCAGTGCCACAGTTGCCTCTTATAATTCTTAATTTGATTTATTAAAATGAATGGTAATATATAACAATAGAAATGCCATAGTTATTATTGCATGTGATTTGTTTACTCCGTTTTTTTCTGTGTGAAAACTAAAACCCTCTTACAGGCACAAGCTCAGTCAGCCTGCACCCTATTTATGCATTTTCATAAAGCCTCAGTAAAATCAGGGTAACCTTTTAAATATAGAACACTGAACATTATACATGCAGCTTTACTTTTACCAACACAATGAGCTCTTTTTACAGATCCCCCCAGCCTCCAAAACAGTTTTAGAGGTAGTAATTTATATTTTTGTGCATGCTACAAGAAAACAAATGTCAAAAGTAATGCATAACAGAAAGCTACAAATTATTATAAGGACACAGTTATCAGCAGATTACAGGTTGTCAATTCTTTAGGACGATATTCTTGAAATACAAAAAGGCAATACTTTACGGTAAATGAGAATGACTAGCTACATCTAGCAGATATTTATTACTGATCTTAGGTTTTGTTTTCCTCTCACTGGGGTACATTTTTCTTTCAGTCCATCCATCCATTAATCCATCTTCCAACTGTGTCTGTCCATCAATCCATCTTTCAAATGGGTCTTTCAGACATTAGTACAATGTTTGAATATTACATCTATAGTTCTGATTTTTTAAACACTGCTTTATGAATATACTCGTACTTTCTTATGCTTGAGGTTGACAATATTTTACTATGCTCATGAAAGGTTGATGCTGGTAACATTTTACTTGAGTGGGGCACAAATAATGTTGGAGAATAAATGTAACAATAATGTAATGAGTGAATAATGTAGTGAGTTACTAAGTCCACTCAAATAAAGTGTTACTGTTGATGCCTAATATTAATATAGGTAAAAAATTTAGATTTGAAAACATTCCGGTAATACTTTACTTGAGGAGGCACAAGTAAATAGTAACTCAGTTACAGTACTACTCAAGTACAAACAAATCATGAACAAAATACATGAATCATTATGATTAATGATGAACGAACATGGGATCAGCATGTAACTAACACTTAATTTCTGGTTAATTAATACCTTAATACATTAATACATTAGGTAAGAAAAGTGTTACCCCTTTAAGTGTTACCAACATTTCTTGGTGAAAATGGATTACAACTGGATTTTACGAATGCCTTCTACTACAGAGTTTAAGACGACGATCGTATGCTTCTTTCTCCATTACTCCACCATTATTCAAAAATCTATTCACAGCCTAATGGGAAATCAAAAGCACATGCACAGGCAACCGCATTTATAACTGTTGTCTGCTTTCGATTATATCTTGGCTGGCATTACTGCCTGTATCATTACCCAGGCCATGAAGATGTACACAACATTTAGAGACTTTTTTTCCCCTGAGTTATCATGCTGCACCTCACAAAGACTCACCAGACCCAGGTAGTGTTCATATAGTTCTTTTTTTTTTTAATACCCATTGTGCCTTGGTTTTGTGGTCTGACATTTATTTCTCATACTTAAATGTTCATTTTGTTTTTAACTAGTATTTATTTAATGCACACATACAGTAGATAAAAAAATGTAAACATCGCTTCATTCAGGAAAATTTTCATCAAGTTCTCAAGAAATCAGCTGAATCACCGTGCTGCTATCCATCTAGTCATTAATCTTATTGACATATTCCAGTATAAACCAGGCATAAGTTCAGCTTCTACCATTTCCAGAACTGCAATCATAATTCATAATTCATTCTGTGCCTTTTCTGTCATCTGCATTATTATAAATGATAAAAAAAAACATTGTTTCAAAAACTCTGAGTCTTTTCATTTGTGGGTTTAAGTTTTTTAAAAAAAAATATTTCTTTTGCATTTCCCTGGCATCAGAAAACAAAGACCAACACACACAAACACAAATGCACAAAAAAGCAATATTGCTATACATGATAACGCATAATTCAGCATCTAGATCTCACAATAAGTTATCTCACAGAAGGTGTTCTCCACTGCAAACATTTCTTCTTAAAGTGGCTGCTAAAGGACAGAATAAAGAGCATTTTCAACCTACCTGTCTTAGTGCTGGGGTGGAACACAAAGCTGAGATTATAGTATGCATCATTAAGGTCTTATAAGTCAATTTACAGTTATCAAAACAATAAATTCCGCATAATGATGTGCACTAGTTGTAAATGTGAAATGGTGTGAAGCTGTATTTTCAAAAGAAATAATATCTGGCATGAAATAAAATATTAAATTGTCAAAAAGTAAGAATGTTATCTAAAGCAATATAAATATTATAGAGAGTATATATAAAATAATTGAATATGTATGTAAAATGCATGGAAAACTATTCTTCTAAAGGAAGCATTACAAATATTATTATTATTACAGTATCATCATCATCTGTGGCAGTTAACAACAAGCATGATATTAACGCCTAATAGTTTGCACAGACACCCAGCACATGACCTAGAAAAAAATGATGAATATTTATGACAGGCCTCTGTGTAACTTTGGCCTTAATGCTTCCTCTGACATGTGTTGCTGAGGTTAATCTGTTGTGCTGAGCAGTGCCAGGTTCTGTCCCAGCTGTGCTGGCATTGCCACAAGTAATTGATGGGCTGGCAGGGACCCGGTGCTCTTTTACCAACAATGCCCACACCCTGTGTCATAGAGCCATCACCCTCTCATGCATTATTACACCTGCACAAGAGATAAAGGATGCTAGTCTAACCCCACGGGCACCTTCAAATCATGACCAAATTACTGGGCTGTGTGATACTTCTCAAGTTGAGGGGTTTCTGACAACAGATTTAACTTTAATACAAGGTGCCATAGAGCTGGAAGTGCACATGTGAGTTGCATTCTAGTATAAATTCAAATTTCAGGTTTTTAGGTCTCTAGGTGGTGCCTTGTCCTGCATTATCAGTGTTTGCAGTCATTTAATATCAGCTGTTCATTAGTTATTCTCCCTTGTTTACAAGAGGCATTTCACCCTATAACTGGACTTTTGCTTACTTCTACCTAAAGTTATCTGACAAGGACTGTATTAGAGTATGTCAATAGAAACAAATTAATCTTGAAATGTCAAAAACTAGAAAAACAAAAAAAAATCAAGACAATCACAGAAAGTAAAATACATAATGAAACTTGTTTAGAATTCTATTTTCTGTTTTTTTGAACAAATTTGTCTATTACTTTTTTCCTTTCTCACCATGTTCCATACCATATGAAGTAAAAGTGATTAATTGTCATTATTGACACACAACAGTACACAACAACAAAATGTGTCCTCTGCATTTAACCCATATGGGACATAACAGGGGGCAGCTAATTCAGCACCTGGGGAGCAGCTCTTGGGGGTGCTACCTTGCTGTATGAGGGATTTTAACCAGCAGCACAAGTGTGCTTCCCTAACCATTAGGCCACCATTGCCCCAATCGCATTTCAAACACTCCATACTGCTACCCTTTCTGCCTTGATCTTTCTGATAATTGTCTTATTTTGACTCTAAAGCAATAGTCATTCAAGGAACAATATTTTTAAAGGAAATCAATAACTAAACTCACTCAATGATAAGAGGTCTCAATTAGAAAGAGAATAAAAGAATTTTGGAGTTTGGAGATTAGCTTTTAAGTTACATAGTTAGGTGGGGAGTTGTAGTTTGGTAATACCTCTCCTCCTGCGAGCCACAATAGCCAGGAGCGGGTTACTCAGCTAGAACCAGGTTTTGCTAGTGATGGGAGACCAAGGGGAATAAGACATGGGAACGTTTAGGCAACGTGAAGACAGGCTGAACAGAGGTGGCCTAAATATATAGCTTATGTAGGCATGTGTGACAGGGAGTGAAATCGCGCCTGTCACTGGTTATCTCAGCCTCCATGCTTAGGCAGGGGAGTACGACATTAGTCACTTCTGGGCAAGGTTATGTTAAGAGCTTTTGAAAAATAGATGAATGACAAGTTTCCAGGAAAAGATTACTTTCTTAGCAAAGTATTTTTAAAATGTATGTTTTATTTTGTGTTTTTACTATAAGTTACAAAAATGAATTTTATTCATACGGTATTGATTCTCTGAATAAATGTATGATTTCTTTTGTAAACCCCTAAACACTATGGTCCCTTGGATTCCTATTTGGCTGTTGGCATCTTGATAACTTTTCCATATTTAATTTCCATCTGTACATGATGGATCACTCTGTGGAAAAATAAGATATTCAGTGATCTGGAAGCATAGGCATACTGAGGCTGAGACTGGCAGAATAAAAGTGGTACAAACTTGTACAGTTGTGTGTAGAAAAATGTACTTTTTGAATGTATGTCTTTTGATTTTGCAAGGAGAATTTCTAAGCTATTAAATTCCACCCATCCATCCATCCACCTACCAACTGTTTCTCCATCTCTATTATTCACATCTTGTCACTTTTGAGTCAGGTTGTCTTAGGAATAATAAAAGAATGATTTTGGGTGATTTAATATGAATTTTTACATTCTCATACCAAGAACAAGTCGTTATTATATTGAATTACTCTGCAAAGTTATTTCCAGTGTTTATCAATCAAAAGTACATTTTTGCTTCTAATTTCTTACTCATCTCTAACTTTATTTTGGCTAACCCAGCTGGAAATTTAAATTGTGATTACTCATTATCTTCAGAGGTATCAAAGCAATGAAAAATCTGAATCTATGCAGGCAGGTAGGTCCTAAATCCATCCTTTTTATGATTGTATTTGCTTCGATAAAACTATGAGTTTGACAAAAGATAACTGAAATTCTGTATAGTGAATTCATATGAGGGCGTATTGATAAAGAAGAGGTTAAAAAAAAACAGAACAAAACATAAATAAGAAATAAAGCAACTCCTTGACATATACTTTTTCCTCTCTTTCTGCCAGCCCATCTTTCAGCTGGAGATAACTCAGTGCTATATGGGACATGCTAAGTGGCTTGAATGATGGCAGCTCTATTTTCAGCTGGCTTCCTACTGTAAAAAATTGACGAATTTCCTGTTCCCATCTCTGCCCTTCAACATCACATGTGTATATATAGAGAATAAAATGGGTTATTATCAGACTGTTCGCACCCTTCATAAATCAGAATTTAGAAAACATTACAGCATGTAACATGACTATCGATGAAACCGATACATGAATGTAGTTAGATCACGTGAACTGTAAGCTTCCCATAACTGCAAAATTAGGTTCTGCAGAATTACATTAGTTCGAACATGATCCCAACACTCTCTAGACATTACCCTTACTGTGTAGTCATTAAGTGATTATATTGTTATAATACATAAGAAACAAAATAAATATTCTGAAAAAGACTCAGAGGCATGTAGGACAAAAGTAATAAATTAATAAATATAATAAAAATAAATTGCTACAATAAATTTGTTACATTGAATTACAGTATTCATCTTCTCTAATTGATCTAAATAACTTAATAGCTACATCTGTCAACAAATATATAAGGACAGCATAAACCTATAGTTTTTAGGTGACCCATTCAATATAGTTATTTTTTAAATGACTATTATGGAAAAAATATCATGAAAATGAGTTAAATTACATTACAAAGACATTTAACATAAATTAACAAATATACATTGTGTCCATTGCAGTCCCAGATTACACAGCATTGTTTGAGGACATGATGAACCTCTGGCAGCGTCTGATCTGACTAAATGTCTGGTCAATTTGTAATGCTTCATCATCATTTCACCTACTACCCCTCCTGGGACATAGACCTCCAACAATGGATCTTCAGGCATCTTGGTCCTGGGCTTTCTGCCCCAGTTGACTCCAGATGTATCCCTTTCTTTTGGCAGGCAGGTGTTAATGAAGGTCCCTTTCTTCATTATTGTCACTGTTGTCTTCCAAGTCTCTGATCTAAATTGGAGAACAAACTTAACATTGGAATTGAACAGCCTGACCTTTGTTTGTAGAGCCAGTTCCTTAGATTTACAGACGTTCTTCAGCTGAAGGAATGCTGCCCTTCCCTTGCCGATTCTTGCCTTGATGTCAGCGTTGGTTCCACCTAACTTATCGACGATACTGCCCAGGTAGATGAAGGCTTCCACCTCTTCCAGAGTCTGGCCTTCCAACTTGATCGGGTCAACTGTGGTAGTGTTGACCTTCAGGATCTTGGTCTTCCTCTTGTTGATGTTCAAGCCTACTTGTGTTGCGGTGGTTGCCAAGCTGTTAATTTTCTCCTGCATCAGTTGATGGGTTTAGGACAGTAGTGCCAGGTCATCTGCAAAGTCCAGGTCATAAAACTGCGTGAAGGGTGTCCACTGTATTCCTGCTCTCATGTGTGCCATTGATGTCTTCGTTATCCAGTCCTTACTGCATTGTCATTATTATTATTACTGCATTCAGCCTGCTAATAAAATCAAGTTAAGAAAATCCCTTAAAACAAAACAATGATCTTCAAATATGGTATTTTAATATAGTGTATTTCAAAACAAAGATTAACACTATTCCAGCAGTTCTGAAACGTGATTTGAATAAAAATTCAAATGTCATTCAGATGTTTGATTATGCAGAACATTTCATTAAAATGATTCTTGGCATACAGTTCAGTACTGGGAGAGTTGCCAACATCAAAACAACTTTTACACAACTTTTACACTTTTATTGTCTCCGCACACATATTTATAAGACATAGACAAATGAACAAGTAAAATTAAATAATACATGGATCAAATAAATTAACAAATAGATACATTCCAATGGAAAATTCCAATGTTTCCCAATTTCATCAAACAAAAACATAAATTATTGAAACAGTTTCTATGTTTCAATATCCTCAAGAAGTTTAATATTCCAGTATTAAAATGTGCAGAACTTAGAATTTAGCATTTTCAAAATGTTTTCTAAACAGGAGAACAAAAGACCCCTAGAACTGTTTCAAAGACAAAGGGCACCATCTATCTTGATGATACTGCAGAAAATATCCATATCCTTGAGATATTATCATAATATGATAATGGGAACAGCTTGCATAGGCCCTAGAAATGACATAAAATCTGCACTGGGGTGTCTTCTGTTTTCTTGCAAACTCCCATCTGATTCCTAGCTAATGAAAGATCACTCTGAAACCTTGAGTGCAAGAAGCATTATGCCTAACCATGTTACATGGAAGGGGTAATAAAAACCTGTTATTTTTACATTGTAGGGATCATTTTTCAGGTCTACACAAAGATCTGTGAATCCAATCAAAAAACTAAAAATGCCAAAAGTCTCGTATTTTGTTTGGTTACTTATGGCTAAGGTTAGAGCTGGGTCGGGTTAAGGTTGTCATTGTTTGGATTAGGGTTTTGCCCTTAGAATTGAATGGACAGTCCCCACAAAGATATAAATACAGGTCTGTGTGTGTGTGTGTGTGTGTGTGTGTGTGTGTGCGTGTGTGTGGAGCTATATCATGACCTGCAACCTCCCCAGTACATTAACTAGGTCCTGCAGAATTAACGTTGTTTATTGTTTGTCTACCTGGGGTGAGTTCTCCACAACATTCTTAGCGCTACATCATTCGTAAGTTCTGTCTTATGTTGTACCTTAACATTCCAAGGTGTTGTCCAAAATGTCCTTAGCTAAGTATATATATACACGACAGATAATTTCTTAAGGTTTGTCGGAACCACTCTTAGCTCTCACTTATTGATGTTGTCAGCTCATACCACTACTGGTACCGTCTGATCATGCCTCTGATATGAGCAACATGTTGTTAAGCAATATGCACTCTAATGATTCAACAATTGTTGGGGGGGGAGAGGGTGTGGTGTGTATCAAGACAATACATCTTGGAAGGATGCAATGTCCAAAGATGTTAATATCATTGTAAAAAAATAAAGAAAAGATTTCATCATTTAGAATAAGGCTAACAGGGGACAGTTAAGGGATTAGTTTCACAACTAAACAAAGCTTAGACGCAGAACCAGTGCACAACTTCAGTAAGGTATACCTTTGAAGTCTTCATAACAAACTAAGGCACGGGTGTCAAACTCCAGTCCTGGAGGGCATTTGACATACCTGATTCAACTCCTTGTGTTAATTACCACACAAATCTTGAGCTGAATCATTTGTTGTGGAGCAGGGAAAGAATTAAGCTATACAGGACTCCGGCCCTCCTGGACTGGAGTTCGACACCCCTGCACTAAGGGATGCCGTTAATGGAGAACACACACCTGTTTTTGTTGCTTGCTTGTTTCTCTGCCAAATATTACTAATACAGCAGACCTATTTCTTATTTCTGTAGACCACAATATACATAGTGCCCGTGACTGTATTTTTCATGTTTGTAACAGTTTATTATATGGATATAGATTAAAAAAAAAAAGTATGCTGTAAAGAAACCTGAAATACTGAATTTCAGCTATTTGTTTCAATATAAGTTATAAGGACACACCCTGCTTGACATTAGCCTTAGTAAGGTACATTTTCTATAAGACTAATCCACTGTAAGTGACATTAAGGACATTTTGATGACACTGAGGGAAAAAAAAACAGTTTTCACATACAGTATTAATTATGTGAAAAAAACATACAAACATTGTCATTGTGAACAATGTCATTGTGATATATGGTATTGTGAAAGATAAAATACATAGGACTGTTTTATTTAGAATGCCAGGCTATTTTGGTTAACTATTGCATAAGTGCCTCCTACCAATCTGTCAAGCACCTGCAGGTTTCCAGTTGCCAGTAATGAGATGTGCACCTTTCCTTCAGTCATTCAGAGATCCCATTCTTTCTTGGTGCTCTGTCATCTGTGTCTGTCAGGAGAACCAAGCGGTGTATATTATAGACAACAAATACAACGAACAATTGTAATTGAAAGCAATTAATAACAACAGCACTAATACAATTCAATTTTATTTAGCCCTCCTAATAACATATTCATATATTTGAATTATTCATAATAAACTTAAACAGTTATGAATAGACAATATTATGGCTAACCCAACTTTCAATATTTTACAATATCAAATCAATCAAGAAATAGCTTCATTGCAGAGCAGAAGAAATGGGTCTTAGAAACTAAGAGTCTGGTGAGTGACTGTTTCCGCAAATCAAATCACACTATATATATATTAAGACCATCTTGACCTACACCACAATAATGGAAAACAGCTGTGAACCTTGATTGATTTTTTTCTTCTATAGGAGCTCAAAGCCAAACACAAAGACTTGATATACAACAACCCATAGAAGGTATTATACAAAAATCAGGTGGAACTGAAAAAAAGATTCCAACTTTATTTGCTTACGAGAAATTTCTCTCCAACAGGGTTCACTGTGACATATCTGTTTATTTATAGGAAGGACAGAGAAACAGGGGAAAGGCTAAACAAAATCGATGGAGAGTGGGCAAGAATCACTCCTGAACAGTGTTAAAAGCTGGTAGCTACTTGCCCAAAAATACTTCAAAGCTGTTATTATAGTGGAAGGTGGCTCTAGCAAATACTAAATAGTGTATGGATTGGATGCAAGGAGCATTTTTCAGTGTTCAGTGTTTGATTTGCTGACTTTGTGAGAGGCTATGTGTTTCCAAATAAATACTGTCAGGAAGAATATGTGTATGGACCATGTGTAATTCAGGCAAATCTGATCATTTTAAGGGGGTTCAATGCTAAAGAACTGAAATATAAAACTTTTAATGAGCATGTCTTAAAATCATGTTTAAAATCACATTTAATCTTTAGACATTTAGTCTTTGAATCAAAAGTCAAGCCATACGGAGCTCGACAAACAGGTAAGAATTATGAAAGTGAACCAGGGTTTTTTGAAATTGAGTTTCAATGATGGGATTTCAGATATTGAAATTTTATCATTTGTTTCTATTTGAATATTTTCATCAGAGAAGGTTACAGGATATATACAGAAGTCCTGAAGTTACATTTAATACGTTTTAATACCTATTTTAATACTTTCTCAATATTTTTTTAAACCAACACAACATTGAATCGCAACTGTTTTGATGTACCCGGTGTTGCCTTTACCATATGTGAATGACTTTGCAATGTCAGAGCTGGGAAACATTGCTTTAAATAGCTATCCAATTCCTTCGTCAGATTTCAACAAGTGGTCTTTAACAGCAGTGTCTACACACGCCACAGAACTTCGGTGTGCAGTGTTGGTGCGGCACCGATAGTCACCTTTTGATCTGCCGCAGGTGTAGCCGTAACGTCGGTTTGGACGGTGGCAGTGGTTTGCGGCGGTGTAACAGTGGTAGCAGCACAAAATATAGAGATTGATAACTGCTCTCCACGTCCATACATTCCAGATTCATGGCTAGTGCATTGCATTTGTGACCAGAGAGAGTTTACCCCCATCCAGGTCATATTTTTTTTTACAAACCGAACAGTAAGCCTGCTAGTTATTCCTACTACTGGTCTTTAAACACCAGGACCTCTAGCCAGTTGTCTGAGAATTTGCATTCACCCATCTCCATGATATGTTTGGTGATCTGAGCGTTTGAGGAGTTTCACAAGTCAGCAAGCATCCAGTTCAGGGTACAAAATGGTTGAGACCTCGAATTATTTTGTTGTGTGTTTTAGATCCTATACTAATTGCATGCTTCTTCTGTTGACACTGCAATTTGCAGGATTCCCCAGCAAAGAGACTGAAGTGAACTAATTGTGGGAAATAATTCAGTTTCCTTTATCATTTGTCTTATACAGTCTCCCCTATAACATCCAGAGACAAGGCCTGTACCATGCTGTAAATACCCATTTAATGCCCCAAAACTAGTTCACAAAGTTTGTAGCTAGTGGTTTTACAACCAGTTAGCTTCTCTCTGTACAGACACAAAATAAACACATGAAGCTCCTTTTGAATAGATGACATTGCTGAGATGTAATATTATTGCGTCTGTGAATACACAAGTTGGACACTTAATTGCTTTGAACATGAAACCAGTCAACTCTTAATTTCAGAAACCCCAGCCCTGTGCTTACATAGCCTGTGGATTACAACAATTAGGAATTCCTTCATTGCTGTCAAGAGACCAATGACAAGCATGTTATTCTCCTCCAAAGGCATGCTTTTGAGAGCACAGAACAGTGTGAAAGAAGTCAAACAGACAAACATTTAGACTCTCATCTCATCTGTAACACAGGACTTCCAGCTGGGAGCTCCTGTTGCTAACAGTCTGGCCTGGAGGCCTTACAGGAAAGTGAGAAATAATCTAAATGTATGAGTCAATCCAATCTTCAGGCAATTTAACAGGGTACTAATGTCTAGTGGTGAGCCAAGTATCCAGTACAAATGAGTACATGGTGTTCTTTCCAAAGCCAATTGTAATCCGATCATAATAGATGAAAATCCTTGTCTGCAGCATTTCTTTTCATTATCTCATTGGATTTCAGTGAAGCAGTGATGCTTATGGTATCCATACAAAACCATTAACTACATGATAATCTCCTTGCCCAAGACCAGTCACTCATGCACCTGAGTAGGACAAAGTTTTCCAGATATCCCTGAGTGATGCTATTTTGTGTTTGACTGGCGTTATATTCAAGAACACTGTATGATATGTGTAAACACTGTTCTGTTGTGTCTTGTATTGTTGTATTGTTTTAAAGTCTGTTGGGGTTTGTATTTAGATGTAGACTTGGGTATTATTATTTTGGTATACCAGAGCAAAGTTCATCATAAGGTACAGACCCCCCCCTCCCACAGCTCAGCAAATTTTATTGCCTAGATATATTGTGCTTGCAAGGGAACTCAAGTAAACACGAGTAAATGAGCCATCTAAGTTGGGGCTGGACACAACACCGGCATATATGATTTTTGACAGTATTTTCAAAGCAACAGTAAAATCCCCCCCCCCCCAACAATTTTGTCACAAATATTCTAAAATTTCGCGGTATATCATATTATAGTAATGCCACTGAAGCCATTTATACGTGGCAATGCATGGATTGTATATGAATTGTTGGTGTTACATGTTAAAATTATATGGTCTATGTAAAATAAACGTTGTTTGTATTCTTACAAGACTTTTTCATATGGGATTATTTAAAAATTTTCAAACCCTATAGAGCCGGTTTGGATCAAAGAGTAAGAGCAAGGTAGCCAACTTGTGCTTAGAACTTGTGGAAACTCCTTCAGGACTGTTGGAGGTGGCTACATTTGGAAGTTGGATACATCTGGAAGCTGCTTGAAAGAATGCCAAGAGTTTGCAATGCTGACATCAAAACAAATGGGCTATTTTGAAGAGTGAAAATTTGAGAAAATTTTGAGATGAACACTTGTCTTAGTCGTTACAATATTTGAGGCCTTGAGGCCTTTTAAGATAAGGTGAATAACACAGCTGCAAAAGAGACAAATGCTTAAAAGCAGGTATATCCACACTCTTTCTGGTATTGTACATGCAGATGCAGTGTCCTTTGCCAAAACTATCATCGGGAATTCAAAGTGCAAATCAAACATTTTATAAACCTAGCAACTTGCGACCGCGTTGTGTGATTCATTTAAATATCCCCCCCCAATTTTGAGCATTGTAGGCAAACTCCTACAAATGTATATGTAATATGGCCTGTCTCAAAATTAACGCTGTTCCATCGCTAACTTTTCACTGCATATCTTTAGTAGATCCCAACAGTCCTATTTTAATGCCAAAAGAGGGTTTGCGCTGGCACAAACAGTAAATCTGTCCCTACATGTGAAGTACTGTCAGTTTTCTTTTTTGAAAGCCACATTCTCAGTTTATTACCTGTATATAGGTCAGTTTATAAGTGAATGCATTTAATGGGAATATGAGACGTGTTGCAAACCTGCATGCATCTCTATGGAAATTTATCACAGTATGCTACAGTATTGTTCTGATGTCTTTTCACTTGCAACCCAAGTGCAAGTGCAGTAATACGTTCTCTTTCATTCTTTTTAGCATGTTTGTAGTTAAACCCTTTTTTCCCCCGGGTAGTATTTCTCATTTTATGCAGATGTTTCTTTCTTTACATACAGCAAAGAAATAGGAGGCTATAATTAGGCTTGTGCTTAACAGGTTGATTTTTTTTTTTACTCACAACACATGCAAGGAAAGGAAGAAACCTAAAGGCTGTGAGAGTGAACTTATATAAACCAGATGAAACATAGATATTCTATGAAGGCAGTAACCTGCAGTTGATTAGCACATGCAATCCCTAGATCTGGCAAAAAAAAAATCATGGACTCTTTACAATCAGTGCACAAGCAGTGAGATTTCCTGGAGAAGGTTACTGCTAGTTATCAGGTGAGCTCCCACAGGGAATTTTGTAGAAAGGAATGTTGTCGACATCCAGAAACAAGCATAGAAAAAGTTAGTCTGCCAAACACAATGGCAAAATACACTGGCAACAAGGTTTACCAAGTTTATCTATGACAAGTGTAGTGCTCTAGTCAACTAAGTCCATCGTCTGCACACTGACTGCAATAAGTCCATTAGCTCTTTCATGCACAAAAAAAATGTAATGAACTGTATACGAATTTTTTTTTAAATCTTTATGTCAATTAGCATAAACAAAGCAATAACTTGGGAACATAAAACATTCAAATTGTTCACATATCAGCCATCCTTTAAGGATGGTGGGTGGCTCAGTGACCTAAGCCTCTATGCCTGTGCTCAGATGGTCACATGGGCCTGGCCTTGGCAGAATAGTTACACACCCATGGGCCCTTCAGAAAGACCCCTAACCCCCAGCTCCCAGAGTGCCACAAGGTGGCTGCCCCTTCACTGTGAGCAAGATGGGGCAAAGCAAACAAGAGAATTTCCTCACATGGATTAATAAAGTATATCTCTTCTGTCCATTCACAGTGCTTTTCCTATACAGAGTCCCAGTTGCTACATGCTGATGGTCCATAGTTCCCTTTGCGCTCGACTTGAGCTGCTACTTAGAGATTCCCAGGTGTTCCCGAGCCATCTGGGGATTTACTCCTTCCAGTGCATCCTTGTCTGCCTCAGGGCCTCTTCCCTGTGAGATGTACCCAGAATAGTGCCAATGGAAGCCAGCAAGGGGCATCATTATTAGGTTCCTCTGCTAACTCATTGAAATTTAAAGAAGCAGTGACAGGACTGTTCTCATTGTGGCAGCACTGTTAGCCTGGTGACCCTGAGAGCACTCTCATTTCAGCCTATGGTCTCATTCTTTTGGTCCTTATGCACAGTTTATGACCGTGTATAAGAAACCGTGGACTGAAAAGAAAATCTGGTTGAAAGCTCAGCGTGTGCTTTACCACAGACAGACACGACACCCACAGAACTGCAGCTGCTGCTCCAATTTGCTTGTCATTCTTACGACCCCCTTTCCCAGTACTTGTGAACACGGCCCTAAAAGTAGCAGAGATGCCAAACTTGATGTCTTCCATACTCGACACCTTCCACACTTGCTGCATGACATCCTGTACCTGTGCTTCTGCTGCACATCTCAGAATATGTGGAGGGTGTGGTCATATGACTTCATCAGGTCTACAAATCCAATGTAAAGTACAATAAGTTTGATTTATTCACAATTTAAAATGTTGTACTTCTTAACAAGCCTCTGTTTAGTCCCTGGCATTGCAAACCTTTCTCAGAATCCTGTGCAGGGTAACTGTATGGAAGACTAATGAATGGATGCGAAGTAAATAAATAACCAGCCAGTTCTTATACTTTTTAAGTATTCAGAATGATGTTCTTAACTGAAAATATAGATACATCCAAAAGTAACTAAAAATGCTTCATATTGATAATTAACAAATATAAATACCCAAGTAAAAGCGGCACAAAAAATAAATACATTATTGGGTCTCAAAGATTTAATTATTGGTCAATGAAATACAGTATTCTTTTCCCATTCCTTTAGGAGAGAGAGAGAGAGAGAGAGAGAGAGAGAGAGAGAGAGAGAGAGAGAGAGAGAGAGAGAGAGAGAGAGAGAGAG
>JAODKC010000044.1:17754654-17782404 GCA_026777985.1 Mormyrops attenuatus | reverse complement strand
AATAGTACTCAAGTGGTTGGTTGAAACAAAATCCTGGTCTGGAATTTTACTTTCTGGACCTGAAATTGCCACCTCTGGATGCCTGACTAGGTATATTCTGTGAACCAACCTGGGGTCTAACAGCTCATTTCCATTCTTGACTTCACTAGGAATATGCCTCAAGATCACCCCCGTTTACTCAGACTCTGGGAGTGACTCTGACCCGGACACTCCTGACACTCCCTGTCCTCGTACTGCATGTGAGCATGGCCTCCCACCCTCTATGCCAATTTTGTTTTATAAGATAATAAAGTTGTGTAAGATCATAAGGGCTAACCACTGTAGAATAAATTGGTCATGTCACACCAAGGTACACTTTATGCTTCTCTTGCTCAAGTGCACATATGTCGCTTTGTTTTTGTTACCAGCTGGAACCTTCAGGGCAGAAAGAGGGGAGCTGAAGCCCAGCAAGCGGGGCCGGGGAAGGCCGAGGAAGCAGAGCCATTTTTCAGAAGATTATGGGCAGATCAAGAGGAGAAAACATGGTGAATTTCCATCAGACTTCAATACAACCAGGATTCATGCGTAACATGATTGTTTTGAGGCATCAAAAAATGAACATCTCAACAAACATATTTGACTGCCACTCATACTTCCGCTGTATTTTTAGAGTTTCTAACCATTGCTTATGTTTCCCTCATTATGTATATAATCAAGAATAGTTTAGGCCAATACTTTGCATTCTCCCCGGCAGCACCAAGAGGCACACACCTCTGGGAGTTTATCCGAGACATCCTGATCCACCCAGAGCAGAATCCGGGCCTGATGAAGTGGGAGGACCATCAGCAGGGTGTCTTTAAATTCCTCAAGTCAGAGGCTGTAGCCCAGCTCTGGGGCCAGAAGAAGAGAAACAGTAGCATGACGTATGAGAAGCTCAGCCGTGCCATGAGGTAAGGCTGTGAGGCCAGACTCCCAGAATGCTGGGTGTCCTTCAGAGGAACCTCTAACTACTGTACGGCCTTTATTTATAACCTATTTAAGGAAGTATTCCTGGACATCACAAAATTTATTGTGTGTATCATACTGGAGTGAAATATAAATATTGCACAACTTATCAAACAAAAAAACAAAGGAATGGCTGATATGTGTGGTCAAATTCCATAAAGGTATTAGGGGAAGGTATGTGGAACGGTAGTCATTAACAATGTGGATTCTGAAGTACCACATTCCAGGACAGAACCTCTTATATTGTTCTTGACCATGTTAGTACAAGCTTATAGCTGAATACATTTTTTTGAATTCTAGTATGTCTCCAATAAAAGGGTATCTCAAGCAACTACATACAAAATTTTAACTATGCTAAAGGCGGTTGGGTATTTTCTCAGAAAATCCATACATGTGTCCTAACATTATGTGGGTGCAATAGGGTAGTACAGCACCATGGGTACTGTTATTTTAACCCTCCATCCATCCATCCATCCATCCATCCATCAATCCATCATCCATCCAGTACCATGTCATAATGAGTATGGAGACATACTGTTATTTCAATAGATCTGAAATGCATTCTTTTCTAGACATATGGTGGTAAAAAAGAAACTCTGATGGGCTCTCTGTTTGTTACCCAGGTACTACTACAAAAGGGAGATTCTGGAGCGGGTGGATGGACGACGTTTAGTGTACAAGTTTGGGAAGAACTCCAATGGGTGGCGGCAAGGGGAAGCTGGACTATAAGAACAGAGTCCCAGTGGTCATGTGCAGTAATTTGGATGGTCTAATGGAAAAAAAGCAAAGAGGATTTTGTCTTTTGCTTTTATATTCTCACACCAGGGGAAGATGCTGCAGAAATATGTAAGCTAATATTTTGGCTGATGTAGGTTGTATGAACCAACTTTTTAAATTCCTATTCTATGCTCGTTTGTGACTTTTGTCTGTTTCATTTAATTTAATAATGCCCTCCATCTCAAAGCCACAAAGCTATTTTTACAAACATCTTCTTTCTAAACCTTCAGATGGTAATAATTTAGCTGTGCGACCACAAAACTGTAACACTGTGGCACAAGAGTTAAACCTTAGAAAAATGTAGCAGTCCAACAATGTAGGGGTTTAGTCATGAAACTGCAGCACTGTAATGCAGTTTAAGGTTTGACAGTGTAGCAGTGTGTAAATGAAATGGTATGACAGAGTAGTGCCATACATTAAGACATGTTTTAACTACTTAGGAATCAATATTTTGAAATGATTATGAATTGTGAATTTTTCAATTACCCTGATTTAAATGGATTTTGTTTTATAACTGCTGTGTAAAAAGTAAATCTAATGTGCATTTGTATATAATAATACTTTTGTACAGTCAATGTTTTTAATAAAGAATATCTGTGCTCACTATATAATTTTTTTCTCAATAACTAAGTTACAATTCATCATTTGATCCATTGCCTCTTTGTCTGAATTTTGATGTCCAACTTCTTGATGGAGCAAATCACAAGCCGGCAAATGAGCCATGAAACCTGTGGAGTTGCAGTGCTGCTGTTAAGGGTCTGTGATGGCTCACTGGCATCATGCCTCCAAAGGTAGGCTATTTAGGGACACATCTCTTCTCAGAGTTTTCTGTTGCTTTGGAGTCAGGTGGCATTTTACTGGACAGATTATTCATTCCTTCATTTTGAATAGAGGTTCTTCTTTTTCATGTATCCCAAATAGGTAATGCTAAAATACTGTGGCACATTTTTTTCACCTTGATTGGTAGAAATATTGCTGCAGTTGTTACAGGCCTGTGCTGCTTATCCCTAAAAGAACTTTGAAGTGTGACGCAAAACTGCTCCAAATGATTTCATAGTAGTTGAAAAGAATGGCCTTTCAAATTTAAGTTAAACTGTTTCTGTTTTGAGATAGGGTGGCCTAAATCTAGCAAAATTACCTGCCAGTGCAGTAAGAAATCTGTACTTGGTAAGATTTAATAAAATAAAACAATATGCCTAAATGCAAGCAAATTAATCTTATTCATAAGATGTGTTGTTAGTCAGTTTCTTAATGAAATTAGAATTTTGTATAATTATGAGAAAATTATACTTGCTTAGATTTGAATTTTTTTGCAGTGTATAAACATGATTCCACATCAAAACATAAACACAGAGGTGGAAGGTCATCGGCACATAATTCAGCTCAGCTCACCTCTGCTGGGCAGCTCCACACAATGGCGTGATTGTGATGACTTTGGCACCACCCGTATCTAACTGACAGATCGTGCCTTACGCAGCACTGGACTTACCAGATAGGTGGCAAATACTGTATAGCCGCCTGCACCTATAAGGCCGTGTAGGATGTTCAGAATTTAAAAAAAAACACACGCAATAGGGCTATTTCTGGCATGTTATTATATTATTATCCATTGTATCATTTCCACAGCAAATATGCTTGCTAATGGACTGTGGGCCCTCATGCTAAGGAGCTCATTTTTAGGTGAGCAAGCGGGGGCTGATGTCAAATTTTCACCTGCCCCATGTCTTCACACACACAGCCATGCTTACAATTTCAATTGCATTTTACAGGTCGGGAAATACTCTGGTGAATTCTGCAGAGGACACATTGTGCAACTAATAGGGCCCTGGTATACACCACATGTAAACTGAATTTGTCTCTCTCATACACATGCACACAGGTATAGTACCTGTTAAACAGGTACAATCTACAGACAACTGGAATGCGAGGCGATCGCAGAGTTTACAGGAAACTCTCCACTGGCTGCCAGTAAATCCAGGAAATTGTGGGTGTGGCAGAATGCAAGTGGTATGACCTCATGTTGCAAACATATAAAGGGGCAAGGGTAGAGAAAGGGGGAGGAGTTTCACAGAGGCAGAGCTCAGGTTACCAAACCGAAACTCATTAAAACGGGTTTCCATGTGTCTCCCCTTTGCCCTTGTTATCTCCCGCACAGACACAAACTCAGCTGCACATCCAGCACACACACATGCATTCAGCTGTAAAAGAATATACTTTGGGTTCACAACAGATTCAAATCCTAGTTGAGATCCTAGTGTTATGGCTTTAGGGTACAACTTAATGTTTAGGTACATTGAAATTTCCCATTGACATAACTGCATGTGGATCAATGCCAGACAATTCACATATCCAGGTTTACCACTATGCTTTATTATATAAAACAGTAGGCTTAAAATTTCTGCCCACAAATACGTTGAGAATAAATAAACGATGACTTGTGTTACAAAAGCACAGCTTTTTTAAAATTTAGTACTGGTAGTTCCAGAGAGGCAGGTGAATTTCAGTTAGATGTGAAATTTTTGGGCTACATTCTGGGCAGAGGTGCCAAAGATGTATCTTCAGGCTACATGAAAGTTGACAAATCTATGTTAATATAGGCAGCTTTTTTGTTACTGGCACACTTTAGTTAGGCTATTATATATCTGTCCCCTTATAAATAACAAACAATTTACACAGCAACCTGCACAATCAGTCGTCACTATTTGTTTTGGCGTCACTGTCTTCAAGCAATATAAAGTTAAGCACAATAAACTCTTAACAATAGGTTTGACTGCTGAGTAAAGGTTGTTGGCCGAGGTTGTCTGTAGCTTTAAGCAATGCCAGAGAAGCTGCACTTAAATATTTTCGGGTACCCTTTGGCTCTCCGTTTCAGAGGACCGGGCGATTCTCGATCTGTCTCTGTGGCAAAACAGGGTCAAAAGGGGGCACGCTCTCGACTGCAATATAGTGCGATTAGGGAAAATCTGTCAAAATCAGCATGTCGGTAATTTACATAAGTACGGTCCCAGGGAGGTAAAGATGGGTTTCTTCTGCTTTCCAAAAGCAAACCGAAGTCAAATGAGAAACCAAAGCACAGTGAGAAGTGTTACAGGTGGTATTACAGTTCATCTCGGTTCACATCCTCTGTAGTAATGATGTGGTTGTTCAGCAGCCTCAGTTCAGCAATGGGGAAAAGGCAGAAGAACCCATACAGTCTTCATAAGCAGGGCAGGGATTGAAAAGAAACTTAAAAGATTTACAGCGCATTTTGATATATTAACGATTTTATTCAGGGTACAGTTTGAATGGTTTAAAGTTGATTTCAGTGTCACGTCAAAAATGTTTCCTGAAACAAAGTCAAAGTCTCACTAACCTGTTTTAAATTTCATGAAATTCCCCCAGAAAAGAGTACAAAGACTGTACAAGAATATACCAATGATAATTACGAAACAATCCACTTAAGTATTTAGACTTAAGTCAAAGTTCAACAAATTCTTCCCCATGGTCTGCCCTCCAACATTAACCCCCCCGCCCCACTCGCCTTTTGAGATTGCACCATCCCTCACAATTTGTCACTGGAAGCAATAATGTATTTAATACAAGAAGAGCATTTAGCGGATTTGTATTGGTTACATGTCAAGCAGTGAACAGAAAATTGCTAGTCATGCTGTGACGCCCTTATGATTGTGAAAAAAATGCACTTCAGGTAAACAACTGACTCTCTGTACGTGACAGTGTGAGAGAATGTACCTTTGTAGTTATGGGTCAGTGTAGGCTGACGTCTTACTCTAGAATTCTTTCAAGGTTGCACATGAATAAAAAAACATCACTGGAAAGTCTGTGGATCCCTCTAAGAAGCATTGTGTCGAAATTTCATTGTGCCACTAAGTACTGTATTTTTCTTGCATATGTACCTAAATTGTACATTAATTTATTTCATATAAATAAATATTTATACACTATATTGTAGTGTATAGGGACATACAAACGGATCACCACCCCAGCCCAGGCTATCCGTTGGTTTACAAAATATAATAATCCATGATATTACGCATTTTAAGATGTTTCTTTACTTACGACAATTATAAAGGGTGATTGGAAAATATCTTAAATGTTTTAGAAGACTGTGAAAATACTGTCATACAAAATCTGGGAACTTTTTATACAGATATTCATCGATATGTCTGTTGTCTACGACGTGGACAATATCGTGCTTTATTTAATACATTGTTTAAAAATTTAAAATAATTCAATATGAGAGCTCTTAATATTATTCTGCCTGGTCAAATGTTACGACGCATTGAGATGGTGTTTATGTGTTCCTAGATGTTGTGATCAGGATGCTTGAGACCACAAGTTCATGAAAACAAATAATGAAATGTTGAAAAAGCCAACATTAGGAAAAGAAGAGAGTAAAATGGGCAGTACATTTTGGGAAATGATTGACTTCAACATAAAATAAATTTCAGAAAATGCACAATGACTTTGCATGTGTAAGTCAATACATTTATTTGGTTCTTATATATCACTGTCAGTTTTGAAAAAGTAAAAAAAAATACCTTTTTTAGTGCAGAAGAGCTTATCTCTGGTGGGTAAACAAACACAAAACATGTAGCCACTCAGATAAGGTGACATAAAGGCTGCTATCAACCCACCCTTTATGCTTGCTTAAGCACAGATGCCAGCTTCTCTTAAACCTTAATTACTGTGGTGTTTACAGAGCTCTGGAAGCAGAAGTTGGTCATCTGCACAAGTTACACCAATCTGGCACTGATAAAGTTTTATTTCTCCCTCATTTGTGTACAAAATGCTCTGATGTCAAAAAACAAACTTGAAGTGACGTTCTAGAGATGATATTTTCCAGTTGTAGGCCAGAAGCACAGGGGATGTGTTTGAATTGTACCAGAATGTGAGCAGTCTGAACCACAGGTAGTACGTCGCTCTATGCTTATCAATCCATCCATTTTCCACAACCACTTAACCTACCACAGGAGGCATAATGCAGACCACGTACTGGAATGGGATGCCAGTTGTTCACTGGGTATGGACTCATATACAGTGCAAAAGTCTTAGGTAGCTAAATAAAATTATGCTTACATTTACAATAATGGAATTTGGCAGACACCTTTAGCCAGTGCGACTTACATAAGTGCTTAGAAGACTCATCATTGAATACATTCTGATACTGGTTCAGTAGAACTCAACTAAGAATGATATCACTGTAATAAACTGTTGCCAAATAATACATTTTTTTTAAAATAAGAGTATAATCCTGAAAGTGCTAATCCAAGTACTTCCGAAAGAGGTAGGTTTTTAGTCTTTGTTTGAAGGCACCCGATGACTCAGCTGTTTGAACATCTAGGAGAAGTTCATTCCACCACATAGGTGCCAAAACGGAGAAGAGTCTAGATGCATGTCTTCCTTGTGCCATGAGAGATGGTGGGACCAGACAAGAGATGCTGGAGGATTGGAGAAAGCATGGTTCGGTGTGGGGTGAGGTGAGTTCTTTTAGTTAGGAGGGTGCTGGTTCATTTTTGGCTTTGTAGGTGAACATCAGTGTTTTGAATCGGATACGGGCAGCTACAGGAAGCCAGTGGAGGGAGTGTAACAATGGTGCAGTATGGGAGAACTTGGAAAGGTTGAAAACAAGTCAGGCATCTGCATTCTGGGTCAGCTGCAGAGGATGAATAGCGCTCAGAGGCAGACCTGCTAGGAGTGAGTTACAGTAGTCTATTCTCAAGAAGTGATTCAACATGTACCTGAGTGGCCTGTGTGGAAAGAATGTTTAAATGATATTTGTGTTGGTGTAAGACTTAGGGCTTGGGTACACCAACCACTGCTTCCCAGCATCCTCCTAACCAATGTCCTGTCTTGGGAAAACAAGCTGAACATTATCAGGACAAGGATGAAATACCAACAGGACACTAAACATCACAGCATTCTCTGTCTCACTGAGACGTGGCTCACTCCATCCGTACCAGACGATACAATTTGCCTGGCAGATTCCCCCTCTGTTTCCTCTGAGTACACCATTCTCCCCCAAGAATAGAGGAGTCAGGCAAAAAGAAGGGAAGAGATGTGTGTCTCTTTTTGTTAACAATTATTTTTATTGTCATTTCAGAATGGTAGAAAGTACAGTACATTATCTTAGACTATTACCATACCCCCCGCCCACCAACCCACCCACCCGGTAGACTTATTCAGTACTGAGGATATACAGGATATTGCAGTGAAGTAGATGTGTGTCTCTTGGTAAATAACAACTGGTGTAACAGCAGGAATATTGCAGTTCTGTCGAGTTGCTGTACACCCAGTTTCATTCATTTTATGAAGTTCACTACTGTTTATGAAGTTGTCTACTGTATATTCTACCTCAAATAGACATCAACACTGCATAGTCTGAACTATACAAGTCACTCCATAGTCACCTGAAAAATAACTGGGATGCAGCCTTCATTGTGGCAGCGGAGTTTAACTGGGCTGACCTTAATTAAAAAGGTAATGTCTGACCTCTATTAGCACATGACGTACCACCAGAGGGCAAAGGACACTGGATTATCGCTACTCTTTATTCAAAGATGGGCACAAAGTCACCATTATTATTATGTCCATTATTTAATGTCTAATGTCATGTCTCTATATGCTCATGTCCGCTGTTTACAGTATGGAGTAGAGGTGTGCACGGGACTGATTTTTCATCCCGCTCCCGCAAGTTTCTGTCCCGCTCCCGCCCGATCCCGCAGAAATGTGTAATATTTCGACCTGCTCCCGCCCGCACCTGTTATGGTTTGTCCCGCTCCCTCCCGCTGAATCCCGCAAGCAAGGCTGGTGGAGTATAGGGTGGGCCAAAAATACCGGACACAATTTAAATGCTATAATATCTTGGCTTATACAAATTAAATAAGGTACCAAATTTATTTGTTGCCTAACTGACATACAGGAATTTATGAAAGATAGGCTATATTATGTGGGCACGACTCCGGCTGCGAATTAAAGATGTCTTTTATATAAGGGTAGATTTGGCTAACCAGTTTTCCACAAAAAAATACAACCAACAACGTTTCTAACTAGGCTACAGACCTGAATTAAAAATATCTAAACAGTCTCAATAGAAACATTTCACAGTCAAAATGAGAGAAATATAGGGAAACATTGAAATTTGTGGCGCGGCTCTGCATTTATTCCAATTAGAGGTCTGAGCGGTACTAATTCGTCATCCTGCTCCCGTAAGTTTCTGCCCCGCTCCCTCAAATCTAGACCTGCGCCGCATGCTTTTGCGCCGCGTCCCGCGAGTCCCGCGGGCGTCCCGCCCCATTGCAGACCTCTAATTTGGAGTTCTTCTTTCAATCTGTTTTTTTTTTTGCAGTATCGATTAGATATTTTTTTAGCTAACCAAAAGTAGACTATGGGAAGTACAGAAGCCTCTTGTTAATGTCAGTATCACAGACTTCCTAATGTTGTTTTCTACTCCCCTGCTAAATTGGGGTACATTTTCCCAAAAGCATAGATGCTAGCAATGTTAGCAACTTACGTAGCGAGAACCATGCAGCTGAACGGTTTCATCCATGTAAGTTGCTAATGAGAGCTTTTAGGAAATGTACCCCTGACTTACCTGTTAAATATGAGCATCAGCCATATTTTTTGATAGTTTGGTTCCTTGGGAAGGGTATGAAAAGTGCCAACATCCCCAACACAACCTTGAATGGCACCCTTATGCATACAGCCTGGCATTTTTGCTGGTGTCCTCCATTTTTTTCTTCACAATACCTGCAGAATGGTTGAAGTTTGAAAGCCCATGTCCAATGACTTTGAAAGTGCGCTGTCATGTGTTAAATTTGAGGGCGTAGTTAAGACTGTTACGTAACGGTGTAGGAATTTCGAAACAGCCTTTTAGTTCTAAAGTAGTCTGAAAAACCTGACGTAGTTCAAAGTGGATTATCTGGTCACCCTACATTTATCCCATAATGATCTTGATAAGCAGGATTTCGCTGTTTGTTCTATGTAAATAATTCCATTTGTTCGTTTAAATATCAGCATAGCTTATTGTAATTGTCAGTAAAAATCTCAAATAATTTTATTCAGAAAGATACTCTGATGCAAATCCTTTCCTTAGGCCAACCATTTGACCCTCAGTTCATCATAAACAATGCCGTCTCCAACATCATCTGCTGCCTGATGTTTGGGGATCGCTTTGACTACAATGACAGCTACTTCCAAACTCTGCTCAAGCTGGTGAATGAAGCTGTTTATTTAGAAGGAAGCATTTGGTTTCAGGTTAGCAGCTGTTTCTCAACTCACATGTGTTCATAGATGTATAATTGTTTTATGTTTTTTTTAACTGTTCTAGCCCTGTAACTTATATGACTTCTTAATTTAGATGTATAATATGTTCCCCTGGTTGATGCGGAGAATCCCTGGTCCCCACAAGAAAATACTGTCACACTGGGAAACTGTGATCTCTTTCATACGGCTGAAAATTAAGGAGCACCAGGAAGACTGGGACCCATCATCTCCTAGAGACTATATTGACAGCTTCCTGTTGGAGATGGAAAAGGTATCGGGCCGGACAATTAACTGTAATTTCATCACTGTAGTGTTTTTATTTCGTACATATTTAAGGATATCAGTGGAGGGTTGTCACATCAGATCGCCAGGGTTTTGAGTGCGGACTGCATAATTATGATTCATAATGCAAGAGAAGGAGACAAAGCTTGATTTGTTTCCTGGTCGTTAAAAAAAGTGTTTTTTTGTCCCAGTGGAAAGATGACGTTCACGCCGGTTTTAATGAGGAGAACTTGTGTTACTGCACCTTTGATCTGTTTGTGGCTGGAACTGAGACTACATCTACTACGCTGTACTGGGGTTTGTTGTACATGATAAAATATCAAGACATTCAAGGTTGGTTTTTTTTTTTTTTAAATCATATTAAGAAAAAAATTAAATAGTTCTGTATTCAGAAACAGTTCGCTTGATTTGTCTATTTGTACCTTACTCTGTTTTTAGAGAAGGTGCACTCTGAGATAGACAGAGTGGTTGGACGGTCACGTCAGCCCAGCATGGCAGACAGGCCGAACATGCCGTACACTGATGCCGTCATCCATGAGATACAGAGAATGGGCAACATTGTACCACTGAATGTTGTACGTTTAACCACGAAAGACACAGAGCTGGGAGGATACACAATTCCAAAGGTCAGCAATGGAATTCCGCATGAAGCTTGTTATAGTCGTTCATTGAGGGCTGACACCTTGACATGTTATTCCCATGTGAGGCTACGCTCGTAATGTTTCAGGGGTCTTTGTCTGTGCTTTAGGGAACAACGCTGTTGGGAACTTTACACTCTGTTCTCTTTGATGAGACTGAATGGGAGACTCCCTTCACCTTCAATCCTGGACATTTCCTGGATGCAGAGGGGAAATTCAGGAGGAGAGATGCCTTCCTGCCCTTTTCAGCTGGTAAAATTTGCTTTAGACCTGATTTATACTGCACAGTTCCTTTTATTCTGAATTCTTCTGCTGAAGGTGCATGTAATAAGACTACAACAAATGTATAAACGTGTCTTTTTACAATTACAATCTAAAGAATTATTTGCATGTTTTTCCACAGGGAAGAGAGTGTGCCTGGGGGAGCAGCTGGCTCGGATGGAGCTCTTCCTGTTCTTCACCTCCCTTCTCCAGCGCTTCACTTTCTCTCCACCCCCAGGGATGGAGCCCAGGCTGGAGTTCAAATTGGGAATCACACACTGCCCAAAACCCTACAAATTGTGTGCTACCCCCCGCTGAGCCTGTTTGTTTCATATCAATTAAAAGTTATTTGCCAGAAATAAGTGTCCAACACTTAAAAGGTCAAGAAGTTTCTCAACACCTCCCACACCACAATCCTTCTGTAATGAATCAGTTGCAGAGTGAAGACAAAATCGTCAGCAAACAAACTAGGGCATAACATCAGCAGAATTAGACTTCAAAAGTTGTGGTCGAATAAACAAGCAATGAGTCAGAAAACAGGTCTCGATGAAGGAGCGAGTTCCATAGCTGTCTTTGGGTGCAATGAACAATACAGGATAGACTTTAGGGAGGTGGGGGGATATATGGCATCTGGAATTTGTGTGTCCTGGTGACTCTTGGGTGGGCACAGACAAGACAGTGCAGGACAAACTATAGTGCAGTACAAGACAGTGTTGGACAAAACAGTCAAATATAGGAATGAGTAACAAAAAATCAATATGTGCAATATAGCAAATGAAGCACATAAGAAAGATAACATGCACATAAAGTGCAGCTGGAATTTTAACAACGGCAATGTGATGCAATGGGGGACAGATGTCAGTCACCGGTTTAGCAATCTGATGGCCTGGGGAAGGCAACTGTGTCTGAACCAGGTGGTGTAGGTGGTGATGCACTAGTAGTACTTTTCAAAGGGGAGACATGAAGAGGATATTTGCATTGTAGTCCTGCTGTGGTGACAAGATGCTATACTAACAGACGATGGCATTTTCATTACGTGCTTCAACACAGCTGATACTTTCACTCTTTGGAATCTCATGTGCTATATGCCTTCCACCATACTGCCAAGAGAGGAGGAAAATGGTAATCAGTCCATTTTAATAAGCGAGTAATGGAGTTTACTATAGTAATTGTGACCGCTGCAGTTGTATGTTTATTTGAATGGCATCAAATTCTTATGCAATTCTGCATGATTTATACAATGGGTATAGAAAAGAATCACTCTCTTCGAAATATTCCCATTTTTTTGCTTTACAGCCTTAAAGGAAAGCACACAAAAAATATTTCTTCCCAGCTTTATTTACTCAATGCAACCTATAACATCCAAGTGAAAGATATCACAGCTACAGTTCTGAAGAACTGCAAAAAATAAAAAAAAAGAAATACTGGGATTAATAAAGGATCACCTCCCCAATGTCAATATTGTGTTGAACCACCTTTTGCTTTAATGACAGCCTTGAGTCTGTTGGGATACTTCACCGAAAGTACTTTCCATGGCCTCACCAAACTCCTCCCACGCCCGGGTTTTTCCTTCCGCGACCGCCCGAACTGCGTTCCACCTGGCCTGCCGGTGTTATGCCGAAAAAGGCATCCCTGCCGTAGAATGCATGCCTGTCTCTAAATGATTGATAGGTCGCTGATCTGAAACCAGTTGAGCTACTTTGTCGAGTTAAGCTACCGTAGTGCTAATCGATAGCCCTAACCCTAATCCCCAAGAAACCCCTAAGACCCTAACCCCCAAAACACCCCTAAAACCCTAACCCCAACCCCCAAAAAACCCCTAAAAGCTTAACCCCCAAAAAACGCCTAAAAGCTCAATTCGTCAGAACACCGGCATGCATTCTATGGCAGGGATGCCTTTTTCGGCATAACACCGGCCGTGCGCCTTAACGAACATGCAGGAAAAGTATTGGATATAGCGGACTCGCATATCCGAATTTTGTTCGGCTATAACAGACATGCACTCTCCGCCTACAAGGCGCGTGGCGTGCCGGTGATATCCAGTGCAGATACATAGTTGGGATTATTAATAATCACGCATCTGCTCAGGTAAAGTTGGATTACTACATGTACAATATAATAATCTATAACACAAGTGTGGCATGTGGCATGAGTAAATGGTGCCCTGTAGTTGTGTTCTGGGCATATAGCGACTCTGGAAATAACGGACTTTTGATATAACAGACTGTTTTGCCAGGTCCCTTGAAGTCCATTATAAAGGGATTTTACTGTATTACAACAATGAACAAGCAGAAGGCTAATTAAATATTGTATATAATCTGTTCACCATTTTTTTTCCACATTCAATGCGTACATTTGGGAACTGTAATATTAATTTTATTAATATTAATTAAATTATATTCTTTATTGATATCTCCATGCTTTTCCAAAGGTAATGTTCGGTTAATTCTTTTTCTAAGAATAACATTTCTAACCTCTCAGATATCTCAAATTCCTTATTCGCCTTGTGCCCTTTGACTCTTTCTCCTCTCTTCCTGTCTGACATCAACTGTCTAGATACAGAATGTAATTGCAATGGTTGAAATCTTGCTCTTCAGTTCATTATTCAGCACAATTATTTAACCACACTTAACAATGAAACTCCGTGACTCCATTGATGCTTGGTTATGAAGACCAATAAAAGTATTTTTTTTTTATTTGTCCAGATAAAACAAAACTAAAATGTTGGATGATATGTTATTCATTTTCATAGTCCATAATTTCCACATCCCAACCAGGGTTTACTGCTGCCTTCTGCCCCTTTTTTTGCCTGGGATAGCTGCCAGGCCTTCTTACGCTCTGGCCAGGATAGGCAGTTGGAAGATAGATGGAGTAGAACTGCTGATTATTGTATGCATGGTTTTACCAAGCTTTGATTATTCAGGCAATGACTCCGAGAATACTGTCCAGTTACAGTTGGCAGGAGTGAGTGTAGACCTGTTGGGAGGAAGCATTAGCCAGGCACTAGCACTTTCTGGCACTCTGTATAGGATGAGCTGATGACTAAGGCTGCTTATGGATACTGCATTGTGCAGGGGATGCGCAACATCCAGTAGGTCCAGCTGCGGCTTGCTGGTGAATAAAGGATGTAGTTCCAGTAGCTGTTTCCTCATGTACTAGAAATCCAGGTCCTCACTGCTGATTCTAGCCTCAGCAACTGCAAAACAGACAGCTTCATTTATAACTGTTCTATACTCTAACTTTAATATGCAGTGTAACACTGCTTGTGTATTGCAAAATACATTGTGAGACATATTGGAAGGCATGCAAAGCTCTGAGTTGCTTTGAAATTTGGCGTCAGGCAGAACACACTGACATAACTGAATGGTAACATTGAGTTACTAAGGATTGCTTACTGTTACTTGTTCCTCCTGTTCAGTGAATGGCAATGGCTAGCAATGTTTTACCTTTAGCAAAACACTGATAATATTTTTTGTGAAAATGTAGACTTGTAAAATGATTACATAACATCTTTTTTTGAGGAAAACAAAATAAATGTTTCTTAGAAATATACATTATTTTTGATACCATTGCTTTACCTTCAGTTGCTTAGAAAATGTTTTCCTCTGAGATGCTTGGTGACCTCACTTGACAGAGTAGATAACGCAATGCCCAGGCAATGTTACTGAACAATACAGACTGTCCTGCCCATCATAACACTCCTGGTATTTGTTGTTACAAAAATGACAGTTTTTATTGATTTGCATAAATATTGCATTGCCAGTTTTTTTTGCCTGCATAATTTATTTTATCTCAATTATATTAGCTTTCCCCCAAAGACCCTATTTGTGCAAATTTGACTGGTATTGTCATGTATGGTTAATCTACCAAGGGAAAATTATATATAATATATCTTTCCTCCTTTTGGGATAATAGCAAGCTCTCCAATGTATAATTTAAAAAGTAAATAAAAATGTACAAACGTCGGTGACCTATCCAAATGTGTATTATAACCTGCCTTGATGCATTACTCTTATTTGTAAGAAAATGTGTTTGTTACTTTGTCTTACTCACTTAGATTTGCCTCAGCCAGCAGCTCAGCTAGGAAACCCATTAACATAACTGATCTTTACAAGGTTTCAACTACTGTTGAATGCTCCATTAAGAATAAAAGAATCAATATTCTTTTTCATACCTATCAAGCAAAAATAAATATATAAAAATAAAACAAACTGACATTTCTTGCGGCAGACATAATGGGCGATCTGCAGTGTGGCTTTGTAACAAAAAAGGGGACTTTAGTATAAACTAAACTCAGAAGACATGAAACAAAAGGGACCATCAGAGGTTTAACCAAAGTGAGTAAATGATACTGAAGCACACAAAGACAAACCAAACACAAGGAGTAAATATAAACAAGTTCAGGGAGTGCATATACATCAGATAACACACAGGAAACAAATGCAATGACCAACAAGAGCACAGGGCAAGGACAGGTAACAGCGGCTAAACAAGGGACAAGTGTGAATCATTACTATTAATGGAACACTGAAGACTCGGGGCAACACAGAACAAATGCAGGTCATTAACAATCAATAAGAACTCGAACACTAGAAATGGGATGGCCAGAGACACCTGCTGGACAAACAGAGCAATAACAAACAGGGCAGGGACTGATCCTGACAACACTTCAAAAATATTTAACATTAAAAAACTGTCACATTCCTTGCTTATGGTTTCCGGATTTCTTTGTTGTGTGCACCATCACAAAATCCAGTCTGACACATTTCCAGCTTGAAACTGAAGCCTGAATGCCTTTGTAATAAACTACCAAGGTAACATGCAGATCTATCTAACAAACCTTAAAACCTACACAAATATATAGGAAGCCACCATATCAAGCATTCTAGCTAGTTCAGATTGCCAAACTCCACATCCTATCATGGCAGAGCTCATGTCCATAGGTGAGGCAAGGAACGTAACTGCTCCAAGAAACTGCAATCTCTTTGTGTTAACTCAGATTCACTACCACTGGCCACTGTCAGCCTTTTATTCTTTATCACAGTTCACACCACTGTGGCATTTATATGTCTTTTCCAAAGAGCATATTCTTCCTGTCAAATACCATTTTTGTCTTACCACATCTGCTTATTTTCATTCCAGTTTCTTTGACCTTGAAGCGTAATATTCACACATCAGATCCAATGTTGCAAAAAATGCAAAATAATTTGAAACAATTCTGCAACCACTGGACGCATGCAAGACCCAAAACGGATGTTCTCTGTGGTTCAAGTAATATTTTGAAACCCACCCACTGAAAATTATGAGTAGGAGTGAAGCTAAAACATGCTTGAGGGATGTTTTGAATTTTGTGCCTCTATAGATCATAGTCATTCAGTTTAAGAACAGAGAAATATCACTGCTCACAAAAGCAACTCAGGTACGCTGTACTGAAATCAGCATTCACACAGTCTCACTTTTTTTTCAGATCCGCAACACATTTATAATGGTGTGAGATTAAATATGGTTGCAAACATGCGACACAGGGAGCGGGTAAAACATTATACGTTTATTGGGGACAGGGATTTCTTTTTAAGGTGAATGGGCAGGGATGGGATTGACACAGCTTGATAGTCTCAAGCGTGGTGTTTCAGTAAATACAAATAAACTGTAATAGGTTTCAGGACGTGAGTGAAATTTACTTGAGCTGAGAAACAACAGAACAAATAAATTTATAAGATTTATCTTAAAGGTGGAATGAAAAAAAATCACTGTCATGATACATATATGTAACCACATGACACTGAAACATTTCATTCTCATAAAGGTTTATATAATAAATGTTATTAACAGGGGTGCATTAAGCATGTGTTTCAACACTAATCAGTATAAAGTAAATTGTGATCTTCTTATGTGATATTAATAACCATCATGAGAACAATCAGAACAGTATGATATTATTAAAGAAGGTTTTGGTATTTTAATAACTGAATAAAGTATATGATTTACCCACACTAAGCAAGTACAAGGAAAAAAACAGTTATTTTATGCTAATTTACATTGCATGTTGGAATTTATATGCTGTATGCTAGGCAATGTGGCAAATAAACTTTCCACATATAAATCCTGATTATAAGGTGCATGCTTATGATCTGATAATACTTGTGTGTAATAAGAATACAACACTTCTCTTGGGATAATTCTTATAAGTTATGAGTTTTGAAACTGTGAAAGATATGATCAAAGATTACAATATTTCATTGTATCTAGGGCAAATACAGCCATATTATCCATTTCAGAATACTCTCTTGCCCAAAGGAATAATTTAGGAACTGTGAATAAAATGTGAGTATTCTGCTATCTGTGTACCTAGACAAACTGCAATAATTTTAATACCAGTACTATATTTCTCTTGCCTACTGGGAATTATTCATTTTTGATTGGGTCTTGACCTTGTCACACTAAGGATAGTGAAAGCTACACGAAAGCTCCCTGCCAGCACAAAGTATATCGCTAGTTTTCCCAATACTATTTCTCACGAGACTATGATGTGATTTACGGAAGGTCTTTTTTGCAAGAAATGTGACCACTGAACCCACAAGAAATATGTTTTGCAAAACAGTAATTCAGAACTTGTGAAAGTGAGATACAGAGGCCCAAGTCAAGTCATTTGTGACCACAGAGCTTGCTTGAAGAAAACCTTTTTAACTGGATGAGTTAGAAACTGAAAAAGGCTTTATTTTTTTTGTCCTATTATTCTGTATGCAATAAAAATCTCAAAGCTATAAAAAGCAACCACAATTATTTTTTAATTTTATTTATTTATTTGTCTGTTTGTTTGTCTATTTATTCAGTGATTTATTTATTTGTCTGTTTGGATAAAAGTGTCCCCTAAATAAATAAACAAAGTGATGCACAATTGAGAGAGCAGGATCAGCCAGTCCCTGGAGCCATTGGGAGTTAAGGGCACGGTTCAGGGGCCCAACAGGGATATTATAGAACTTTTCCAAGCTTGATTTATGCTCAGTTCTGCAAGTCATGATTCCAAGATTTGAAGATGTGACAGTGCCATTTTGTACATATTGTTAATGACATTCCTTACATTCCAGTGATGAAAAGCATTCAGGCATACACCATGCTTGATAGGGTGGTTTTTAGAAATTAAAAAGCCTTTAACTTGTTTTAGACATAATTGTTTCAATATAAATGTGTTAGATTACATTTATTCTACATTTTTCTATATTGCAAAGAAATGAAATTCACTTTTCAGTTACCTTCAATGAATTTTCAGTTATACTGGAAAAAAAACATACCGCCCAAAGCAAAGAAAGTTGATGAGAGTCAGTAGCTTCCATCTGACATAAACCTGTATCCTGATCAAGCACATTTAATAAACTAAGATGCAACAGAGACAAAATAAGAGACATGCTTTACAAACAGGTATGCTGGTGAAAAAGGGTAACACTTATAGGGCTGACAACATGTCCTGCTACAATGCGTAGTTCCAGGATTTCTATGGGGCTTCCTGCATAGTGATGTCTTACCTGTAAAAGATATTTAAACAGCAGGACCATAGGACCCTGAAGAAAAGCCCATATTAGGCAATTTGTAATGAAATAAAAATGTCTGTGTGTGAATCTGGTTGCATGAAAGGCTGCCACAATTCTAAGCAGTTAAGTAGCAGAGAGATTATTCTGATGAAAATATATTAAGGGAATGCAACATATTAAGTGAATTTTCAGCAGACGAAGAAACAGTGGATTGCTTACTAACTAAGGCTAACATTTATCTCCGGAAAGGGGCCCTGAGCATTATGATTATTAACATGTTTGCCAAAGCAGTTGGGGTGCATCACACGGCTTTCATAACCTGTTGAGTAAGTTTGGCTTTCTTCCAGTTCAGGGATAATACAGATTTTAAAAGGGATAATTAACCACTGTTTTTTCCTCTTTGATTTATATTATGCTGTGAGTGAAATATCTTGTTGGGAATCACATGTACTGTCAGTCACCAAGTTGCTTTTTAGCACACCAGTATCTTTTACCTCATTTGTGATTTTAGAATATAGCACAAGGCTGACTTGTTGCTGAGTCATGGCTTGGGCATTGGAGATGGGGGAAATTTATGCCTGGGGTATAATGGATGTAAAGTGTGAAAAAAGGCTTCTGTTTGTCACTGACAGTAGCCTAGTAAGTCTACTGGCTCACGGTGTCTTAGGGGGACCTGGGTTAAAATTTCTCCATCACCCTGGGCAGTATACAGGACACCATTCCAAGTTGTAACTTCTTCTGGCTTCGAGGCGAGGTTTGGTTCATCACGTACAGCTTTAACGCAAGTTGACTGACTGTGTGGTGTGGCGAATTTTTAAGTGGTATGAAGAATGTTTCTAAACTGATAAAAGTTAGATTTCTAATTCATACAGTAGCCCTTGTCTTTTCACATTTTGGTACACCCATGCCTAGACACTGCTACTGTGGGTTCCCCTACGCTGTCAAATGAGAGCGGCATTTCTTCAAAACAGACATTTGGCTGTTACTTGAGGATTGCAGGCTGATTCTGAAAGCAATAAATATAGCTGTAGTGTAAAACAGGGAGTCGACAGGAAAAATAGGTGTTATTTACCCAGTTTATTATGCTTAAAGTAAAACAGAAAGCTCATAATAGGCTTCCATTGTTCCAAAATTATGACAAAATACAGACATAAGCTGTTCTCCAAACTCCAAGAATAAATATTCTTTGGGGACAAATAAAAAAGGTAATATAATACAAAAACAGGCCATGTAAAGCCATACATGTTTATGCTTTTTTAAAAAAAAATATGGATTTAACATATTAAAATTTACAGTGACTCTTGAGAGACAGCTACAGTATTAACCAGGTGCATCGTCTTTGCATATATACCAATGGCCACAGCGTTTCCATGAAAAATTATATATTTGCATTCACAATTAAACTGCAAGACACATTAAACCACTATGGAATTAATGCAATTTATTTAAGGCAATTACCAAGGCTAGGGAATAAATCAAGATGCTGTAATCAGATCATTTTAATGTTCCTTGTTAGTCGATGTTCTTTGGCTATTTACCCAACGAGATAATCATTAGAGTTCCCACATCTCTATAGGCAATAAACAAGAAACATATTAGTACCTTTGTATTTGTTTTGGCAAAGTGCTGTCACATCGACAGTGGAAGGAATGACCAGGAATTCAGGCCGTGTCGGGAAACCCCTCACGGGGAATTTCATTAGGACTAGCAGGTTAGACAGCTGTCGCAAACTGGTATCAATGACTGGACAAAGAACACTGGACTGAGAGACGCTAATATATTTGGCTAATGAAGAGGAAACACGAGGCAGCTTGAATGATCAACAGGAGTTCAGGAAAAAGAGGTAAGACTAACAGGCCATAGGCGTGGCTGATTTGGAGCCACACCAAAGGGGAAATTCCAAGTTGTAACTTGTAAGTTGTAAGGGGGAATATGGGGATCAGACAAGCGGAGCGGACTGGATGTGACAAGTGCCCCATATTCATGTCACAGAAGTGATTCCCACTGCTGTTTATCTGTAAAAATCCAAATTATATAAAATCCAAATGAGCATTGTGTTATGCACTCAATCTAACAAGCAACAATAGCTTTCCAGTCTCAAACATTCATTACTTGACCTTTCCTTTTATAGTGACACTTATTGTGTTTTCTGTGATATAATAATCGATTATCATTCCTTGCAGTATTTGTTCAGTTTGTTCTCTGATTCTAATGTGTGTTGGAATGGGTGTAATCTCTGACTTGATTTGCATACAAATAAACACGCTGATCTATTAAATGCAGATGATAATGTGTGTCATTTTGTAGACTAAGGCATGTGCTATATTTATTGAACCTCCAAAGTGTGCCTTCTTGCTGGAGCTGACCCTGGAAAGTGGAGACAAAGAAGACTGGAATAGAACATCAAATACAAATACAAACTGGAGATATATTGTGTTAATGTACTGTAAAAAAAGTGTCAAATTTGTTTCTTTTTGTTGTTTCTTGGAATTTGCAGGAAGGTGATTGGCCATAAGTAAAACACATTCTTAATAAGCACAGTTTTTTTCTAGTTTTCAAGTTTAATGTTTTGTTTTCAGCTGGGTTTTGCCCAGGTACTCCTGTTTTCTCTCACAATCCATCCATCCATGCATCCATTTTCTGTACCCGTTTGTCCTACTCAGGGTCACGGGGGTCCAGAGCTTACCTCCCACAATCCAGAGTCTGCATATGCCAATATGTGGCTACCATTTAATGGTCTGGCTGAATTTTACACATCCGACTGCTATCTGATGCACCACAATCCTGATTGTCAAAATTTACTAAAAATGTATGAATGGATTTTCAAGTATGATACAGGAACTGCATGAATTAGAAAAACGAAAAGGCCACTGCAATCTCCATTGGCTGGACTTAGATTCCCTGTTCTTCATTCTAGAAGGACACTTAACTTTGTGTTGTCTTTTCTCTCTGGACTGCCCTACTTCTAGAATGAAAGATTCTTCCAAACCTACTGAGCTGCTAGGTTAATAATGTGAAATCTTGCTCGCGATCATAATACCCCACATCTACTGTCAATTGCCATTTGCTTGCTTTTATGTTAGCATTTTATTTTTCGATGACAATATTTTCTATATTGTTCTGAAGGAACACTTAAAATTACAGTGATAACAAAAAATTTAATTTAATAATAATAATCTAATGAATGATTAGTGTTTTTTACATAATGAGGAAATTAAATATTAGGATAAGTATTACATTTTTATAATTTGAACTGTGCAAATCATTTCTATATTGTGTCTTTTGAAATATATTTTGGCCTTCGTGTGTGCTGCCATTTTTTGTTTGTGGTCTGGTAATGGGCTGAATAAAACTTATCTTAGCATGAAATCCATTAACAGCTCCCATTTCATCAAACACCTTGGAAAACTGCATAATCTAGCCACACAACAGTGCAGTTATTAAATCAGGCAATGTAAAACATATGCAGTCTGTTAGTATTAATTTTTGTATACGATGATGATAATGATGATGACAATGATGATTATTATTATTATTGTTGTGGTGGTTAAACAACAACAATAATGTTTGTTATTGCAGCTTTCAGTACTTTCAATGATTTAAGATTTATGAATTAGGGATTATTGTGAGCAGAAGTGCAGCGTTAGTAGGATGCATCCTTACAAACTGAAGCTGCTATAGTTGCACTGGCACTTAAAGTGATTATTTCTCTCCATTTGATTTGAAAAGCAAAAAAATCCCATTCTTTTCAGTACTTTTCTTGGGCTTGGGTTTTGGTTGGGGGGGGGGGGTGGTGTTTGAACACAATCAACACACTTCACACTTGTACTGGGCTCCAAAATTTGTGACTTGCATAAGCATTTGTAAAATCTAACATCAAAATCGACCGATGACTAATATGGTATTTATAAGTTTAGACATGAGTAAATATTAATGTTTGTGCACCACTGCCATATTCTTCTTAACTTATAAAAGTAAATGTTTTGTTATTAAAAACTGTTATCCTGAATCTTCACCCTATACCCCACAAAGTAACACTGAGTTGTTCTGTACAGCCAGGGCTGAGTCTATATTTGGCCTCTATCTCCAACCGTTTTTCTCTCCTCGTCATTATATTTCAGTATTTTGGAAACTATGCATTGTGTAACCAGATTTGTGGGTATTTTTGGAAAGGTGGTGCCTACAGAGGTGTTTGGAAGTTCTTTGACCTTTTTTTGTACATTTTCTATTAACTTTAAACACAAACTTTTCAGTACAGTACTCATATATATTCTTTCTTTTTTTTTTTGAGTTGATTTTGTCCCATCAAGATTTTAATTAAGGTGCTGTATTTAGTTAAGTTCCATGAAGGTTTGTAGTGGTCTTGTACTATGAAACAAAGTCTTCCTGTAGCATTTTTAGTTCAATATGGAAGTGGTTTAAAACAATAAATATGTACTCAAGGCAGCATCAACCTCAGAATTTTAAAATTTAACATTTAAGTATTCATGTATTGTGAGTCAGGGTCAGTGCCTGTCCCAAGTGCGTTGTCCCAGTTTGGCCAGCAAGTGTCACTGGCTATCCTGATCCCTCCTCTGTCTTCATCCTAAGTCTCTAGTGGGCTGAACGTACGGCTCAGAGACTGTTAACCTTTTGGTCATGGGTTCGAGGCCAGCCTCATCTATTATTTTGTATTCACTGGTTTTCAGTTTCCCCAGTGTTTATTATTTCCTATTTGGTTCTCTGTCATAGGTTTGCCCTACTTGTGTCCTGCTCACTTTTGGTCCTGTCTGTATTTTTCTTCCTTGTTACTTATTCTAGCGTCGTATTCCTGGTTTTTGATTTTTTAGAGTTGCCTAGTTCTGTGCGAGATATTATCAGTTATCCCTGCTGTTTCCTGTTTCCCAGTGCCAGTGCTTGTTAATTATTCCATCTGTTGCTCATTGTCCTGCACCCTCAGTGATTGGTTAATTGTCTTATGTTCCACACCTGCCCTCACATTAGCCTGTTTGTTTGTGTATATTTAAGTACTCTGTTTTCTAGTTTGTTACTGTTCATCGTACTGCATGTTAGGTGTTCTGCTAGTTCTTCTAGCCCTGCTCCCTGGACACAGATAGACAGCTTGTGCAGCCCTCTCCCACATCCCTGGCCAAGGAGGTGTGCAGACTCAAGAGTTTTCTGGCACCTGGTGGAGCAGGCTGAGTCAGGGGTTCCTGAACTAGGGCCAGGACAAGCTGTCACCACACCCGAGCCTCAAGATTCCAGCACAGGGAAGGCCACCATCACACCCGAGCCTTCAGATCCCTGTCCAGGGGTGGCCACCATGGTGACTGCAGATCTCTGCCCAGCCCAGAAGGGGCCACCACCTGTCCTGAGTTTCTTAGAGCCTGATCCATAGGGTTCCCCTCTTCCTTTGCCCAAGATTTTTGAGCCTGATCCACAGGATTCCGCTCTTGCTTTGCCTGAGCCCTGCCGAGAAGGGGCTCCCGCTCATTCTGACCCTCCCGAGTCAGGCTCACAGGGGCCAGCTCATCTTGCCTTGTCCTCTGTAGTGCTGGCGGAGTCAGTTTTAACCTTTACTGCACCCCAGGTTAAACAATTAAAAAACATACTTTTCAGGGTTGTCAGCCCTTATGCATCTGGCGTGACATGCTTTCAGACTCACGCTCATGCAAGAAATTTTACGATAAATTTATATTTTTCCATTACAAACCTAACCTAAGACCACTTAACACTTAAACTGTAGTTTATACATTATTGTGATTAAAATATCAGGAAAACAAGATGGCCAGTCACACCTCCTTGCCAAACTTGAGTATATATGTGCGCTGATTACAATAGTGGAAAGTGGGACAGGTTCTTATTCAGATGGATTTTGGCAAGGGATAGAATAGTTTTGTGCACTATAATGCATGAAATAAAGTGTAGGTAAAGCATTTAAAGGCAGAGGGATGTAAAAAGGGTCCTTTTTAGAAGGATGATGGCCTGAGAAAAGAGGCTGTAGAGAGGGCGGTTGGTCCAAGTCGTTTGGCCTCTCACTCTTGGTCTCCACTGAGATGGGAAACACTGAAAAAGAAAGGGGCCAGGGCATGAGGTGTCAGCCACGATGCCCCCCCCGCCCTTCTTCATCAAAGATGAGTAGAAGTTTTTGATGGTGGAGAGCCGACAGCTGATGATTTTCTCTGCATGATGCATAGTTCGCTGCAGCTTTCACTTGTGTGTGAAGGTACCGAGCTGTACCAGACAGTGATGGAGGATGGACTCTATTATGGCATGTGTAGAACTGGACCAGAAGTACTTGACACAGCCCAAATTTCTAGAGGTGTCACAGTGGCCAGCCACTGAGAACCATTTGTCCAGTGCTGTATATTCTTGAATTAAGCACTTGCTAAATTATGACCAAGGCTGGCTCATAACTGTTGCATAAATCAGGTCAATGAACAAATATGATGCAGGGCTAACATCAGAATTAAATGTTTGCCCACTGCGAAAGATTTTCATTGGCCTGTAACCACTAGTACAACATTAGGCTGATGAGCACACCTGATGTTTCACCTACTGTGTTAAATGTTTCTGTTAGCGAAAAATTGGAAGTGCAATGTGTGATTACTGTTTTTACTATAAAAACATTAAAATAAATTAATTATGAAGAAAATTTCAGTTTTTCAGCTAGAAAAAGACAGTTTCAATGGAAAATAAGCACATACATTCTGGGCATCAGATCATTGGATATACAGGATGCTGATTTTCAGCACCATCCCACTTTATTATGTATGAGAAATGCTTCTTTTTTCCTGTTCCATAATTTAGTGTGGACTGTAGTTTAAGACCACTTAACACTTAAACTGTGATTAGTACATTATTGTGATTAAGAATGTCGATTGTGACATGTACATCTGAGAATAACATTTTTATACATTCTTTACAAAAAGTATAAACTAAGTAAATTAAACATAAACATTCAACAAGGTTTAGGGTAAATGGTGTCTTTCCAGACTTATTAAATGTGTTTGAGAAATGAAAATGCCACTAAAATATAGTACAAATAGTTTTCTGAGCCTAGCTTATGTGGTCTAAATGTTGCCAGAAAAAAGAAAACTAAAATAAAGTTAATGTACATTTTTCCAGTTATTTCTGAAGTGTCACGCACACATAACACTGCACAAGAGAGAGTTACTGACATTTATTTCTGTGGTACAGATGCAGTAGCTCATAGCCATAGCAACAGGCTGGCACAACTGTTATGCTTGAATGCCCTTATTGTGTGGGCCTTGAAATAATAAGGGGCAAGATAATTAAACTTTAAAGTGGTCTGGTGCTTTATTTGGAGATATTCTGAATTTATTTTTTAATGAGCTTGATTTTTTTATTTCATAATTTTGAAGTAACAGGTACCAGATCATATCTTCTTATTCTATGGACTATGGACACTAAGCAAGAAAAAAAACTTGGTTGAAAAGCAAAAAGTATGACAAATGACAGCTGCAAAAAGGCAATAATCTGTATATTTATTTTCCATTACCTACTCCTTTGGATTGTTATGGAAGCTTTAGCCATGATGCGGGGTACTGGGTAGAATGCTAATCTATTACTAGATGCACACATACACACGCACACACACTGGGGGAAATATAGAGGCACCTAATTAACCTAAGCATTTATTTCCATTATTGGATGAAATCAATGTACCTGAACACAAGAGATCATTATTTATTAAATAAGAATTTCATGTGATATTAGAAATCAAAATAGAACAGCTTGAATGTTGAGCTGCGAAATAGCTGTCCCAAAATGTGGAGTCACACAAGTTTTGTCTGTTGATTGTTATGTGTGTCTTAACAGAAAAAATACACAAACATATCAAATACCTAATTCACACTATATATTCTTATTGCACTACATACCATTACCAAGTAGCAAGGACAATGTTTGCTAAAACAGATTCGTCATACAGTTGTAGTAATGAAGGAATATAATATTTTGTTTTGACTACTCTGTGATGGGTTAGTGCCCCATCCCAGGTTATTCTCTGCTTTGCACCTGTTGGTTTTGGGATAGGGTCTAGGCCCCCACAACCTAGCACAGAACAAGTGGGTGTGGTAAATGGATAGATGGATGGATTTTAACTGCATTAAATATTTAATTGTATAAAAATACTGTTTCAATTACCAGATGCATAAAAAATATGAAAAGTCACATGTTTTTGCATATACAGCACATGGAAGGTATAAAAGAAATACATGGGGTGAAGTGTCTAAGACAAGTTAAAACTTTTATCCATGTCACATAGTAATGTCTCACCTCCAACAGCGGGTATGATACATTCCTCCAAAAGATAGCGAGAGCAGTATTTACAAAAGCTCTGTAGTCTAATTAGTGTCTTATCACAACTATAGAACATTTCTACTGCCTGGGCACTCCAGGGTAAGAATTTTCAATTAATGACTTCAGCAGAACTCTGGATTTACTAAAAGCAGAGGAACAGTGGCTAAACCTCTTAATCTTTCTCTGCTCGGTGATTTACTTTGCCATTGGAAATTCTTTCAGGCACTCTGTCACTGCTGTTTTTATGGTCCAGTTGCACAAAGCAATTAAAGTAGAGTGACTGAGCTTTCCACAACCTTTACAAAAACTGTTTATCATTTTGTCAAGACAGCTGGCAGCATCAAGAAATCTAAATTTAAGAAACAACTCGACAGCCCAAGCCTAAGAAACTGTGATGGATTTTTAGGATATAGGAAAAGTTATATCAGAGGTATATACCCTGTAAAATGACATTTTAGATATGACCCAAAGCTCTGTGATACAGCGCAATACACTGATATCCTGTGCTTTTTTCTAAATTAAATGGAGTCCCATCATTAGAAAAACACTGGCAAATCAGCCTTAATGAACTATCATTGATAATATGACGTTAAGTGGTACATTGGGCGGGGCTTAACAGCCCCCCATGACGTCATCGCCAATGTTTGACAGGGCCAGCTGCGGCCGGGCGGGCGTGGCGGGGGGGGGGGGGGGGGGGGGGGGGGGGGGGGGGG
>JAODKC010000044.1:17721269-17732502 GCA_026777985.1 Mormyrops attenuatus | reverse complement strand
GACAGACGGCTATCCTTTCCTGAGAGTACCTGGGATAGGGTCCAGGATTACAGTACCATGACTGGATAAACTTGAAGGAAATGGATGAGTAATACTTGAGGGGGCAACACTGATAAAGATTTTCTTTCCTACAGGTGAAGAACAATAAAGCCTTTATCCCATGATCATTACACAAACAGTTAGGTTTCCGAAATTATGGATGCATTGCACACATAATGGATGCAGCATCCATATGAACATAAACAGACCAACATCTAAACTTTGAAAACTTTGAAATATGTCTAATGCAAAGTGTATGATTAATCAGCAGTTGTAAAATACAGCATTTTAATAATTTTTTCATGTATCGTATACTGGAGTTCAAGTATAATTTATTTTTCAATTTGCGCTTTTAAACTTCAACAGAATCTTTTAAGAATTAGCCAGTTCAGGACTCTTATTGTCTCGTTAGGCATTGTGAAAACACTTTGGCCTTTTTGGGTTTCCATTATGGGTCACTGATATTCACTTTGACTTCTAACAAATTCTGTCAAAAGTGAAATAAGAAGCATGTATTCTTGCAAATTAAATTTAGTAACTGATGAATGATTATGGACAGGATATGTTGATTGTAAATGTGCATTGTATGCATTGTCTGTTTAAAAAAAAAAAAAAAAGCCTGTGAATCATTTGGTTTGTATATTGTTTTTCTGAAACCCTTAATTTCTCTTATAAATGTACTGGCTTTATTTATTTTTACTGAGGATTATACCAGCATGTTGCTATCATACTGTACATAGCTTTGCTGTTCACTTGTGTAAAATATTGCTTCTTCAAAGAACAGAAAAGAAACAACTGATTGTATATCTTAACAATGTAACTAATTCTTACTTGCACTATGGATTGGGTATTTAAATGTAGCACTCTTGTATATTTATGTCCTTCAATTCTATGTAACATAAGCCACATTCCACACTTATTAAGGACTTTTTATTATTTCCCAGCTGTCGTATTAAGAATAGTAGGTGTATGTTAAGTGTGGCATTCCAATTAAATGCAAGTCTGGTATTCCAGTCTTTCCTGACAGTAGTCAGGTGCACAATGAAGGTAATTTAAAACATGTATTAATCAGCTCCTCACTCCATCTAGTGGTGATTGTGTAATGCAAGATTTAATGTTGACATTGAATGAGCTGCAAGCTGATTTCCTCTATAAATAGATCCCTTAATTCTCACGTGTCAGAGTAAATGTCCTTTGTAAAAATAGCCATAGTCCTTATTCAGTGTCATCTAACAAAAACACGATTTTCACAGCTGGATTGACAGTGTAGGTTTAACTCTAAGCTGTGATTTGTGGGGTATTTCTTACCATATGTGTTTGGTCAGGAAAGTCCAATAATAAATGCCTATAATAATGCTATGCTGATAAATACATGGATCGGCAGTTTGCCTATGGACAAAGAAGAATGATTTAGTAGTTCTGCGGAGGCTATGATAAATCCAGTTTCAGGAACCAATAAAATAAGGTGAGCATTTGTTCAGTTTTTCCCTTCGGTTCAAGAAGTTAGTGAGGGGAAAAATTAAAAGAATGACTGAAGTTTACGGTGAGGGTTTTAGGTTTAAGGCCATGCAGTCCCACAATAACCACAAGCTGTTATCTGCAGTCCGGTGCCTGACATTACAAACTGTTTAACGACGAAAGGAATATGTAAATACTATACTAAGCTAAAATGGCTTGCCATTGCCTTTTTTACTGTTCTAAATATGACAATATGGCTGCAATATACACCACAACACAGTTTGCCCATCTCAGCTTTGTGCATCCAACCATCCAGTTTCTGTAAATGCTTGTCCTATTCAGGGCTGTTGGGGGTCCGGAGCCTATCCCAGAAGCTACGGGTGCGAAAGCAGGGAACAACCCAGAATGGGGCGCCAACCCATCACAGGCTACACTCATATGCCAGTACTGTAACTTACACAAGCACACTTCGGCAACTCCAATCAGCCTCAGCATGTTTTTGGAGGGGGGAGTACCGTGAGGAAACCCCACAACGACATGGGGAAAACATGGAAATGTCACATAGATGGAACCGGGGTGGAGACTCGAGCCCAGGTGTGAGGCAACAGTGCTAACCCCTGCCGCCCCCTCAGCTCTGTCATGTTTCCCAAATTATTTAAAAACAAAGGCATGTTTATGTATAGTTCATATTTTATGTTCCAAATTTGAGATGGATGAACAATAGATCACCAACAACTTTTAGTATTACTATCACCTACTTTAAATCAATCTGCAAGGAGAGAAAGTAACAAGGTTTAGTAAGGAGATTCCAAATGAAGACAAAGGAGCTTTCTGATCAATGAGGCACAAACTGGGGAAAAGTTCAAACCCATTTCTCTTAGAGAACAGTGAACGGGGGGAATCTGCCCCTACAATGCCCAAATCAGTCTGTCCCCCTAATCTTAGTAGCCAGACAACAAAGACACATCTTAAGAATGTGAGGCCTCCCTGCATGAGTTATAGAATTAGAGTTGTGATCAGTGGTTGAGATGTAAAAATATTTAAAGGGGATGGTGGGCTGTGTGTGTGTGTGTGTGTGTGTGTGTGTGTGTGTGTGTGTGTGTGTGGGGGGGGGGGTGGTGGTGGTGTATGGGGTCCCATGATAAGAAAATTGATTGGGGTGGTCACATGATCCTAGTTAAATTGTGTTCCGGTCCGCCAGCAGGGTACCTGTGATCGGTAGATTTACCTTCATGTGAGTTACAATTGCATGGAACAATTTAGGGAGATGGTGAGGGGGAGATGGTATATTTTCAAAGAGGGTGGTTTTTGTCTTTTTTTTTTTTCCCCTTGGGGCAATAGCATCCACGTGCATCTCATGGCAACTCGAACCCTGGTTGTGATGCTGGGGGAAAGGTTTTACACAATAAGGGCCATTATGTGAGGGTTTCAAGAAAGGTTGGAAAAAATGTAATGTCTTTCAACAATACAACGATTCAGTATCACTCCCAGAAAAGCACTGGTATAGGGTATAAATGAAGAGAATGGATGTCCTTGAGTAAGCCAGTTCAACTTCAACTTAACCTTAATCACACTGAAATCTGTATCTAAGGTGTGTCAGTTTGACTGATGTTTAAAAGCACTTACTGGGCAACTATTCTTTATCAGCCTTTGATTCCAAGACTATAAAGTAACAATAACATTACAAAGCTCAGTTTAAACTTTATGAGGGATACAAAGTAACCTAACATTTAGGCTATGTGAATAGCCTACCTTACATCTAATCTAGGCCACTGACAAATTTTGGTCAAAAGATGTGAACTTTGTATCAAAGTAAATGCATATCAAGCTGGATAGTTCAACACCCACATGAAATTTTGGTAACTTACTGCCCCAATAATGTTTCTGCCATTCAAGATGTCCTGATAGACACGTGATCTTGGCTTGGTTAATGTTAATCGGGCATCTTGTCATAACACTTACTCCTCAGATTACAGAACCGTCTAACTAACGCTATCAAAACCTAAACACATTATGGACAATTACAGCATTTATTATTACCAAAACAAATCATAACATTTACTCCAGGGTAAATCTAAGGTTAATGGATTGCTAACTATTTAAGAATTGACAAACCTTGTCAGATTAAAGAACTAGCTGGCTAATAATGAAACAGCATATCACAACAAATTATAGCTGACAGTATGGCCAATGTTATTGATTTCCAAAGCCTACTTGCTGATTTATGTATCTAAATTTCTTGCCTGATCTTTGCTTTGTTAACTGTTACTCCTTTGGTCTTCGTTTGATGCTCGCTGTCTCTTTTCCTGCCGCATCAAAGACAACTTCACAAATGTCACAAAATGATGAGCTCCATGAAGCACGGTAGAATCTTTGCACACAGTTCTGTTTTTTTGACAGCAGTGAGGCAAACCAAAATATAGTCCCATCAGTTGGCTAGTTAAGTAAATGAAGGAAAGAATCAAATGAAGGCAGTTGTGCAGGGCACCAAGGCCAACGTAACCTGTGAACATGTGATTTTCAAAGGGGCATCAAGACCAGGAAGAGGGGCAATGATGAAGGTGAAATTCCTGCCTTGATGGGATGCATGGTGACTCACACCGTCCGCTGATGCAGATCTGCCTTCGCTCTATATGTGTGGCGTTTTCGTTCTCATAGTGTTGTGTGGATTTCCTCTGGCAGTCCACAGTCCACAACCCTGGGGGCCTTGTTTTCCACTGAATTTGTGGTGATTTTGTGCCCACTTTCCGCTCATAGGGGTGGTGTTTTTTTAAATGAGGCGTAGGTGGGCGCATTGTCAGCGCGTTGCTATTTTAAGGCAGTGAAATGACATTGTGCTCTTGACCAACAAAATCCACGTTTAAAGTCAGTGGTGCATTGTTGAACATTATTTAAGCGGCATGTTTTAGAAACGTGCGAGTGCACAACATTCGTTATGGAGACAGGTTACACCCCTTGAGGTGCACTAATGGTTTTTTGTTTTATTTTCTTTCTATATGTTTTATTATACATTAAGTCTGTTCCTTTCACGTAATCATACTATTTAATGAAACACGTAAAGAAAAAAAATATGTATATTTTAGTAAAGAACACACCTTAACATTAAAAAAATCTTTCGAGTTCAGTATCAGAATTAAGCATGTACTGTAATTGAAACATTTGGATTGCTGAAAATGCTTTATACATGTTTAGTTAAGTCAGGTGAAACGTTACAATACAATCGCTGAACTACATGTGCCAACAAAGGAGTGTACGCCGGCAGCAGCATGGGCAAGGAGAGATCAGCTGGCAGAAGAGCTGAATCGCATGTAGACTGGTAAGCAATCTAAATTGTGACGTAGAAAAATAACAGCCCTATTGTCTTTTATTTGAACTTTTTAAAACACCTTAAAAACTGTAGCTTGTGTTTTGTTTGAACAAAGATTGCACTTTTATTTATATTTTGCAAAGTACAGACCCAAAATTTTTAAAATTAAAAAACAAACAAGCATAACTAAGTCCCGTACCCGGCCACTGCTCTCGTTCTGCAATGACCTTCTGTTTTCACCATCTTCTGACATCATTATACTGCTTTCGGCACTGCGCGGATGATGGTGTGATGCCAGAAAATGAGGACACACTCGTTGCTATCTCATCCCACACTTGCTTCACCTCAAAGTTTAGGTGCAACAGTGGTGCTCCCGTAGATGTCGTGCTCATGCCTTTTCAGATCCGTTTCCTCAGCTCAAAAGCAATCTGGCCTGACGGGCAACGCGCCGCTATAATAGCAATCCGAAGTAGATCATGTGCTGCTGCCTTCTAAAGGGTGAGGTGACGTGCCATTCTGATTGGTTCATTGCATGTTACACCCAAAACATGCCTCTGAATAATTCTAAAAGAGTTATGACAAGATTTTTGCGCCTTGCACTGGTGAAAAGTCTGGTTTTTCCAGTGTCAAAATAGCTAAATGGATTTGGACATGCCCGTAAATGTTACTTGTGCTTTATGCTTTGCGTTACATCATCAAAATAGAGCCCTGGGTCTCACAAAGTAAATTGTGGAATACTGTTAAAGAGCATTCCATGAAGCTGCTGACAAAATTTCTCACCTTCTCTGTAATGATAGAAAAGTGGTGTGTGTGTGTGTGTGAGGCCTCTGCTCCATTGCACCCTTACTTCACACACTTGTTACAACTACGGGTTTAAGGTTTGTTTTTTTTGTGATTGGTTGCCATGGGAAGCTGTTTTTTCCTGATTGTTAGTATTGGTTATTTTCTAATTGGTTAGTATCAGAGAGATATTTGCATAAGAAGGTTTAATGTTTTATATTCAGTCTCTTATTCAGGCTTGCAAAATGAAGTCACACATGAATTATTTATAGTTGTTTTTTTGCATATAAGCTGCAGCAACCACTGTTAATTAGATATTATGAATAGAACTAATCATTTTATTTTGGTTTTTCAGAAAAATGGAAGGTGACAAAAAAGGCCATGCACAGATGAGGAGTGGACCGCAGTTAAAACATCTGAGCAAATTTATTTCTGTTATGAGGGTGCCAGGGAAAAGTGAGTGTGATGCATGTCTACAGGCTGAAACGGCCACAGGACTGGGGAGAAGCAAAAAAAAAACAATGATGTACAACCAAATTCAGTCCATTAAGAGGCTGTGGAACGCCCTTATTTGGGAGCACAGCAGCAAGGGAAAAAAACAGAATTTCAGTCAAGAAAGAGAAGGTAAGTCAAATAGGCAAGTATAGCAAAGATGCAGAGTTTGGGTCATGATGCAGGCTGCAAGAAAAATAGCGTAGGAAGACAGACAAAGTGAACAATAGTTGATAGATAATATGTCAAAGTTAAACAAATAAAAATGAAAAATAAATACATAATAATTACAACTTGACTGTACATTTATGTAATTGGTTTGTTTTCAAAACCCATATAAGGAGATGGGGAAAACCATCCTTCAGCAGCTTCCAGTAAGTCTGTCAAAGATTGATGTACGCCAGCTACCTGGAAAATACAAATACAATTTCAATATTAGTTTAAGTACTAGAACTCATGTCCATAAGTGGAAATTAGTGGGAGAACATTTTAAAGTGAACTTGAGGAAGCACTTCTTCACACAGCGTGTAGTTGGAGTATGGAATAGTCTTCCTGCTAGTGTAGCGCAAGCTAAAACCCTGGGGTCCTTTAAATCAGAGCTAGATAAGATTTTAACAACTCTGAACTATTAGTTAGGTTCTCCCCAAACGAACTTGATGGGCCGAATGGCCTCCTCTTGTTTGTAAATTTCTAAAGTGTGATACTACCACTTCCCTCTACCAAGAGTAATATGGCTTTTGAAGCTGTGTGAAGTCACCTCATCAGCCATCATCCGGATGGCTGCCAGAGCCAACTCTGTCATCCGCAAACCGTTAGTGCTCCCATGAAGCTTCTTAGCAGCAAGCCTGCATGGGTGGATATCACTGCATCTACCCTTGAAACTTATCACCCTTCTGTACAGGCAATAGATGGCAAGGTTGGTGACGGAGCTAAGGAACACCTCTGACAGTGAAGGATATGCATACCCGCGTGATGACTGGAAGGAAATGGAGGGCTGAGGAAGAAGTGCAGAAAGTGGTAAGCAGACTGCAGCATCAGCAGGTGGTGGGCTGAGCTCAGACAGGGTGAACAGGCCTCGAATAGGGTGACCAACCTAGCCTATGGTGCAGAGCATGCAAGAAGGAGAGGAAGGACCTTGTTTTCTCTGAGGTCTCCAAGATTTAGCAGGAGGAGTACAGAGTGAAGGCTGTGGCACAGGGGTGCTGGACAATGTGTGAATTGAGCAATCAGCTGTGCTGGATTTCTGGAAACTGCCACAGACTCAACTCAGGATTCTCATCTGGGAAACCTATAACACTCTACCCTGGCCTTGCAGAGAAAACCTGGGACCTCTGTGGGACCATCAATGCCTTTCTCCAGCATGTTCTGTCTGTTGCAGGAAAGCACTGATACAGGGTAGGTTTAAATGGTGACATGACCAAGTGCTTAGAAAGCTGGTAGAGCTGGTGGAGAAAGCCAAGTAAGAGGCAAACAATGAAATTCCAGCAGGGAGTCAACAGAGGATCCATTTCTCAGGCTGGGGGAGCCTGCAGCCAACATCAATAGAAGACCAGTACCTAAGCTCCTGACATCAGGGTTGGAGTGAAGAATAGGGGTGGACCTAGTCAGGCAGCTCCATCTCCCAGGGGAAATCTGCAGCACTACACTGTGGCCAGACAGGTTGCCATAGACCACAGCCAGAAAATCAGTGCTGTTGATTGAGCTGACAGTGCTATGGAAAGAGGGGGTAGAGGCAGCCCACAAAAAGAAGGTGGCAAAATATATGGATCTGATCATGTAGTATAGGGAAGGTGGATGGAGTGTGAGGCTCTATCTTGTGGAGGTGAGTCTAGAGGTTTTTTTAGAGACTCAATGATGTGTCTACTTAAGGACCTAGGGCTACCAGGAGCCTGACTGCACAAGGCAACCAGGGAAGTATCGGAGGAGGAGGAAAAGGCAAGGCTTTGGTTTTGGCTGAGAAGATGGGACAAGGCATGGGAAGCGAGTAACTTCTGAAGAAGGTTGTCTGCCGATAAAATCAAGTCAAAAACAACCATTTGTAATAAAAATCTTCTAAATTACAATCAAAAACTGATGCTTGCATAAGTATTCAACTGCTACATATTAGTATTTGGTAGAGGCATCTTTTGTTGTAATAGCAACTCTAAGTATTTTGGGTTAACTAGCTACCAGCTTTTTATGCTGATCAGTATTAAACTAATTTGTTTTAACACATTTTTAGTCTGCATAATTCCATATATGTTGTTTTGATGTCTTTATAATTTATTCTAAAATGTAATAATGCAAATAAACCTTTCTATGAGTAGGTGTACCCAAACTTAATTATATGAGGCAATAAAGGTTATACAGTATGAGCGATAAAGGGGGTCTAGTCATTCTAGCCAATTTATGGAATGCTTTGGTGCGTGGGAAGGGCCATTGTCCTGCATGAGTACCACAACCTTTTTGAAAGCAACTAACATCTTCGTGTAGTGGTGTTTAACGCAATTGTATTCTAGAAATGGGCTGTAGATCCTAGAGTTAAATTTTACACTATCTGCAAATGTAAAGGTGCTACTACAGTAGTTCATAACTGATAATTGCAGCCCACATCATCACTCCTCCACCACCTTGTGGCTCGAAGGTGTCCATTCGCAGGCCCATCCGTCTCATTCATCAAGAGTCACACTCATCTCACCTGTCCACAAATCCTTTGTAAAATCAGTTTTATATGTGTCTGTGCCCATCTTGGCGTTTGAGCTTGTGTGCCTTGTTGAGTGGAGGTTGTGATTTGAGCCTTTTTGATCCTGAGAATTTCTGAAGACTGTAGTTTTGAAAAAGTGGGTTGTAGTTTTGAAAAAAGGCTTTTCCGGAAGACTCCCGTTTAATTAAATGCAAATCTTTGCCAGATATTTTGCATCATCTTCTCTCTACATGCTTCTTCCATCATCTTTGGCTGTTGGCCACAATACATTCAATTCTACGGTGATCATGTTTTGAAAGTTTGGCAGTTTTGATTAATTTGCATCCCTCTGACAGATACTTTAATATTTTCTTTTTTTCACTGTCTGATAAGGTACTTTTTAGGACATTTTAATAGTAATACAAATTTGCCTAATACTGCACTGGGAAGTATCTACGGTTCCCTATTTTACTTCAAACTGAAAATACTCAGATAAGATACTGATCAGGTTGAATTTTGTTTAACAGTCCATTCTTAATTTGAGATTTTTCTGGACTGAATGTAATGGCCTGAAGAGAAGATACAAGTAAAACACACACTTGCCTAATAATCCTGTGTATATATAATAACAAAGACAATCATCCATCCATCCATCCATCCATCCATCCATCCGTTTGCTATAACTATTTAGGGGTATACCCCAGGGGATAACTCAAGATGGGGTGCCAACCTCTCACAAGACAGATTGCAAATCTAACTGAAATAAAAAGTAAATCTCAAATACCATTTATAAAGTACTATTTAGTAAAAGTAATGATTTGTTCATTTTTCCTCCTTGATGGAAATCAAGGTAACGTAATCCAATACATTGCATTTAGATGACCATTAAATACTATATAAAACCTTAAACCTTCTTATGCAAACATGTTTTGCATATTGTGAGATAATGTACACTGTGTGGTCATGTTGGTTTCTCTAAAGATAAGACACCACAAATAGCTCTGTGACTTAATTTTATTTCTAGAGATAGAAAGTAATAAAACTTAAAGTGAAATATACACTGATGAGTCAAATCATTATTATGATCACCCCCAATTTGACATGAATAACATTGACTACCTTGTAAAAAAGGCATATGTCCAGGTCTGGGATATATTAGATGGTAAGCCAACATTGGGAACTCGTAGCTGATGTGATGAATGCAGAAGAAATGAGCTGTTGATAAAGAGTAAACATTAAAAACCTCGTGGAGCTGTGGTGCTTACTTGTGGACGGTGGTCCGAGGAGGCAACTGCAAGAATTCGACTTACAATACGTTTTGCTACACCTCCACTTTGGATTAAAAAAAATCTATAAAAAACGTTTGCATAAGTTAATTTTTTACATTTTGTCAATACACGGCAGCATTAGCACAGAGTTAACCTTGATAATTATAATTTCAAACAAAACTGATAGCTAATTTTTACTGAAGTTTTCCTTGAGAGCTGCAAAAGAAACACCTGTTTCTAGCCGTCTGGCAAATTTACTACCTCAGTTACCCCTAACATAAATTAAAACTATTCCAAAAAGGAACAGAAAGAAACAAGTAAATGGGTTAGACCAAGCCATCATTTTTCTGAGTAAGAACCTTCCCCACTCTCCACTATTGTAGTCAGAGCACCTACTGTATGTACTTTAATTTGTTGCATTGCGCATCCTTTTATTTGCAGTTTGCGTATAGTCTATTTTATGTTTTTATATGCCATATCTTTTATCTCTTTCTATACTTTTTTATTGGATTGATATTATTTTGACATATGCACCAAGAGAAATTCCCAGTACATCTGTTACTTGGAGCATAATAAAGATTCTGATTCTAAATATACTCAATACAAACCCAGTTCAATTAGTTTCCTCTATGTTTGCATTCTTCACATTCTTCACTAAAAAAGTAATATGTTCATAGTCTGTGATTAAGCTAGCAGCGCAGTCATGGTATTTATATGTGGACATATACCAGATGTCTGTTAGTCTTCATGTTCGGAAGTTGGAAAGTTAACAGCTGGGTATGAATAGGCAAGAACTGGCGTAGTGGCTATTTAAGAAGTAGAAGAACTCTTAATGGAACTGAGCAGAAAACACAGCAACCAGAATTACAATCTATCCAATTCTAGAAATAAAATGCCTGCTTGTTGCTGATGGCAAATAGTTCCTGTCCTTCATTACCCTCTGGCCATTTTGCTTCTCTCACATTATCTGGCTAATTTTAAAGAGTCACAGTTTGGCTCAATGGGCAAAAGAGCAGATCGTCCTGTGCTGAAGATATGCAGATGGTAAAACCTAGAAATCCCTTTTCACACTATTGTTCTACTTTCTTGCAGATCACAAGCAATTATAGGGAAAAGTAATTAAAGGCCGGGGGCCCCCCCCCCCCCCCCCACAAAGGGGGGGGGTTGGGGGGGGGGGGGGGGGGTGGGGGGGGGAGGGGGGAGAAAAGAAATATAGGCGAGAGGAGG
>JAODKC010000044.1:17691117-17714150 GCA_026777985.1 Mormyrops attenuatus | reverse complement strand
ATGTGATTGGTTGCTTAGATAATTGCATTAATGAGAAATTGAACAGGTGTTCCTAATAATCCTTTAGGTGAGTGTAACTGCCCTTGTCTACTTACTACCGGTAAATGTAGCTACCTACATAGTCACAGCTACGTAACATGAATTGCACATGTGAACATTAAAATGTTAATTAATAAAGTAAAGTAATCTGGAAAACCAAGGGGTTTGCAAGAGTTGCTATCAACTAAAAATGTTGAATCAATATCTTGTTATTACAGAGATCACCACTTTTCGTAGATAATTTAGCACACACAGAAAAACGGTTGGAAATGCAAAAATGATTAGTGTGCATCCCTGCATGTGGACGTCAAAGCTCTATGATTAAAAACGGCCCGGCTTGTTTGTTGAAAGATATTATAGCCAGAAGACTGAATATGAAATTACAGCGAACTTTACGGCAGTCACAGAATTCTCATGGAAAAGATACAGTCATGGCCAAAAGTTTTGAGAATGATACAAGTATTGGTTTTCAAAACGTTGCCTCAGTGTTTGTAGATCTTTTTGTCAAATGTTTCTAAGGTATACTGAAGTATAACTACAAGCATTTCATAAGTGTCAAAGGCTTTTATTGGCAATTACAATAAGTTTATGCAAAAGTCAATATTTGCAGTGTTCTTGCAGTCCCTTCTTTTTCTTTTTCTGCGATTCACCCTGGCACGCTGTCAGTCAACTTCTGGGCCAAATCCTGACTGATGGCAGCCCATTGTTGAATAGTCAATGCTTGGAGTTTGTAAGAATTTGTGGGTTTTTGTTTGTCTATCCACATCTTGAGGATTGACCATAAGTTCTCAGTGGGATTAAGGTTTCCTAGCCATGGATCCAAAATGTCGATGTTTTGTTCCCCGAGCCACTTAGTTATCACTTTGGCCTTATGGCACGGTGCTCCATCATGCTGGGAAAGGCATTGCTCTTGGATGGTTGGGAGAAGTTGCTCTAGGAGGATGTTTTGGTACCATTCTTTATTCATGGCTGTGGTCTTAGGCAAAATTGTGAGTGAGCCCACCTTCCTTGGCTGAGAAGCATCCCCACACATGAATGGTCTCAGGATGCTGTACTGTTGGCTTGACACAGGACCTGATGGTAGTGCTCACCATTTCTTCTCCAGACAATCTTTTTTCCGGATGCCCCAAACAATCGGAAAGGGGATTCATCAGAGAATATGATTTTACCACAGTCCTCTGCAGTCCAATTGATGTACCTTTTTCAGCATATCAGTCTGTCCCTGATGTTTTTCTTGGAGAGATGTGGCTTCTTTGCTGCCCTTCTTGACACCAGGCCGTCCTCCAAAAGTCTTTGCCTCAATGTGTGTGCAGATGCAGTCACACCTGCCTGCTGCCATTCCTAAGCAAGCTCAGCATTGGTGGAGCTGCGATCCCGCAAATGAATCAACTTTAGGAGATGGTCCTGGTGCTTGCTGGACTTTCTTGGGTGCCCTGAAGCCTTCTTCACAACAATAGAACCTCTCTCCTTGAAGTTCTTGATGATCCAGTAAATGGTTGATTTAGGTGCCATCTTACTAGCAGCAATATCCTTGCTTGTGAAGCCCTTTTTGTGCAATGCAATGATTGCATGTGTTTCCTTGCAGGTAACCATGGTTACCAGAGGAAGAACAATGATTTCAAGCAGCACCCTCCTTTTAAAGCATCAGTCTGCTATTCTAACTCAATCATCATGACAGAGTGATCTCCAGCCTTGTCCTCGTCAACACTCTCACCTGTGTAACCAGAGAATCACTGAAATGATGTCAGCAGGTCCTTTTGTGGCAGGGCTGAAATGCAGGGGAAAAGAGTTTTTTTGTGATTAAGTTCATTTTCATGGCAAAGAGGGACTTTGGAATTAGTTGCAATTCATGCTCTTCATAACACTCTGGAGTTTATGCAAATTGCCATCATAAAAACTGAGGCAGCAGACTTTGTGAAAATCAATATTTCTGTCATTCTCAAAAGTTTTGGCCATGGCTGGATTTCAAGAGTTTATGTCAACTAATATACCAGCTTCTTCTATTTGACTGGTCCAAGCACTGTTTGAGACCCATGATCCAGAAACCTAACCTGCTCCAGAGCAGTTTTGCTCTGTAGCATGAGTTACCATGGTGATGTATCCCGCTAAGAAGAGAACCAGCATTGTGATATAGAAAAACCAGAGTTCCAGCTACTTATCTTCAGAGTTACCTGGCTAAGCAAGGAATCTGGCTTTGTGATACAGGGCCCAAAACTACAGTATTATTCTGAATATCCTAGAAAAACGGATCTGCCCAGCATTCATTTCAGAGCATGATCACCCCTAATGGAGAACCAACTGGAATAATGACTGCTCAGTCACTTTCCTGCAGTGATATGAAGACTCAGGCATTTTCTGTACTTGCTTATCCTATTCAGGGTAGCGGAAGCTGCAGATGCAAGGCAGGGAATAACAAGTGGTTAATTTCTAAATCAGAAGGGGCTGGAACATGAAGGGCATATGAAAGCAGAGAGGTAAAGGGGCAGGCGCAGCTCCCAGAACATGTACAACACACGGTGCTGAAAACAAGCTATATATTTTTAAAAATCTAAACTAATAAAGGATGTGAAATTGCATGAACATTGTATATATAATGTCATTGTTTTTGTTTTTTTTAACTAGGGAGCTGCTGGATCTGTGCATATTGGTGCCAGAATGCAGACTGTCAAAAACAGATGTCCCAGAACACATTCCAGCAGAATCCAGTACAAATTAAGCAAATTAAGAATAAACCAGGATGGGACGCCACCCCATTGCAGGGTACACTCACACGTGCACACCTATGGGCAATTTCGTAACTCCAATTCACTTTAGCATGTTTTTGGAGTGTGGGGGGAAACCAGAGAACCTAGACAAAACAGACTTGAAGCCTGGTCCCAGATGTGATGGGCCCTATATTACACCCGGCACAAAGCGGCGGCAGGTGTGACGCAAGTGTCTTTCCTAGCATGAGCCCGACGCAGTTGTCTTTTACTGTCCAGTGCCCATGTTGATTAAATAGCAAATGTATTTTGGTCATATGTAATTGGGTTCCTCTGATTGCCCATGGGCATGTCCGTTTTAGAATGAGACGGGGTACTTGGATGGACCCAGAGGATGTCCCGCCTGAGGACATGGAGTGGGATCCTCTGGGCCTAGCCTTTCTGATGACCAGGCTCCAGGTCCAGGGGCTCCTGCCTGTGTTGGCAGGGGCACAGGAGAAGGGCCAGCTGAATCTCCATCTCCCAGAGAGGGAGGTGGGGACACAAGGTTAGCGTCTGCTGCGCAGGCCCCCATCCACCCGACGCAGTCTTCCCAGGATGTTGTCCTGCAAGGGCCAAGGAGAAAGGACTTACACCACACTCCTTCTTTATCACTGTTGTCCCATCAGAGCCCTCCATCCCTGCTTTCCCATCAACACCCTTTTCACCAGCAGCTGCCACCCCTCACCCTTCTTCCGGCTTTCCCTGACTAAGAGGGGGCTCTGGACGTTCTCTGCTCCTTCCAGGCCCACTTAAGTCCCTGTCCTGGCACACTATCATGCCTCTGTTTGGCCCCAGTATGTGCCCTTGTTATCCCTTTATCTGTCCGTCCTGTCCAGGAGTCTGTGTTGTTGGTCTCTCCTGGTCCCTAGTCCTACCCCGGCCTGTTCCAAGTCATGCGGTGTGTCTTGTCCAGTCTTGTGGTGCTGCCCCTCTCATCTTGTTTGATGTCTGTTCCTTCTGTCTGCTGGGTCTTCCACAGCTCCACCCCAGGTCACCTTCCTCTCAACTGCATTTTCCCATCTCGTTCAGGCTCCCAGTTGTTTCATGTCCACTGAATTGCAGGTTACATAGTCCTCTACTGCTGTTATCACCTCCTCCTGATCCAGATACCGCCGACTCTTTCTCCTTGGTGGTGTTGATATGGGGAGTAGAAAAGCAACCCAGTCCTGCTAGTCTTTGTGTTAACTCTTCCACCAGCCTCTTATGATGCAGCCTTTCCTCCACTTCCTATCTGTTCTTACCTCAATCCCTACTTCGGCCACCTTGGGGTCACTTGGGAGTCTCTGTACTGTACCACTTCCTTGGCTCTTACTACCTTGAACTGCTCTTCCAAGGACTTGAGTGGCAGTTTGTTTTGGTGTCCAGAGATAGCAATGCTGCTCACTCTTTTTGGCAGTCCCAGCCATTTCCTGAGGTGGTTGCTGACCCTCCTTGATAAGATCTCAACTGTTGATATTGGAACTACATGGACGAGGAGGAGTCACAGGATTCTGGGAAGAATTCCACATTGGTACAGCCATGCCTTAAACTTCTCAGGTAGGCCAGATCTGTCCACTGCTTTCAGCCAGCCCTCCAACTGATTACAAGTTCATTTAATGGAAGCTGTGTCCCTCAAAGTGCTGTCAGAAAACTTTCCCCTGCTCTTGACAGGCTTCTGGCTATGCCTGGATGTTTAACCGGAACATGTTTACCTTGTCTTTCCGTAGGACCACTAATCTAGACAGGCTGGCTAAAAACTCATGCAGGCCCAATCCATTACCTTCTCCAAACCCTGCAATATGTATCTGCAGCCTGGAGCTGATTCAGTGGTGACTGTGATGTCGCCCATGAATGCCCTAATGGGTGGTTGGTGCTGATTTTGTTCTGGGCTCTCTGCACGCAGGTTTAGCAGACTTTATGAGCATGTTCATGGCCTGGGATAAGAGGATCACAGAGATCATATGCCCTGTGATGATACCAGTCTCCATTTTGTGTCAGCTTCATGTAATTGCTCCTGATGAGACTCTCATCCTGAAGAGTCCTGGGGCCTGTTTCATGAAGCAGGATTTTTTGCTCAGATAACTTGTTGAATTTAAGGTAGTCTGCGCTAGATGGACTTTAACTTTGTCCACTTACATTTAGCCCAGGCTACCTTAAATTCAACAAAGTTATCTGAGCAAAAAATCCTGCTTCACGAAATAGCCTCCGGCTATTCTACACGTACAGTATAATGTGTAATTCTTTAGTTATGTTTTTCTGTAACACACAGCTTTATTAAGTAATTGAAGTTATTAATGTATTCAAAAATAGTTTAATATATTTATGTGTATGGTCTTTTTTTGTTTTCAAAGGTAAACAGACATAAACATTACTTCTAGTGTACTAGTGCACCAAACTGAAGAGCCTAACTGACAGTTAGTGGTAATTTATTGATTTACTGAGATTAATTTCCCAGAAGAATTTTTCAATATGTATTTTTTTTTAACACAGGTTCTGACTTTGTAATGGGGGACTGAGTTTCAAAAGTAAACACGTCCAGAAATGCTGTGTAATTTGACAGAAATTGTCTAAGGTAGCTTATTAAGTGTTTCTTTTTAGGAACCCACATATGAAGTATGTGTCAGTCTCTGTTCCCTTGCAGGCTGCTATTGCTTAGGATATCTGAGTAGTGTAAACAAAGGGGATATATATCTTTTAAGGCTCCTGACAATGAAGCATGGCTCCTATTACATGTGAGGGTGTATTGAAGGCTTATGTGGGATATGAAGGGTTTCTTAAAACTTTAGATATCTGCAGTCACATATCAATATCAAGGAGAATAAAATAAATCACAAAGCATGTTAAAGAACTGAACTTTAATACCATTCTGCTTCTGAAGCAAAGAAGTGACAAATTAATTGTATATCTGTCAGTGCTTTATTGCTCTAAGAGTACAAAATGTCTTTTTTTTAATAACTGATGAAAGCTGTTTAGAGTAACCTTGGATCTCAGTGCACACCTTGAACCATTAATCAATTTAAGATGCTTACTTTTGAGGCAGGTAGGTGAAAACAATTTATTTTTCCAGCTTAGACCTGCCTCTTATTTTATTTGGATGGTTAAACACATAATAAAAGTAACTAATTCACCCAGTCTCTCCTTCTAGGCAGTGCAAGAACAATCAATGTCAATATCAAAGTAGTATTCAAAAAAACGCAAGATTAATATCTTGATTTTTAGATGTGAAAGGTAACTCTATTTCAATTACTAAACATAAGATGCAAAACGTCACAGCATTAATGCATGAAGCATACTTAGCAGAAATATAGCAAGGCAACAGTAAGATAACAGATTTCATTTAACATACACAAAAATTTAATTTAAGTACAAATTCTGAATTGCTGTTGACCAATCAAGAGACAGCAATTCCTGTTATGGTATAACACCAGAAAAGTCTCCTGAGAAGCTCATCACAGATTATTGTTTCAGCTGCATTGTCTCTCCTGAATCCCATCTAAAAACTCCTAGTGACCAGAATGACTTTTTTGCCGATTGCATTTTCACGTCACAATAGGGTGTCCTTGGGAATTTATTTTATTCAATTTAATTTCATTTTATTTATTTATTTATGGGACACATTTCACATATTCAAATATAACAATTATTTAAAAAAAAAAATTATACATATTGCAGGTTAACTTAGACTAATGGTAAATAAAAGCCTCAAGGACACACTGTAAGATTTACTTTAGGGAAACAAAACATCCTACAAAATGTTAGAAATCACTGAAATGTCCTTAATTTATGTTGTTTTTTATATAAAAGAACATTGCTGTAATACACTCAGTACTCATATTGTGCAACTAATATAATTAGTTTTCTCACAAAATCATTTAATCCGAGAAAGCTCACCTGCATGTGTAAAGTGGTTTTGTGGGTATGAACGATAAGTGTGATACAATCTTTCATAGCCAATCAGGGTGACTTGCATTGCAGTATTTATTACAAAGACAATGCCAAGTGTTTTTCGTGTATTTATGTGTGTAGATTCAGCAAACCATTAAAAATACTATAAACTGAAATGAACTGTGAAGCTGAAAAATGTTTACATTTATTTGAAATGATCTAGGGCATGGGTGTCAAACGCCAGTCCTGGGGGGACAGAGCCCTGCACAGTTTTTGGTTTACCCTCATTTAACACACCTGACTCAACTCCTTGGGCTAATTACCACATAGCTCTTGAGCTGAGTCATTTGTGGCGGAACAGGGAAACAACTAAACTACACAGGGCTCCGGCCCTCCAGAACTGCAGTTTGACACCCCTGATCTAGGGTGAGCCTTCTCGAAGGCTATGTCATTCGCAAGTACTATCCTTTAAGATAGAACTACAGTACGTATGCATAACATAGAACAACGTAGCATTAAGAAGGCTTCAGGAAACTGACCCCTGGTAGGTTTTGGACTTAATCATTCCATAGCCAAGTGTTGATTACTGTTGGGGCACATTTAGTCTAGGTTGGGAGCCCAATGTTATATACCGTGTAACTTTGGAACTCCAAGGCCTCATAATTCAACCAACTCGCACTTCAAAAAGGTTTCTTGATTTATTTTTTTTTGACTGGTACCTCGACTGAAATCTTGGAACTCGACCATTCATGCAAAAATGGGCTGAGGCACGATCATCTCCACCAATTCAAACCTCGAATGGGTCAGTCGAGAAAAACCTAGCCACAACACGAGCAAAAACTCAGAACACGACAAACCGAAACAGACCAGCTAAAACTTGTATGGATCAAGATGCGTCTCTGATAGGCTGACACAAAGGAAAGCGGACCTACTGGGATGCTGATGCCCTACTGTATGAATCGCTCTCAGTCTTGTGGTACCTCTCGACCGAGTTCGACGTGTGAAAGCTGTGCTTGGTGTGAATATTTTGTGCTTTATCTGCAGTACATTTAGTGATACAGTAATCATGGCCCCTAAGAAACTGAGCACTGATATCAGAAAACCAAAGAGTAAAGTAATGAGAGTAACAGTAGAACTTAAAAGGGAAATTATAGCGAGACTTGAAGGTGCACGTGTGTCTGCTCTCGCTTAGGAGCATGGGATTGTCATTTATTTCATGTTTATTGCTTTTGGATGTGTGCTTTTTCGTTTGTATATTACATTTATATTGATTGTTAATGCTCTTTGTCATTAGTTTGGTGGGTAGATTAGATTAATTAGGTAATCATTTGGGGGTCTGGAATGGATTAAATTCATTTATATTATTTGTTATGGGGAAATTTGACCTCGACTAAATCGCAACTTGACCAGCGTTGTGGAACTAATTAAGTTGCAGAGGTACCACTGTACTGTACTTTCATGGGGCCCGACATCTTCAGCGGCATCATCGTGCTGCGCCTCACAAAGCACAGAATACGCAGGAACAAATTGTTTTAAAATAAGTTCTGCTGTTTTCAAGGCATTTTACAAATTCTTGCAGATTAAGAGCAATTTTATTGTCATTACTGCTGGCCAAACAAACGATATGAAAGTGTAACAACCTACATAAAAGTACCAAGCAATCAAGAAAATTTAATGATTGTGATACTTTTAACATAAAAGAAAACAAAGGAACAAATACATTTGTCCTCCTATATTTTCTAAAATTAGTATTAAATTAAACGTAATTCTTATACAATTAATTTGAACTAAATCCCATATATAAAACCATGTATATACTTTTTACAGTTGTGTTTTGAGTGGTTTTGTAAATGCTCATAGACTCAAAGTAAATACTTTTACTGCATGGAAGCTTATGTTTAACAATTTAATAACAGACTCTCTGTTATCTCATTATGAAATCCATCCCGCTCTTCTTTGTTTCTAGTACTGTATGCAATTTCTAAATTACTTTATTGCCTAGACAAATTAGCAGTCTGTTTATGATTGTTTGATTGCCTTTATGAAAACTTGATTGATAAGGTCTGTGCAGCTAGACACCCGGTCTAGCAGATGTTACATTAAATCAATCACATATGCTGCAAATTACGCCTCTTGGATACTCAATCATTTGCAGAAAAATAATTATACATTTTCAGGATTCCCACTTAATTTTTCAGGTTAACATCTAAAATACAATCTACTCCTAAATATAACTGATGTTTTTCAGATTTAAATATTGTTCAAGTGTTTAAAAATCAACATTCTTTTCCTTCAGCATGAAGCTGCGTTAGATGGAATCACTGGTGTAGGAGAGATGTGGGGGGAACACAACTTAAAAACTAAAATACAAAGGTCTATTTATTGTGGGGTATGAATTCATAAATAAATATTGAAGGTAGATGTCCGACCTGGGTCTAAAACCAGTTAATAAGTATAACAACAATACCAATTCAATAGATTTTTGTCCTCGGCCTGCCCTCCCCCCCCCCACACACCCCTCCACTACATACAGTAAGTGGCTGATGAGGCACAGTTGGGAGCAAACTCAGATTACCCACCTAGAACTGATGCTGGTGACCTGTACCAATTTGCAAAAAAAACAAGGTCAGGTGGTAATGCAGCTTGCTAATGTGAAATGGAATACACTCTAAAGTACTGACAGAGAAAATATTCTTTTTCTTTTCTACCTTTTGAGAATATGCTAAGAAAACCAGGTCAATTTTGAAAATCCTAATACAGTTTAAGATGAAATTTCAAACATAAAAATGCAAAATAAAGCATCTTTCTTTCTATCTAATCATTTATACCTAGCATCTCTTTTATGAATGACTGTCCTATAAGGCATCTAGTAAAATAACCATTTTACTTTAAATCCTTAAAAACATGTTTTTAATTGTGTATAAAAGGATTAGAAAATGTAGTTGTGGTAGAATATTGCATACTTTTACCTGAAGTGTTTTATGTTTTCAAATAAGAAGCGTTGGGCTTACCAAGTGAGTTAGGAATCGTGCTCAGTGTGAACCTGATTCCCAGAATATATTTTTAAAAATAAATATAAGCATGATACTGTTGTATCTAGTGCTTGCTAATTAAGAAGAGAAAAAACAACTACTAAATATACCTCTAAAAACACTTTCTTCACAACTTCTTTTCTAGATGGGTTATGTTTTATTTAGCCATGTTTAATATTTTAATAATGTAAAAAATGGCCGTGCTCATCCGAAAGCTGACGTCATGCTTTCAGTTAATTCCTCACACCTCAACTTGACGTCAAGATCCAAGTAATCCTATAAAATAATGAAATCGACTAATATCCCTATATATTATTCAGTCTCGTTTTTTTCATTTTAGAAATATGTCAGGTGCCCATCTACAGGCTGCCTGACCTTATTAAGCATTCATTTTGTAGAGCAAATGCAGAATTCACAGGCAAATTTTCAGTGTAACCAGTCATGGAGTAAGGACATGACTTATAGAGGGTCAGACACGTAGAGGCTCAAATACTTTAACAGCTTAAGATAAAATAGTTGTGATTTCCTTGCACAATCTCATTGTCACATTGTGAGAGACTAAGGATTTGAGGGCAGGCGTTCAGGAAAACAGAAGGGGCATTATTATAAAAATAGGAGAAGGCAAACAAATAGGACTGCGAGGGGTCATAACGGGAACACTAACTCTGGGATGGGCACGGGCAACAGGAGGGCTGATGTTAATGACCAGACTGAGGAATATAGAATTGGGAAGCACGTATATTCAGGACTAATGAGGGACTGGTATGATTCAAGTGCTGATGTTTACCACATTAGAATTGGGGATTACGAACAGGACACAGCTGGGAAGAAACAGGAGTGTTCCTGAGGACTAGCAGTGACCCCTGCTGGTCAGTCCGGTGGATGGACAGGACAAGTCATGACACTCATGAACTGTGACGTTGAAAATCACATGTACTAGACTGGTATTTAATCCAGGGTGCCCCCTGTTTTTTATGTCGTTCATGGGATAAACTGTAAGCTCATTGCTGCCCTGCATTGGACCAGTAGGTATGGAAAGTACGTAATCCGCCTTGTGCTTGTCGGAATCTGTTTCTTACTGTACATCCAGATTATAGGAGCATGTCACACTCGTGGGATGTGTTGATTTAGCTCCTACAAAAAATAAATCTGTTCTCACTTAACATAAAGTGAAAACATCTTTTGCTTAAGTATCTCCAGGTGTCAGAAGCCATTAACTTAAGAAGGTGCTCTGTATACTGTCTTCTGAAATCCTACTTCATTTTAACTTCATGCTTATGAATGTGCTTAAAGAACTACCCATTTTCTGCAGAAGTGAAATTGAAACTGAAGGAAAATTTTTTTTTGGTAATGTGCTGATTTGCATATTACTTGTTAGGCCTTATGTGTAGGGGCTTTGTTCCTGTGACTCTACTCTGTCATGTCCAGCCCGCTCCGCCTGTCTGATACCTATGTTTCTCCTTGGGTGTGGCTCCAAATCAGCCACGCCTATGGCCTGTCAGTCTTACCTCTTGTTCCTGCCCTCCTGTAGATCATTCACAACTGCCTCACGTTTTCTCCTGATTAATCAAGTATATTAGAACTTCTTAGTCCAATGTTCCTTGTCCGGTCATTATTGCCTGTTTTCATCCGCTGTCTGCACTGTCAGTCATATTAAAATTCCCCACAAGGGGTTTCCCCCACAGCCTGCATTCCAGGTCGTTCCTTCCACTGTAGACGCGACATACTCTCACTAATCTTCTGCTTCCATTGGAACCATTAAATGTATTGAATAATTTGTTGATGTTCCTTTAGCACACTGATAAAAACACTTTATACTGCATAAAGGTGTTGCCAGATAAAAACACAAAAATAAGATGCTGTGGTTTATGATTCTGATAATAAAAATAAATGATGGTCAGATGTTGACATCTTAGCAATAAATTTCAAACACTAGAAACTTATTCTTACATGCACAGATTTATATGCAGGCGGCAAAGAAGTTAAATGAATGCAATGGATTAGGGCTGCCACTAACGATTATTTTTCCATGGATTAATCTATCGACTATTTAACCAATTGGTTGATTAATTTCAATGATTAATTTTCCTCCAGAAAATCAAATGGACCGTTTAAGTTAATTTTATTTTGACAACAACAAACTGCATGTTATTGCAGGACTTTAGATATTGGACGGCAGCTTTTTGGCACTATACAGACATTATTTTGGCCAACAATTCCATAAGCAAATTAGTAGTATGCCTGAACTGTTAATAAGATGCGTGTTGTGACGGCCAAACATTAGTAATCTGTATAAATTCGGCGTATCCTTATGTTTGTTAAACTTTGTCACACCCTGCCCTCTCCACGTGACAGATCCCCTCGTTTCCACTAGGGCTTGGTCCTGAATTGGACACGCCTTCTGCTTGTTAGTCCTTCCTAGTGTTCCTGCCCTCTTTTGAACCATCCACAGCTGCCTTGTGTTGTGCCATAATTAGTCATGTATATAAGTGCCTCAGTCCTATTATCTTTCGTTCTGTCATTGTGTTTGCTGATGACTCTGTGGCTGCCAGTTCCTGTCAATACGGCACCTGGTAAAGGGTCTCTGCACCGCAATAGCCTGCCTTTGGGTTATGCTTTCCCTTTAGCACTCATCATGATTCTGCTGGTAGAAGGCTAGACTGAGAGGCAGGTTGCTTCCAGGCTCAAAGTTTCTAAGACACCAGCAAACAAGAACAAGGTGAAACAGAAGATACTGGGAATAACCAAAAACTAACCAGGCAGAGGGCAGATGCAACTTTCTAATGCCAGAGGTGACTGTCAACTTATCCAATAGTGCCTCATGAATTGGAGAATGACATCAAGTGACCCTCAAAAAGAATGGTAGTGGGAGTCATTAAGTGGTGTGAAATGCACTGCTAGGACAGTTCATAACAGGCTTCTAGAAGTAGGACTGAAATCCCATATAGCAAAGCAGACAGGATTGGGTGAGAGTCTGGGACTGGAACCCCAGGACACCAATGATGGGTTGCTTTCTATACTACATGGATAGGGCTCAGCAGCCAGAAGCACCACTCATGTGTTCCTTGCAAATCTGGTGAAGAGGGAGGCAAAACAGGAAAAACAGACACCCATACCCCTTTACACGTAATAGTTATATACAACTCACATGGTCTAATAGTCATGAACTCACTACATTACTAATCCTAAAGCATTTCTACTGATCTCTACACAGTTGGGCTCTTAAATACCTTCCTTTTTGTCATTTCATGTTCCTTTGCATTGCTTGTCCAGCTTGTATCCTTCCTTCTTTCTATTTTCATTTTCTTCAAGAAGTTGGTTATCTCCATCCACATTTATATCCCACATACTAATGTTCCATGCCACGGAATCAGCTTGAACTTGGCCCATTACAATAAACCATCAAAATATCTTTCTATGGACCATTAACGTGATGGAGCATTGTGAGAGTGAAGGGGAAAAATCATATAGCACCTAGTTTAGTTGAAATTCTAGGTGTCATAACATATACACAGTTTGCTGTTAAGATGAACATGATGGTCTTATGCCCCCATTAAGGTGTTTTGAGATTAATAGGTGATGCTATCTCAACAGACTGTGAAATTGGTTTATCAGAGCTACACAACAGTCTTCCATGACCAGGAGAGAATAAAGTCTTTAAGGTCAGCTGCTAGAATGGTCTGGTGATGGCAATCTAAATACCACCTGGAAGGTCAATGTGTATGAACTCTTCTAATGAGTTTTAGTAATGGCTGCACTTTAAAGTTTAATGTGTTTGCTTTTGAGTGGTAATGAAAAACAGAAGGCATTTTGAACATTTTCAGTTGAAAGTTCAGCCATTAAAACAAGGTTTTTTTCCCTCTTTCATATAGTTTGTTTGGAAGTACCTGCAGATGATACACATAGCAGCCTACTGCTTAATCAATCTAAGGAAACATTGTCACACCATTTACAGAGCTTGTTTATGTTTAGGAACTCCTAGTAGATATAACAAAATATTGTATTCTGACTACAAACTTCAAACAAGCGCCATTTTTATTACTTGACATATATTGTTATTAGTATTTCTAATATTTCAGGATGTTGATTTTCGATATGAAATTTGTGTGTGTAAATCAGCAGTGACCTAAATGATGGGTGCTTTCAATCATCTTTTCTCCAATAGAATTATAGACAAGAATTCACAGTTCCATCCATGGATGAAAATCTTTCCATATCCTCGTGTACTGTAGCATGTGTTTTGGTAATGCACTGTTTGTTTTCCTGGCAGTGTTCAGTAGGGCCCATGCTGATCTAAAAGTTTCACATTCTATTCATCTGTCCATAAAACACTGGTCCAGAACTCCAGGATGTCACAGAGTTAATTTTTGGCAAAGTTTAGATGAGCAGTCTGAGCAGTCTTCTTTGCATGAAATGATTCCTTGGTACCCTGCCATGTAGCCTATATTTGGTGAGCGTTTTTGGATGGTGTTATAATGAATAGTAATACTAAGCTGAAGGGAGGTATTTCTGTAAATGTCTTGATGTCATTTTAGTCTTCTTTGTGACAATTTTGTACCTTGGTCTTAAAAAGATTTTTAGAGGATGTTCAGTGGAGCCCCTGAGCCTTCAAAATGACTTTAAATCCTTTCCAGAAAGTTAGAGTATTTGTCTCTTATACTGTAAATGTATGGTAAGCGGACTATGATAAGTGCTAAAGTCATATTCTTTATAAAGAGCCCTAATAGCTTAATTAGCATAACCTTTTAACTAACTTTTAACACCTAACCATTCAAACAAATAGAGGGGATTATGTGTTTGCTCACCTTTCACACACAACAAATGAGAAAAGCTTGTGTTTTTTCCCGTTTTAAAATGTGGAAATGTTTATGCTGCTTTGAAGCAATTTCACCTATTGCAATTAAAAAATATAGGATTAAATACTTTCACTATACTGTATACAACTAAAGAACAAAGAAGAATGTATCACAAGAAACAGAAAAGGGAAACATTCAATCCTATATCATTTGTGATTTAAAAAAATTCTTCACCAACATCCCAATGATTTTTCTCACGTTAAATACCTAAAATGGTTTCTGTTTTCTTTAGCTCTGTGTAGCTCTGTAGTTTCATCCTACTGGAACAGGGTGAAAGGACATTCAGGAATAGATACTTTGTTTTGTATAGAACACGAAAGTGTAAAGTTTTAGTGTAAGAGTTAGCAGCTGTGGATGCCTGAGACACCACCATAGAATGTGGGCCTTTCCAGTACTCAATAGTATACCAAGCTACTGAGTTCATAAATGCAACATAGTAACCTGGTTTTGTGTCAAAGAAGGTGAAGAACTTGGCAAATAATCTGTTTGGATAAAAGAATTATATAATAAATAATACAGAATGAAATCCTGGCTTTATTGAATGCTTCATATCTTTGGACCAAATTCAGTCCCAGGATTTCACATTCTTAACTTTGACATTTAATGTTTTTGAATGCCACTTTTTACATCTTTTCCCAATATTTGTGTTTTTAAGTCTGCTATAATTCATGGGTGGGGGTATGTAACTGCAGGCTATTTCTAAGAATTATAGTATAAATGAGATATACAAGCATTTATTCAACTAAAATAGGATTTCTTAATATCAAGATGAGTCAAGCTGTAATTCTCAAAAAAAACTCAACTACATTTATACTGTTTTTATGCAAACTTATATTGACAGTGCTACTGTATTTCTCTAACTACTTAATATGTATTGGATTTAAATATGTTTCCCTTATACAGTATGTAAAGCAACAGGCCTATTTTAGACTGTTTAAAAAGCTTAGTGTTTGTACAATGGTTTAAATTTCCTGCAGCAGCCACATATTATTTTACAACCCATGAACAATGGACATATTGACTATGACCAGTGGATAGTTTGGCAAAGTTTTTAGCTAATTAATTCTTCCATGAGAATTAGTATTGTAGCATGAAGCTAAAAATGAAAATTGAAAAACTTGGTAGAATATAATAAGCTTTGTAATGAAAGTGCAATTAAGAAAAAAATATATATTAGTACTGTAAACCCATTAGTATTTATCTTTTATTGTCTACATAATTGTTTTTTTTGCATTCACTGCGCTGGATTCATTGGTATACTTTTGGCATTACATTATATGTATAAACCTTGAGGAGATCCAGATTTGTGACAAGGGTGACAGATCGTCAAGCATGCAGATACAGAGCTGCTCATCTTCTGCAATGCATGTACCTCCACTGTCAGAAGTACTTAAAGCAGATGAATGAATGGCCGATAAAAGTAACATGCTTTGCTACACTGATACAGTACATTAAAATAGTACATTGACAGGTACCTAAATAATATTACCTACTATAATATAATATTACCAAGCTATATTTGTAATGAGGACTTCATTGTAAAACAAGCATATACAATAGGAAAAGTGAAGTTCTGACTGAGCTCCATTGGATTGGAGATGCCCTTTATAAATTGGAATGCTTGAACCTCTAGTCTAAGAGATAGCTGTGTTGCAAGTCTTTATTGGAACTGATAAATTATGGAAGGCATAAACGCTTGGGAAATTGCTTAACACTGTGGCATGTATCTGTCATGCTGACTACAGCCGACTGATTTCCGTAGCAGAACTATTACCGCAACATTATTAATGCCGTCATTACAGGGTGTCCTTTGTATATTTGAATCATTGGAACATTATTCCATTCCCCAGCTATGTGTACAGACTGCTTTGGTGATGTGCTGGCATCACTTTCACCCTTCATGCAGGATAGTCACCCGTACGTGGAATAAATTACCTTGTGAAACAGTCGCAGAAAATCTCTCTCGTTTGGCATCACAAGCACAGAAATATGAGAAATGGCAGTTTTGCACAACTTTGTGTTTAAATTGTTGTTTTACAGGCCATTTCCCTGGATCATTTGCCTGTTCTTCTGTGAAGACTGTCAACATTACAGGCACTAATGAAATAAGTTTAACAGTAGCTGCAATATGCACAGTGCAAACTGTGTGTCAGTTCAGACAAAGTATTGTAAGTGAAATAATGCAAGTACAAAAATATATGACAACAGAATTGCTTATACTCTGAAACTCACCAAATATGACTGTTGAATTATTATTATTTTTTATATTACCAGTGTCAGGCTAATTAATAATTAAAAGCAGAAAAAACTGGCAGCATTCATTGATGCCCCTGAAATATTCTGATTTAAGAAGGCTGTCATGGTTGCTGTTTGCCAGATGGACAGAAATGAAGTACTTGTTGAGATTCTAATGCATGGAATGGGTCTGGGAGATTAGAAAGCACAGAGATTACATTCTGGAAGCTGCTGAGATGCACCTGAAAGCACCTCAGCACCTAAAGAGGAAACACAGACTCAGAAATGGGTAGAAATGGCTGTCAAAGGAGCTGCAGATGACCCACCAGTTACATTTTATTTTTATTAAAATATGTCAAGGGAAAATCAGCAAGCTACCGAAAAAGGAACAGAAGGGCCTCTCAGAACGCTCACTGCTATTGTACATTTACAGGGTTTACTTATCATAAACTCTAATTTATTAATCTATAACTAATCACTTGATGCACTGTTAATGGTGTATTATGCATGTTTACAGCTGTGAAGAATCCAAATGAAGACCTTTAAATTCTAAGCAAGATTTTAACAGTCTTATCATGAGAGATGTTCATTTTTGAGGCAATAATTGTACGTTTGATGAGAAATTTAAAATGCTTTTCTGCGCCATGGATGAAACACTGATGAATGGGTGTAAAGATTTTTCCTGGAACTCGATTCTGGATATTATAATAATGGCCTACTTTTTCAAAGTCTTATGGCAATCTTATTTATGAAAACCTGCCAAACACACCATTTTAAAATTCTATAACTCAATAATGAATGCATAACTCAATAATTCTGAAGCTGTACAGCATACATCTCTTACTTATTCTTTGTGCAATTTAAATGAAGTGCTGCCATCTACATTCTTATTAGAATAGAGGGTCAGTGTCAATTTTACTCAGACCAAAACCTTTTTTTCTGTGATTATCCCAGTTATCCAACAGAATTGCATACATTTTCTAAATTCACTAATTTTCTGTGATTGTTTTTACTTCTATTACATTCTCTGTCTGTCTTGCATAACCGTCCCCTTCTGATTTCTGCTGTAACACATATTCTCTTATAGATTATTTGAATGCATATTTTATATATCAGTATCTGTAGCAGGTGATGTTCAAAATTGTTTCCTTTTTTTGGAGCTGCTGAATTTTCATCTGTAAGCTTCTACACATGGATTCCACATTTTTTTCCGTTAAATGAAAATTTTCTGCATCAGTTTTTTTGATGGTATGGTTGAAATGCATTGGTACCTGCCTTACTGTCTGGGGATTTCCATTTAGAGGGAATATAACATATTTTGATTTTTTTTTCCACTCAAACCCCCCCTTTCCTGTTAACCTGGAAGAAAAGAATACAGCGTGTTCCTGTAATAACTTACATCTCTGTCTTTTTAATGCTTCCCCCAGCAGCTGCAACACACAGCACTTTATTTTGTTTACTTGGACTAATTTCAATATAGTCCCTGGGGGTGTGAGGCAAATGAGTGAAACTAATACGTTCACCATCTGCTTCCTGACTATGTGTGTGATGAAACAGATTCTTCATTAATAATGTTGTTTGCATAGTAAAAAATAAAATGAAACTCGGGAGGGAAAAACTGGACATAAAACAAAATAGCAATCAAGGAACAACAAGAAGTGTTAATGGTTGCAGTGGGAGAATGCACTTTCCCTGTGATGATTAGTTGTAGCACTTTTTTAAACTGTGCATTGCATCACATTTTTTTTAACAATCCCATCTTGTATTGCCCTCGTAGTGGACAATGCGTAAAAGCATAAAACACACAAAATAAAAAATTTATGAAAACAAAACATACTATTTATATCCACCCATATCCGATAAGTATCTATTCTGTGCTGTGTAGCCGGGAGCCTGATGTGTATCTCAGAAGGCACAGGACACAAGGCAGGGGACTCCCTGATCACATGCCACTCTCTCACAACGCAAATAGCTGCACACACAAGGAACAATTTATGGACACCAATCCATCTAAACTGCAAGTTTTTGGACTGTGGCACGAAAACGGAGTACCTGGAGTAATCTCAGCAATCATGGGGAGAATAAGCCAAATCTACACAATCTGTACTGGATAAGCAGTCAGAAGATGGATGTAGGTGAATGTGATTAGTATCCTATCCTAGCAAGATACTCTAAACAGTGCGGTCTATAAGAATGCAGCCATCAATGGCCTTTGTAGGTCACAATATGAGCGCCCTGCACTCTTTATAGTATCTTTATGCAGTTTCATTTTCTCCAGTGATAGTACACATAGTAATGGATCACAGAGGGAGTTAAATGCTACAGCATTAAACTAAAACATCTAATGACAGTATTGCTTGTTTAAACATGACCAGTAATACCTTTTCACTTTGCATGTTTTTGTTTACTTGAAGAAATGTTACAGCAGGAGTTCTCAGTAAGAAACTTCAATACTTTGTTACGACATCCCTAGCAAAAACGTAAGGTTAAGATACCAGAAAAATCTAAGGCCATAAAAAACACACACATTATGTTCACTTTTGAAAATCAGTGAAAGGGAATTTGTTTTTCTTAGGCTCTGGATAATGCCAATTACTTTTCCAGTGATATATATTTATTTATTTTTGCCTCATAATGCCTGGTTGAATATCAGCTGTAAGCATAAGAAAGGGTATACGACAGATGCTCGAAGCCCTAATTCCGTTTGCTTCACAGAAGTGCAAAGGGATTTGACAAGGCAGCCACTTTGCAGTCTGTTGAAACAGCTGCCTTTCCTCTACTGCTCTCAGTGTGAGTTATTAGTCACTAATGGATTGCACTCAGAGCATGGGCTTTTGCATGTTTATTAAAAAGATCTCAGTTTTTGTTTTCACCTAAATCCTGTCTTGTTTGTTCTTACTATGTTTAATTTTAGCTTGGAAACACAACTCCTTCGATGGTGTATGTGAGATGGGCAACATTATTCGTATACACATATACATTAATGTTAATGTTAATTAGAAATGTAAGTTAGAACCCATCTAACCCGGTATGCACCCTGAAAGTGGCCAGTGTGTGTATAGCTTCTAAATAAATGGTGAAGATGGAACATTGCACTTGTGGCGGGCTGTTGCATCAAAGTCTTTAGTGCTCCTCGAATACAGTTAATGTTTTCTAAAATGTTCCAAATATCCACAGTACCAGGAACAGCAATGAAAGACCTCATTGAAGTGGATGTAAAAACAAAGGTCTTATGAAATCCATCGATCTGAAACTCTTTGGTGTTGCTGTATGGTGCTTCCAGATTGGATAAATGATCTGGTTGGGGGAGGGGCCCGCACGAGGATCAAAGGATGCTTTTGGAATGTTTTAAACAGACTTCAGGAACAGAGGCTTTGTCAGATCCCACTAGGTTGTCAGCCTCTGGCCCAAGCGAGAGCCCAAACAACTAGAGTGAAAATAAATGACATCCTGAACCTGTCTGTGGGAGATCAGTAGTGTCTCCTTGCTAAAACCATTGCAAAACAGTGCCCTGCAGTGATGAGAATCACGATTACAGTGTTCATATAGAAAGCAGGATTAGAGGTACGTCAGGGCATGTTGCCAGTACAACTGCCTGGATTGGAAGACCAATCTGCTTAGCTGGAGCCAGCAAAATTCTACTACATCCATACCTGTCACACACGGTCAGCCCATGTAGAATACCTTTCGATTCTAGATCTGTTATATTGCCTATTGTGTTTTTTTCTCGCCAGTACATGTAGAAGACAAAAACAAGACAAAATGAACTAAAGGTGGTTCATAATAACTGATTATATGAAAAGCATTTATCAAGAATTATTCATCACTGGTTACTAGAATGCAAAGTTCCTGGGTTCATTTTCCCAGCCATGTCATAGGAGACGAGGATTGTTAGCACTTTCTTGTTGTCAGGAAGACAAAATTGCAGGTGCCGCCCTGTTTAAGATGAACCTGCCATTGGACGAGGCACCAGTAGGCAGAGAATAAGTCCCTCCCTCTTGTCTGTCTAGTCTCTGAAGAGGTTCCTCTCTCTCAGTGAGCAGTTCACCTTACCCGGTCCCATTAGAAAGGTTTGCAGATTTTGTTCATTTGTCAAAAGTGAATGAACCATAGATCAAATTTATCTAAAACTTGTTTGTTTGGAGCAGAGTTCCCTTTGAGAATTTGACATATTGGAAGCTATTGGAAATAATGTTTAAATAAATGCAATATCACAACATAACTCACTGCCTACTGCTGGTATACCAGTTTTATATATCATCCAATGTAATCAAAAGTATATATAAAATTAGTTAATAACAATGGCCATGTTTGAACATTTTGTGATGGGTACATCCTGAACTAATCTCACTTTGCCCAGACATGGCTCCATATTATTATTATTATTATTATTTTATTATTGTCCTGCCCTGCTCGTCCCGCCCCCTCGTCGACCACGCCTACTCATTACCCTTGTGTGGATTCCCCGTGTTTACCAGCTGTTTCCTGTTGTTGTCATTAGTTCCTTGTATTTAAGTCCGCGTTACGTTCGTTTCCCCAGTCCGGTCATTAACGTCTACTGTCAGTGCGTTGCCTTGCCTGGTGTTTTCTCCTTATTAAAAACCCACGTTTCCCCGGCGATTGTCTCTGTCCTGCTTCCCCGCTCCGTGCTCGAGCACTGCGACACGACAATTATTATTATTATTATTTTACACATCTGACATCTACAATGTAACAAGTGACATTATTCCATAGGGTTCAGGTCAGGACTCTGTGTGGGCCCGTCAAGTTCTTCCACACCAAATTCACCCAGCCATATCTTTATGGACCTTATTTTGTACACTGTGACAGAGTCAAGCTGGAACAGAAAAGGGCCTTCCCCAAACTGTTCCCACAGTTGGAAGCATAGAATTGTCCAAAATGTCTTGTTATGCTGAAGCATTAAGAGTTTCCTTCACTGGAACTAAGGGGCCTAGCCCAAGCCCTGAACAATCCCCTTCCATTATCCCTCCTCCACCAAACTTTACAGTTGGCACAATTCAGTCAGGCAGGTAACATTCTCCTGGTATCCATCAAACCCAAACTCCTCCATCAGACTGTCAGACAGAGAACCACGACTTATCACTCCACATAAAATGTTTCCACTGCTCCAGAGGCCAGTGGCGCCGTGCTTTACACCACTCCATCTGGCACTTGGCATTGCGTTTGGTGATGTGAGGCTTGCATGCAGCTGCTCAGCTATGGAAGCCCATTCCGTGAGGCTCCTGGCACAGAGTTTTTGTGCTGGGGTTAATGCCCGAGGAAGTTTGGAACTCTGCATTGACTGAGTCAACAGAGCGTTGATCACTTCTACCCAGTATGTGCCATACCCTGCTCCTGTTACTTTACGTAGTGTGCCATTTTATGGCTGAGTTTCTGTTTATCTTAAATGCTTCCACTTTGCAATATTACCACTTACTGCTGACCGGGGAATATCTAGCAGGGAAGAAATTTCAGGAACTGACTTATTGCAAAGGTGACATCCTATGACAGTACTATGCTTGAATTCATGGAGCTCTTCAGAAAGACTCATTCTTTCACCAATGTTTGTAAACCTGACTGCATGGTCTGTCCTTGATTTTATACAGCTGTGGTAATTGGCCTGAATTCAATGAGTAAGAGGTATGCCCCAATACTTCTGTCCATGTATTCCATATAATAGGCATGTAACGATGAATTGCGAATTGGTTAAAAATCGATGTAAATGTATGACGATTTAAACCGGCTCGTGTGGAAAATGAATCTTTATTTTAGGAGTACTTCACAGCACTTAACAGAAAAACTGGTGTAATATTACATTTGATTTCACGACGTCAGGTGTCATTGCGTATTCACGTCGACGTTAGTTTATGGGGTTGACCGACCGCGAGATTGCAAGCGAATTTGAAATTGAGGGTTGCACCGCCCGATCTTAAATCGGTGGTGTCGCAGCATTTTAGCTTTCCGGTAATCACAAATGAAAATGGCGAGAAAAGCACAGACGAGACAAAAACTGCGTGCAAACAATGTAAAAGACTGATAACATACACAATAGCACAACGAATTCTTCAGCATGTCCACCGGCACCACAGTGAGGTCAATTCACCACCACCAGAGCGAAGATTATTAAAATGGAAAACCACGCTAAAAAGCTGCACATGCAAGTCTTAGTCTATTTGGTAATGCTTTACATTAAGTGCACCTTCATAATGCATTCATTATGCATTTATAGAACATTCAGTGCACCTTCATAATGCATTCATAGA
>JAODKC010000044.1:17648400-17691017 GCA_026777985.1 Mormyrops attenuatus | reverse complement strand
CTGAATACTTAATGAATACATTATGAAGGTGTACTGAACGTTTTATGAATGCAATATAAAAGCATTATGAAGGTGCATTTAATGTAAAGCGTTACCGTCTTTTTATTTGAAGATTTTTTTTCATCTACTTATTTTGATTTGGGATTTTTTTTAAACTGTATTTTATTCAATTTCAGTTGCACTGTTAAGAAGAGGACACGTAAAAAAAAACAAAAATAAAGGAATATTTTTGAATAAATTTGCTCTCATTCTGTTAAAAAATCGTGAGAAAATCGTATCATGAACTCAGAATCATGAATCATATAGAATCGTGAGTTGAGTGTATCGTTACATCGCTAGTATATAACCTTTCCATTTCTTTTTATTTTTCTTTTTCTGTGAATTTGTATGAAGAACATTCATTCTTGTAACCTCTGTTCTTGACCGTAGAGCTACTGGAAGAAGCTGGTGATATTTAACAAGCCCTTAATCCATTCCCTGTTGAGCTCCTTCCCTGCATTGTTAAATAGGGAAGGGTGAGCTTGGCTGATGTAGTCAACATGGGACTCTGTTTCCCCCTTCAGGTGAACTGTAATAGTCAGCTACAGCTGGCCTTCCAAAGCAATTGTTTTTTTTCCTTGCCCCAAAGAAGCATAGCAAAACAGCAAGCAGTCCATTGCATAATTTATTAATACATAAGTATGACCCACATTTTTCATGTAGATTTCAGTATAAATGCAAATGTATAGGTTTTCATATCTTTAAATTGCTGAAAGATTATTAAGTACAAATATCTTACATTACAATAATTTATATATTGGGAATGTAACAGTTCGTACGTATTCGTACAGAAAATATTCGGTACAGGTCTTTTGGTTCTGTACGCATATGTATCGAAGGAATGCAGCAAATCGGAAACTTTGTGTGCTTGTGTGTTTCCCCTGAGCAACATTCGGAAAGACACACACGAAGCCGCACCGCTACGCATGCGTGTGTACGTCCTAATGTGAAGCTGGAAGCTGTTAGTGTGAATACAAGTACAGCACAGGTATTTCTTAAATTGTTGCACCATAATGGATATTTATTTTGTTATGTTTTGTATTTTTTCAGACAATGATTGTGTTGTACAGCTCTAATATGAAGCTGAAAGCTGCTAATGTGAATACAGTACAGATCAGATCCAGTTAATTTTCTAGAAGAATTTTCAGCAAACTTAATGATTAATGTTATGTGCATTTAATTTGTGTATTCTAACCTTGTCCGTGTTTATCTCTTCTGTGTATTGCTAATGCTCTAAGAATTCCGCCATGCTATGTTCCATGTATTGCAAAACTAGAAATATAAACCTACTGGAATATCAATTTTACTTCAATTTGAAATATTGGAAACCTATCTTTTAACTAATTTTCAAGGAGTTTGGAATCAAAACTCTTTTTGTATTGAAAAATTAGATGTAGAATCAAACAAATAAGTGAATAGAGACCGAGTGATTGCTTAAATACGGTAGGCAGTGGTGGCTTAATGGTTAGACAAGCGCACTTGTAATTGAACGATTGCGGATTCGAATCCCTGACCAGCAAGACACCCCTGAGGTACCCTGAGCAAAGTACTGCCCTCAAGCATTGCTCCTTGGGTGCTGAATTAGCTGCCCCCTGCTATGTCACATTGTCATATATGGGTTAAATGCAGGGAACACATTTTGTTGTTGTGTGCTGTGGTGTGTCAACAATGACAATTAATCACGAAATTCTAAATATACCTCCTATGCAAATGAGAAGTGATTGTTTCAAAGAATATCTTTTTCAGCAAGTCTAAGCATATTCTTATAATGTATAAAACATATTGTAACACCTAGGCACTATGTATATCAGGATGTACCTAAGCAGGTAAGCAAGCCTGTTCTAGATGCTACTAGGAAGGAAGTAGAAATTATTAGAAGAAAGTACAGAGGAGCCTTAAAAGTGAGTCTGCAAAAATTTGCTGGCATGAGGACAATGACCTTTTGAGTGACACAGCCAAACTCAATGTTTCTGTCCTCCATCAAAAGTACATTATTTAATATTTGAGCAGTTTAACCAAGAAGAATAGGATAAGATTGCCGCTGTCAGTACCCTTAACCTAAGCCACATATTATTGATGTTTTACTGTACCTCTTTGAAGGACCAGGGAACCCCAAAAGGAGAAAGGAGAAAATGTTCCCAATTTCAAGTGATGTCCATAAAAGGGCAAATGAAGTGAAAGGCCAGGGTACAACCAGGCAGGCTACTAATGGCAACACAGCATATTAGCATAGCATAAATCTGAAGAGATTGCGCTTCAAAAACAACGGCTTCTTTGTGGCTTTTGTAAGTAATTTTTACCTGTTTTGAAAGTAAATAAAAATAAGTATACCAGATTAAGGCTTGGGTTCAGAGATCATTTTGGCCTTGTAAATTGTTCAGCCAGAATTTAGGTCTTTTCCACATCATAATAAAATTGCACAAAAATGAAGAAAAATATCAGAAACCTATCACTTATATTTAAAAAGGGAAAAAACATGAGTTTTTTTTTTCGCTTAAAAGACAATCAATTAGTTTCTTGATGAATAACCAAAACATGCATTCCTTTTTCAGTCGTCATTTTTGTAGGAGTTTTTTGTATTCTGGGGAATCATTTTAACCCTACACTGATATTAAACAACAGTTAATAATATAATTCAGTGTCTGTTGTAAACTACAGGCAAAATTTTTATGGAACAAAGGGTAGGAAATGGCATTAAGAAATCACTTACATTCCATGCACTTGATTCTTTATATTCATCCTACATAAATGGAATTAAAGAAAATGTACATTTTTGTATGGAAATGTGTTATTTCAGCTGTTTTTTCCCCATCATGTATGTGTGGGTGTGTGTACTGCTGATAAGTAAAACTGAGAACCAGGCATCCGTAATGACAGAATGGCTGTGGTTTATCATCAACAGTATCTTTGTCTCATATTTCACTATTGGCACAGGCACATCTCAAAAGCTAAAAGAGGCCAAATCACATCACCAAATCGCCAAATGTATCTCATTTTCCGTAATACCCACATCATTTCTAAGGTGGTGTGCTGTTTATAAAAAAGACCTATATTCAGTGCATCACCAATTTCTGGAAATGAAAGAAACTCATTATTGCTGAGGGTTCCTGGCGCTATCATAATTTAATTATTTGCTTGTGTTTCTGATTTTTCTGTATTGTTGAGTGTTGGCTACCATTAATAGTGAGCGGTCCTGCAACATAAAATGCTATTTCCCGTATAAAGAATTGCCTCAGGTTCAAAATTAGATCATCTGGCCCTGTAAACAGATACTTCGAACAGCTCTCAATTTAAATTTATGTCACCTTTATATTTAACAAATTTGAATTGATTTTGAACTGCATCTGGGCTTCGAAGAATACTGAATTTTCATTGTATACTGAATATGTACATTTGAGTGTGAAAAAAACATCATTTTGCTTTCTCATTTTATTAATGTTTCATGAAAATATACAAATATAATGGCTAAATTATTTAATAAGTATACTTATTAGTAACAATTAACATTTTTTAGACACACACCCACAATGGGTACTTTATTAGGTACACCTTGAAAGTATGGGTTGGCCCACTTTTTCTTCCAGAACCGCAAGTTATATATTCAGGACAACAGACTTTTGGCACGCCATTGTTGTACAGAGCCGTTATTTTTGCATTTGTAGCCGTCTTGTTAGTGTTAACAAGTCTGACTATTAACGAGGTGTTTTCAGCCACAGAAATGACACTGACTAGTTTGTTTGTTGCGTTATTCTCTGTATACTCTATGAATGAATGAAAGAAAGTTACATTTATATTACATTTTCAAGACAAAGCGCTTTACAGGAGCAATGGGGAGCCACTTCAACCACCACCACTGTGTAGCCCCCACCTGGATGATGCAACAGCAGTCATTCTGCACCAGTACGCTCTCCACACAGTAGCTACGGTGGTGAAGGGGCAGGAAACAATTCACCGGTTAGATACTGGGGATGATTAGGGGGACGGTTTTAGCCAGGACATCAGGGTACCACCTCTACTCTCTCGAAAGATGCTCAGGGATCGTTTATGACCTCAGAGAGTCAGGACCTCATCTGAAGGACAGCACCATTTTTACAGCACAGTGTCCCCTTCACCATATAATTAAAGCTCACTTCAAATCCTCACTACACGCTATACTTGACCCATAATTGGCCAAACAGATCCACAGATGATGCAATAGTACTCGCACTGCACACTGCCCTCTCCCACCTGGACCAGATAAACACATATGTGTGGATGCTGACTACAGCTCCGCTTTCAACACCATAATTCCATCCAGGCTTGTCATCGTCATGATCTGGGCATCAGTGCCACCCTGTGTAACTGGATCCTGGACTTCCTGACAGGCAGACCACAAGTGGTACGGATTAGCAGTGTCACCTCCTCCACAGTGACACTCAGCACCGGCACCCCCCCAGGGATGTGTGCTCGGCCCCCTGCTGCACACCCTGTATGGCCACACATGGCTCCTGTAGATGACACCATCATCATCGGCTGCATATCAGATGGAGACGAGTCTGCCTACAGGGCAGAGGTGGGAGCCCTGACATCATGGTATCGGGACAACAACATGCTGCTCAACATCAGCAAGACCAAGGAGCTCATTGTGGACTATAGGAAACTGCAGGGAGGATGACACGCCCCCATCCTCATTGTGGGAACAAAGGTGGACAGAGTCAGCTGTTTCAGATACTTGGGGATCAATATCAGTGAGGATCTAAGCTGGTCACACCATGTAGGTGTGACCATAAAAGCAGCAAGACGGCAGCTCTCTTCATACAATGGCTGAGGAGGTTTGGCAGGAAATCCAGAGTGCTCACAAACTTCTACTGATGTACCATAGGGAGTATTTTGTCTGGCTGTATCATGACCTGGTATGGCAGTTGTAGTGCTATGGACTGCAAATCTATACAGAGTAGGGCTGGGCAACATGACCTCAAATCAATATCACAATTAATTGAACATTTTACCTCGATTACGATTAATGAATGATTGTTCTTTTTTTGTTTATTTGCTTGGTTTTTTTGCCCTCATGTTTCATTGAAAAGGTTTGTACTGTGAATATACTCAACTATTAAAGCTTTCTTTATGATTTTAAAATAATGGAAGGGAACACATTCAGATGAACCTGTTATGTTTATTCACTGAATATTCTGAAAAACAGAAATCAAATTGCTTGAAATAAAAACATTTTATGAAAAAGGTCACATTTTAGTTTTAATGTAAAAAGCCAGTTACCTAAAAAAGTAGAAAATAAATAGTGTTCAATCAAAATAAACTGTTTGTAGTAATCATGTCTGGCTGGGTGCAATTGATCACTGTAAGTGGATGATCATTATAACCTTTTTTTTATTCTTTATGTCTCTGGCATATTACCATCAGTAAATCGCTATTTACTGAATTTTATTGACTCTTTCAAAATACAGTACAGCTGTTTGAAACGCTTTTCAAATTACAGTGCTGCACAAATTAAATTTCTGAACTGTGTATAATACAAATGCACTACAATACAGTACTGTACTGTACATAAAATTCAGCTTATTGTAGTTTTAGCACTGTACCTTGTTGCCCCATTTTTGGCAGCTTATCATAAACTTTGATGAGTCTATATTCATAATTGACAGAAAATGACTTACTTTTTACTGTCAAATTTTTTTTTGTGCAGGCAGCATTAGCCTTGGGTAGCTAGCCAGAAGCGGACGGGTTACCGGAAGGAAAGTAGGCAAGTTAAAAAAAAGAATTACCATTGTTAAATTTTTTTCCAAATGTTGTTATATATAAAAAGACCCAAAATGAACACTGTAAGCAGACTCCTCGATTACTATAAGCATACATAATCCATATAAACGGTTGATCGTTATAACTGGGATTACTATAAGTTGTTTCCACTGTATTTTAAATATCAATAGTGCTGAAAGCAATAGAATATTACCTCTGCTATCTGAAACTATTTTTTTGCGGTATTTACATGTGACATCTTTTTGTTCGGTGTCGTCTTCAATAAATCCACAATGCGTCCAAACGATGGATGCAGCATTTTTCTTTAGTACAAGCTGCTCAATTTGCTCAGTCGGCTCGGTGTTTGAGTTTTCCTCCATGTTGCTGGATGAGTCATGTGACAACACACAAAGTAGTATGTTTTTAACGGGACAATACATGAGCACACACTGGGGAAAGTATTAACCAATTTTTTTTAAGTATTAACAGAATTTAAAAAAAAAGTAACCGCCAAGGGCAAGGTTACGTCGATTAATTTTCTATTAATTGCCCAGCCCTATTACAGACGGTGGTCAGATCAATGCAGTGTATCACCAAGTCTGAACTGCCAGCCATACAGGACTTCTACAGACAGCGCTGTAGGGGGAAGAAACAGCAGATCCTCTCTGATCCCAGACATCCCAGTCACAGATTCTTCACACTGCTGCCGTTCGGCAGGCAGTACAGGAGCATCCAGACCCGCACCAGCAGGTTCAAGGACATTTTCATCCGGCAAGCCATTTGGCTACTGAACAGCTGAATTACTGAATACTTTGCATATCCCTCCATTGAACAGTGTTCCTTCTCTGAAGTTAGAACTACAGTCACTTTAAACTTACCTTTTGTACATACACTGGAGCGTATATATACAGGTATATGTACACACTACACTCTTTCGTACTTTGTTGTCTTCTAGTATTTGGCGATCACTGTGTACTATGCACCTTATTATTTTACTATGATCTACTTGTACTCGTTTGCTACTTAATTTTATTGTACTTAAGTGTGTTTTTCACCGTTAAATGTTATTTTAATGTGAAAACTTTATTTCAAGAAATTCCATTACAGATAATAATGTTCCATTGCTGTCTGTATATGACAATAAACTTGAAACTCACTGCGCTTGCGATCCGCACTGACCACATGATGGAGTAACCTGTTGGCCACATCTTTCAGCATTAAGCCAGGTTTTCTTGCTGGTCTCCCATCCAAGTACTAGCCAGGCCCCAAACTGCTTAGCTTCACTGAGAGTACCTAGGCAGAACTGCAGACGTTATGCCTGCTAGCCATGCGCTACACCAGGGGTCTCCAACTCCGGTCCTGGAGAGCTACTATCCAGAAGGTTTTCTATCCTACCTGGCTTCTGATGAGCCACACCATCTCTCAGGTAAATGCCAGGAACAGGTGTGGCTCATCAGAAGCCAGGTAGAATAGAAGACCTACTGGACAGTAGCTCTCCAGGACCGGACTTGGAGACCCCTGGTCTAGACACTGTAATGTGTTACAATATGAGCAAGTGTTCTTTTTCTGAGCTGTTAGAAATTGTCACTGTAATTGTAACATTGGCTTAGATCATGCATCTTAACCATTCTAATTACCCAGCCTTAATTGAACCTCTTGACTTTTGTCTGTGTGCTGAATATAGTAAGTTGTAGCCATGACTTACTTATTTAGAGTGGGTGCTGTATGATTTGCGGTTTGCAGACTGTTTGTACTAACCACTCATAAACTGGCCAGTGAGTGTACTTCCTACGAAAAGCAAAGAACAAGTAAAATCATGAGCATTAGTCTGCAGTAAAAGCCATTGTGTATATCTTCTTACTCATTGCTGTGGCAAATCTAATTTAAGTTCACCAGGTACCTCAATAAGCTGCAAAAATGGTTGGCTTGCTCTTTTGTGCAATGACATTTCATCTTTCAACAGGACAATGCTCTGAAGTATCTGGTCTACAATGGAGGGGCAAAACAATAAACGAATGTCCTTTAGTGGCCCAGTCAAAGTCCTAACTTGTATCGATTCGTAAGATTTGAATTTAAAAAAATTACCCTAAGCTGGTTTCTAGCGCTGATTTATACTCGCCAAATGGATTTGCATCTGAATTTTTTTTAGTTCAGCATTTTTAAATTAATGATTAATATATGTGCTGCATGTGAGCGCATGGAGTTTGTGTGTTCTAACCATGTTTTTTCTGTGTATTCTACTTTTCTTCTGCAATCTGTAATCTAAAAACATGCATTCGAGGTGAATTGATGCTTTTAATTTTCCATTTGTGTATTTGTGAGTGTAATGGCATCTCGTCTATGGTCCCATTGCCTGTGTTTTAATGCTCACCACAAACCAGTACTGGATGGATTAAATAGTAAATGTATTATTTAGTAAATTTACAGTACTAAATTTAAATACTCATTTAAATTAAAAGGAAAGCAAGTGTCTTTGCGGTGTCTATAAGAATTAATTAAAAACTTCTTTGCTTTTTCTTTTTTTGGATGAGGGTTTCAGGAAATTGAATTTTTGGGCTGTTCTTCTACGTTGACTGACTTTGCACAAGGTGTTTTAAATTAGTATGTTAATATTAACGTTATATATTTTTGGTAAAACTGCGTTCCATTTATAGATCAGTTGTCTTCCAGAGGTCTTCTGGGAAAGATCATCTCATCTTCCCATTGCTTATCTTGCTGAGGGTTGTGGTAACAGCAGGTCAGACCAGACCTCTCCCTCCAAGGCCACAGGCACTAGCTCATTCTGGGGAATCCTCACATGATCCCAAGCCAGCAGGGAGTTATAGCCCCTTCAGCATGTCCTGGGTCTGCCCCACGGCCCACATCGTGCCTAGAACAGCTCCCTTCGGAGCTGACCAGTCGACATCCTTAAAAATGTCTGAGCCAGCTCAGCTGATTCCTCTCAGTTTCAATTTTGTGGTCCCTCTAGATCTCAAAAACTCCTCACCCTGTCATGGTGAGTGAGTCTGGCAACCCTGTGGAGAAACCTCATTTCAGCCGCTGGTACTCCCTGCCATGTTTTTTCGTTCCTTACCCACAGCTTGTAATTACAGGTGACGATAGGGACATAGGTTGGCCAAGGAAGGACAGATTTAAATAACTTGGTGAATTCTGAATGTGAAGTTATTTTGTTTGAGGTATGAGCGGAAGGAGCTTGACATTTGGGGGGAACCACATTTACCTCGGGGGCAGGGGAAAACCAATGTATAACTTGACATTGCAATGGGCACACATGCAATAGTCACGTAGTGAAAGCATGCAATGTAAGAAAGATTATTTTAAAATAATAAAGATTTTGTCATTAAAAAAAGACTAACACTGTTTAGGGTACAGCTTCACAACTAAACATAATAAAAAAATTACTGATTCATATGATTAAATGATTTTGTCTGATATAGGACTACAGTCTTTGTTAGATATAGGTTTCATCCTCTCACTCTGCACGCGCAGAGAATTGGCATCAGTAATACATGGATTCATAATGAAAGAAAAGGAAGAAAAGAAAAGGAAAGAAAGAAAAGGAAGGCAGTCTTGTCTGTTTCATCTGTATCATGACAGAAATACGTTAAATGGCAAAAGGCACTGTTATGAACTGTAATCACAAAACCTCAAAGTATCGCCATGTGATTTTTTTGCCAATATTGTTCAGCCCTAAATAGATATCTGTCCATGTGACATTACTCAGGAAGTGCTGAAAGCTGTAGAGGGCATTGGTCATGATGATTTTGATTCTGAGGAGTAAGAATGACAGGGTGGGGTTTATTTCTTCAATAGTTCTATGTCCTATTGAATTGTAACCCCCACCCCAACCATATACTGTTGAAACATCAATTGAAAGATGGGTGAGTGGATGGATGGGTGGATGGATGGTAAACCTTTGAAGAATTAATGGTTAATTAATCAAAAGGCTATACATGACATAACATAATGGGCAAAAATAAACTCTGGTTTATTTGTATACTGTATATGTGTTAAATATAGAGAGACATTTTAAGTTAATTCATTATCAGTGAATTAAATCTGATGTACCTTTATGTAGAAATTTCAATAAGGACACCATTTAGCCAATTCGTTAATTGGCTAACTGGTTTCTTAACATTATTAACCAAGATTTCATGCCTACAAAAATATTCTGTTACAAGTTCAGTGACAAATCAAGGGTTACGGTTAATTTTAATCTAGTTAACAATAAGTGCACTGAAATTAAATATACAAATATATTTCATTTACAAATACATTTGAGGCATGGGCAGAATATCAAGTCCAGGTAATGCTTAATAAGTTAAGCTATCAAGAACACAACTTATCTATACATGGTAGTCTAAGAACACGAGAAAACAAGATTTTACAAATGCTAAACATTAACTTTTCTCATATACAATAGACACAGGCATAGTCCCTACACTGTCTGAAAAAAGGATGCAGCCCTGGTACACTTTTGTTCCAAAAGGTACAAGCAACAATGATGTACAATGGTACAAAAATGTTCCCCAGCGTGTTTTTGTACCTTAAAAGTTACATTTACCTGCAGCTAGGTACAATTGGCAGATCCTTGAGGGTACAGCGCCAGAGCCAAGTAATTGTACCCTCAGAGTTACAAATTGCTACTTTTTTTTCTGACAGCGTATACAGGTTATTTTTATATGTATGTATTTATTTAAAAGTAAGTGCACCGCAGGTACATTTAGATAATAACCAGTTAAAGAATATGATTGATTTACAATTCACATTCCAGTTCTAATCTCTGCTAGTGCGTGCATTATGTTCCATATAACAGTGCTAGTTGCTACACATCTTATCACATCATTAAAGTACACTTGGATATTTCCATTAAATTTGTAATGCATATTAATACATCGTTACTGTGTGACCTTAGTCTCAGTGAGAGTGCCAGGGATATTGTAAGGATTATTATCTGATTCTGCTTGGCTAATGCTTCTGACTTTTGTAACATTACATTTTCTTAATTCTAATTCTCTGAGATTAGTTTTGGAGGCAAAATGACATAATTCTGATAATCACAATATTTTTGTCAGCAGAAAAGTTGAGTTCTGATGGTGGTCAGCATATCTTGGCTGGTCATCCTTGGAATGCCTCTTACAGATTTTTCAATTACTTATGAGCTGCTAGTTTGTCTGCCCTTTTGCTTGTTAAGTCAGAGAGTGTCTCTGCATCTCACAATGTTTATTCACAAGTTTATTAGAATTTTATGATGGATCTATGATGATGATGCTGCTGCTGCTGATGATGATTATGTATGTATTATTATTATTATTGTAGTAGTAGTAGTACTGGTGGTTTTGGTTGATGTAGTGGTTTAGTCGTAACCTGTCATTTTCATCATTGCTGACCATCATTAGGCCAAGATTTGTTTACTTATGACATCCAAGCATGCAATAAACACCCAGGAATGTCAGCTTAAACTATTTGTAAAAACAGTCAATGGAAAACTAGTAACCAAGTGTCTCCTACTGTACTGTAAAATTTTCTCTGTTTTCATAAACAGTGAAAAGGACCTGCATACTGTGCAAGTGTTTTTTATGACTGTATTATATCCATCTTCTGAAAGCTTATCCAATACAGCTCTGTGGTGACCCTGAAGCCCATTGCAGGAAATACAGGCACCCGATGCTATCCCTCTGCAGGGCATACACACAGTCACACATTATCTGACAGACACCATCCATTCTCTCATCACATCATTTGGTCCCGGAGCCTGTCCCAGCCAGTATGTGGCACGTGAACTATTTCCTGGACATCTTTATATAGATGTTAAATCCTTGATTAATTGTACAATAATTTAATTCACATTATATCACTCATATTAATTATTTAATGCCGTATTTTCCATGGATAGCCACCTACCTGCTTGTTAGTGGTTCCAGGCACCCCCTGCCTAGAAAACTCTGAGAAAAAAAATTAATCAGGGTGTGGGTCGATATAATGTTAATGTATTAAGTGTTGCATTAGGATGCTTATTGACAAGCTATTGAAGCAGGATTTACCCTCATCTTTTCCACCAATAATCATCAGTCAATCTGGCAAGTAATTATTGGTGTTACTGATTGACTTTCCTTGCAGTTTTCTTGGATACTCCAATCACAGTACAACAGTTCAAATTAGCTGATATATTTTAAAAATGTCACAAGGTCACAGATGCATTCATAAAACAATGTACTTATAATGTGTTTCAGCTTCATACCAAGATTTGCAGGTTTTTATTTGCTATTTTATTTTATTGTTTTTTTATACGTATGGTGCCTCCTTAGCAGCCATAGCATGGACCTTGCGCTTCTGGTGTTTTTTTTCCATTATTCTGGACGTTAACAATTCATGAATATTCACTAGTAAATATTTGATCATAAATAACTCCCACTCAACTCAGGTCGGCCTTAACGAAAAAATAATAGAGCTATACTGAGTGATGAGGAAATGGATAAGGGACAATGAAGAAAGGTTCAGGGATTTTCAAGACTTTCTCTTACTTGGGCCTGTTTTATTTTTTTCATTTGGGCAGAATAAATCAAACGGTAATCCATCCATCTTTCAACCCGTTATCCTGAAAAATGGGGCCTCCGAATTAAGAAAGAAGAAAATACTAATTTAATTAAATAATTGTATTTGCTGTTTTGTTGAACATGGTTGGAAGTCTGTGTTAAATAACTATTCCTCTGTGTTTCTTAAATGGGCCTATGTAATTTTGAATCTGTTTTCTACTTTTTGATGCAGAAAAAGCAGTTCTGCATCCAGTCTGGAATGCTGGTGAGCCCATAGTCTTATGGCTTCTTCTGTTTGTATGTCACGATCTGGGAGCTTGTAGTGTTACAGCTGACTGACTTCCTCTTATGCAGTAAATGGCTGAAATCAAGCAGATGACCCAGTACTGCTACTTTCTCCAGCAGAAATGAGCCAGTGGAGGATTATCAAACGTACATTTCACCATGACGACGCCCACACTTAAAAAAGATCTTTCTCTCCAGGTGGGATCACAAATGGGGTATCATAAGTGGGTCTAGTCTCAAAATGAAAAATGTCATGTTCTCATTCATCAGCAAACAAAACAATGATATATGCTAGCCACAGGTATGTTTGTTTTAATATTTTCTTTTACATCCATGTGAAATAGGAATGATCAATGGAAGATTAATAAACGTAAATATCTTCTGTCAGTACAAAAAAGTTTAACTTTGAAAGTCACTGCATATATAAAGTTTTAAGAACTGAAACTGAGTTTCATTTACATGTCAGAAGTCGTGTGTAAAATACATTCAAACCAATTTTTGATCAGTAGTGATGTATACATACAGATGTTTTGTTTTCCAGTCAACTTTCTAGAATGCCCTAGGCTCATTGATGGTTTGGAAGCAGCAATTTCTACTGCATATTAAACAGTAGGCCCTTGGATCTGGAAATTAATAACTACCATGACTAATTCAGAATGTTTAATGATGGTTCATAGGAAAGCAGGTTAAAACTTACAATCATGTCCTTAGCATTTGTCTACAGACTTTGTATAGTGCAATCGCAGTACATTCAACATTTTTTTCTGAAAGTTTTATTTGCATTAAGAAAATAAAAGCAAAAGATGTCTACTAAAAAAGGTAGGTATAGCTAGTTTAGGAATTTACAGTTTAATGACAGAAGACCATGAAACTGAACAAGTGCCGATAACACAGGTCAACAGGTCATTTTCTTCAGAGATACTTTTATGTGGGGTTTGTAGTATTTCTCGTGCTGATTTCAAATCTGTGTTTAGTTCCTCTCTAGCACGTCTAGTGTTTGTGGTGAAGCTAATTATATATTGCATGTCATTTGGTATAATTGGCCTAAGCGTGTTACGAGATTTAACGACAGTTGTCTGTATATTTTATGTTATAGATGGCATTAACTGTGATCGATTTCAGTTGTTATCATGGCTAGAAATTGTTTTAATCATCCAGACAGTTTCTGTTATGTGTATGCTTCATTCACAGCGAAAGCATAACGTCACCCAGTTACCACAGAGCTTAAGAAGATATACAGTCCAACAGACTGTTTGACTGGCTAAATCAGCGAAAGGTAGGGATGCCATTTGCAGTCCCGATGGTGCGAGCCAGGATCACACAGTGGCCAATTTCTGCCTCTTTTTGATCTGCATAAAATATTTCTGTTACCTCTCCATATCAAGCTAGACCATGGGTAAAGCAAACTCACAGGGTTGTCAGTACCTTGATGCAAAATTTCTGAACATCAGCACTACAAAAGTGAAGGAAGGGATATTGAAAGGTCCGCAGATCAAGTCCGTTTTGCAGGATGAATGTTTGAAGCAATCTGTCTTAGCAGCCGGGCTCAAAGCTTGGGAGGCATCCAAGTAGCTCTGGAAAAACTTTCTGGGTAGCCATCTCGTGCATAGAAGGAAGAAGTTCAGAATCTGCTTGATTCATACTAGAAACTGGCCTGTCACATGTCATTGAAAATACACTTCCTGCACTCCCATCTAGAGTTCTTTCCAGAAAATCTTGGTATAGTGAGTGATGAGCAAGGAGAACGTTTTCACCAGGACATTCAGTCAATGGAGCATCGCTACCAAGGTCTCTGAAATGAGAGTATGATGGCCGGCTACTACTGGATGCTGTATTGCGACAATCCAGACAAAGTACACATATTCTAAGTGTTTTTGAAGATACAGTGGTAGCTGACTGACACCATTCAGTTCATCTGTGCCGCAGTGTGTGCCTATTTTGACTTTGCACTGAAGGTATTGAAACATTTATTTAATTGGTGCTTACGTTTTGGTAAAAACTACATGCAAGTACATTGTAAACTAATGTTATAATTGAAAAGGTTGATGTGACTGGACAAAAGAAAAATCTGAAATCAGATCTGAAATCAACGTGAAAAACTGATTTAGAAAAGTGCATTGTGGTCTCCGATGATTACAAAAAATGTTTTTGTTATCTTACGTAATGAGACATTAAAATTTTTTCAGAAAAATGTGCAGATGGGATATATTGTTTTATGTATTTATTACAAATTCTTTGTATGACATGCACCAATCAGCCATAACATTAAAACCACCTGCCTAATGTCGTGTAGGTCTCCCTTGTGCCGCCAAAACAGCTTTGACCCTTTGAGGCATGGACTCCACAAGACCTCAGAAGGTCTTCTGTGGTATCTGGCACCATAACATTAGCAGCAGATCCTGTAAGTTGCAAAGTGGGGCCTCCATGGTTCACACTTCATTGTTCACTACATACCATAGATGCTTGATTGGATTGAGATCTAGAGAATTTGGAAGCCAGGTAAACACACTGAATTCAGTTTCTTGTTCCTCAAACCATTCCTGAACAATGTTTGCCTTGTGGCAGGGTGCATTGTCCTGTTGAAGGAGGCCACTACCATCAAGGAATACCATTGCCATGGGGGGTATACTTGGTCTGCAATGAATTTTAGGTAGGTGGTCAAAGTATGCCATGAATGCCAGGACCCAAGGTTTACCAGTAGAACATTGCCCAGGGCATCACACTGTCTCCACCTCTGCACTGTGTGTTCTGACACCTTTCTATCATAGCCAGCATTAACTTTTTCAGCAGTTTGGGCTCCTGTAAGATTGGACCAGATAGGCTAGCCTTTGCTCCCCATGTCCATTTTTCCTGCTTCCAACACATATACTTCAACAATTGACTGTCCACTTGCCTAATATACTGTATAATAGAACTGTTCATAGGTGCCATTATAACAAGATAATAAATGTTACTCACTTCACATATCAATGCTTTTAAGTAATAATAATAATAATAAGAATAAGAATAATAATATGCCTTTTCCAATTCATTTCCACTTCATTTTCACTTGGTCAAAAATTTGCAAACCAAATGATCAAACCTAATACAATACTGCCCCCTATTGACAATTTGTTTCTATACAGTTAATGTCGTCATGAACATTTCTTGTCCTATTCCCAGGAAATGCTAGTGTGTCCGTCCATAACATTACATTTGTAATTCCTTTTGATGGATTTGGGTGAGCAGTAATGGGGTAATATCCCCCTGTACTTATTCATTTATTGATCAAATCGCCTTCTTCGATATTCCTTTCATTTTTCTGGATGCTACATGTGCTGTCTTTTGTTTAGCCTTCACACGAACCGCTCCTTTACTTTTGCTCATGACTACTTATTTAACATTGTATTTCTCCTTGTTTTTCACCAACCACATACCAAAATGCACCTCATATTTTCAGTATTTCAGTGCACGTCGAATTTAGTGTAATTGTATATGTGACAAATAAAACTTTGAGTCTTTGAAATTTTATCTGAAAGAGGTATTCCAAGCAAATTTCATACACAGTGGACATAAGCCGGTCAATCTGCTACACAGTCTGCTGTTAGGCTCATATTTACTTATATCTATACTTAAAATGAAATGGATGTTCAGATATTTATCAGATATTAGATTAGAATTTTATATTCAATTCCTAATGTATTTTTAATATATCTGTACACATTAACAAAATGTTGATGACTGTAAGGCTGTCATTTTTTATTAAGCAGCACTTTAATTAAATGAAAACGGACAATCTGAATTTCTACAATTGCCTCATAGGTAGAATACCGTTAGCTTTTTAATCAGAGTAGTAGCCCAAAACTCTGCCTACAGTGTATAACTTTAAATGCAATTCATTTAATATGTTCTTTGTCATAGTTGTTATGCTATCATGGGAGGATGCCTTAATAATTGCTCCATGTGTCAATAGCTGCATATTTGAATCTTGCTTCTATAATGGCTGCAGGAATGGAATGTGTTTCCATCAGTCTGGGATTTAGAGAGCCCTGATGCAATTAAGTACATTTTGTTTAACCAGTGAGGCTCTGCACATTGCTCTCCTTTCATTGGCAGCACTGCACCATATCATGTATCATTCGAAGGGCATGATTTGTTTGTTTAGGCTATGCAGACACTTTACTTGCAGAAAACCGATAAAAATGTCATGAAACATCTTATACCAATTTTGCAAAAGACTTTACTAAAAAAGAAAACTGGCAGGGAACTGTTAATTCCCTAAGCTGCTAATTAATGTGAAATGTTACTTGGACTCACCATTTCTATGTAAAAATGCCCTGCACAATATCAGAATTGTTATCTAAGCTAAATATATTTTATTGACTTATTGGCTTGATTTTCATTTTATTTTTATTTTTATAAATTTTTTTTGGGTTGCAAACTAGCAGCTCATCAAAACCTGGCCCAAGAACAAATGTTATAATAAGATAATCATCACTTTTATTAATCCCCGTGGGGAAATTGTCTTTACGCCTCCCTCAACTTGCTCTTCGCAGAGTAAGTTGTCTGCGAAGGGCTGCCACCTGTGGCGGCGCCCAGGGAGCTGGGGGTTAAGGGCCTTGCTCAAGGACCCGCAGACGTGCTGAGGCTGGGTTTGAACCGGCGACCTTGTGATCACAAACACACAGGCTTAGCCCCCCGAGCCACACGCTGCAATTTATTGTAATTTATATAGTTTAATTTGTACACCTATTTATACAATTTATACAGAATTTAGAATTAGAATTAGAATTGTTGTGTCCAGTCACCTTGGTATATTTGTGCTTCTTGTTAAATATTAATAATTAATATTCTTATTAATAATTAAGTATGATTTTTAATCTGTACACTTACTGAGTAACCAGTGGATATAATTTTGTCAGTCAGAAGCGTTATCTTATTCACTACATTCACTACAATACAGGAACTGGGGGGGGGGTACCCCGCAATATTTCATTTGGCTTCCTAAATCCCCCTAATAAACATACCTTTGTATTTAGATTACTAAGTTTGGTCCCACCCAATGTCAAACTTTCTCCTATGCTGTTGACTGCAAGTCATCTTTCATAAACAACTGCAGTGGGGATAAATAACAGTATGCTTCCTGCCTGGGCATTTCTCATTTATTGCATTTGAGAAGGAAAATGGTTCAAACAAACTCTTTATATTCTTTATATTAGGGGTGTAAATGTGCATTGTGATGAATCAATTATTAGCGCTGCTTGATGATTTTTGCACTACAGTGATGATCTTAGTGCTACGAAGTTTTTGAGAAATCCACCTGTTTTGTAGCCTGAAAAATTGTTCTTTTTGCTAGCTACGGTAGTAAATTATATAATTCATTACTAAATCTGGCCCACCCCCCACTTGGCAAATGGCTCTGAGGTTAGCCAGTTATTACACAAAAAATGTATTGGTACCGGGCAAAATTTCCACATCGCTGCACCACTAGTTAGCCTATGTGAAAGCAGCAAATGAAGTAGCGGTTCCTTTATGTGTTTGTTTTTTTCTGTACAGTTCAGTTCTTGGCTTATTTGACAGCTTGTTCTCCCTGTTTATTAATCACAACAAAAATTAATGTTCTGAGATTCTGCTTTATTTGTATTCCATTATTAATAGTGTGTAATTAAGTTCCTGCAGTTTTATTTTGGATTTCTTTTCAGTTAAGTTGAAAAATGTTTGAAGATAGGGTGACCTTGGGTCTTGGCATTCATGTGGATGTTATTTTGACACATACCACCTACTAAGCATTGTTGCAGACCTAGTACACCCCTTCATTGGCAGTGGCCTCTTTAAACAGGATAATGTGTCCTGCTTCAGTGCAAAACATATTCAAGAATGGTTTGAGGAACATGAAACTGAGTTCAAGGTGTTGACTTGGCCTCCAAATTCCTCAGATCTCAATCCGATCAAGCAACTGTGGTATGTAGTGGACAAAGACGTCTTATCCCTGGAGGTCTCACCTCGCAACTTACAGGACTTAAAGGATCTGCTGCTAATGTCATGGTGCCAGATACCACAGGACACCTTCTGAGGTCTTGTGGAGCCTCAAAGGGTCAGAGCTGTTTTGCTGGCACAAGGGAGACCTACATGATATTAGGCAGGTGGTTTGTTATGGCTGATCGGTGAATGTCATGCAAAGAATTGCACAGTGTATACCTTGAACAAAGAGTTGTTTTTGAGAAACTTCACCATGCATATATCATCCATATTGCATTGGAAAAGCAATACACAGAACAATATACCCCATCTGCACATTTTATTGAAAAAAAAAGACTGATTTTAATGTCTGAGAAATTTTTCCTTATCGATAGTCTGGAGTCTTGTGTCGACGGCCTTCCTCTGTAGTACGAAGGGTATTTAATTTTCCATAACGGACTGCCCCTTCTGACTTAAAGTGGATTGCAAGAGGAATTGCCTGTTCCTCCTGTTCCACTGCTGCTTGTCAAGCTTGTGAGGGACAGATTGCTTCAATAAGTGGGACCTACATTCTGGGAAGATGTGAAATCACAATTACATGGATCTTGCCCAGTCTTGGGAATTCAGGGGTGAGAGTAATTGTAAGTTAATGATCCATCCATCCATCTTCCACCCACTTTTCTCCTGATCAGTGAGCACCCCTGCCTCATGCGCTATCCTGCCTGGAATAAATGCCAGGCCCCTGCATTACTCTGTAAGTTAGTGGCTCCTATTAAAATTTACGGACCCAGCTTTTAGAAAGGAAATTAGTTATCCAATGATCAATAAATGTGTCATCTCTTAAAGTTAGATATACAGACCTCATCTTTTTACTTTCATTACTTGCTACTTTGCTGATGGTGTCACTGGTTACTTGAACGTGTCCGTCTAAATAATATGCATTGTAATTCAACAAGCGCAGAAGCAAGCTGTTATTAATGCTGAGCAGTTGGCACCCATAAATGCACAAGAACAGCCAGCTGGTCACTGTCAATAAAATACATTGGTTTATTGAAAGCAAAGCTGAAATTTAATGACAACTATTACATACATCTATTTAAAGTGTCAGTTCATTCTAGAGTTCATAAGACATAAATGAAGGCCAGATGATTATATGCCTGTTAGGTACCACTGTTTGGTTATAAACCATTTTATAGTTTTGTTCAGTTCATATAAATTTTTTATGTTACACAATCAGTATTGATGTCATTATTATTGGTTGTAAGTAGTTTAACGTATAGCTAATATGTAAGAATTAGATTACACATTGAATACAACCCAAAAATATGACATCTTATTTACTACAGTTACGCATAATTTTGCAATTTAACCCCAACTCCATCTAACCCTAATTGCAAATGGAACCCTAACCTTTGCTCTAATCATAATAGCAAACTCTTGCTAATCCTAGCTTCACCTTTAATTGCCATCCAAATCCTACCCTAACGCTTAGAGTTGCCATTAGGGATAAAGCTTGATGTAGGATTAGGGTTACTGTTAGGGTGAGATCTAAGGTTAGGACTGCCTTTTGCTTTAAGCTCAGATATAGGTTTGCCATTAGGATTGAGGTTAGAGGTAGAATTAGGGTTAGATTTAGGTTTGGGTTAAGGTCAGAACTAGGGTTAGGATTATTGTTATTTTTAGAGCTTGGGTTAGGGTTGGCATTGTAATTATAGCTAGGGTTAGGTTTAGCATTCAGGTTGAGGCTAGGTTTAGGATTAGCAATGCCATTGAGGTGAGAGCAAGAGATAGAATTATTTGCCAGTAGGATTGGAGATTGAGGTAGTGTTAGGAATGTTGTTAGACATAGGAATGTTGAGTTAAGGTTAGGCTTGTCATTAGAGGTCAAGCTATGGTTATAGTTTTCCTATGGTGTCATAATGTTACAATGTTAGGGCAAGTAACAACACAACATTGTGGTACAACATTATTAAGGAACAACAGGCTAATTTCAAAGTGCTCTCAGATTGACCTCATTCCAGCATCCGGAAGTTCAAGAGTCAGTTGGAATGATAGCTAATTTTGATTTAACAGACAATGACTTCTAGCAAAGGTCATTTGATTCTGGCTGACTTTTTCCCACATTTGGTTGTTCATGGATTTCATTGTTAGTAGCATGGTGGCTCAGTCGGTGACACTCCAGAATTTGGGGTTGGAATCCTGTCATATATATGTGAAGTTCCCATGCAGATCTGGGCTCTGGGCACTCCCGCAGTCAAAAGGCATGCAGTGACGAGAATTTGTGTTTCTAAATTTCCCAGAGTGTATGCGTGTGTGGTGTGTATCCCTGTCATGGGCTGGAATTCTGCTGAGGGTCTGTTTCCCACTAGGGCCTTCCTGTGTCATCTTTGTTTGATTGTCAGTTCAATTCAGGTGTTGGAAAGGCACACTGCATGGGTACATGGGGTCAGGAAATGTATAATTCAAGATATGCAGGAGTTGGCTGTTTGCATTAGCAACCAGGTGTACCTAATAAACTGGCCAATGAGTCCCTGTTCTAACTGGCACTGGTAACCCAATCTGCATTGTGTTTTATACCACCTAATTATTCAAATGTTAAATAAATAAGGCTATGCTTACATTTTTTTAGGGATAATTCAAAATGTATAATGTGACATTCAGTTTAATAGAAGCTGCCATCGACAAGGGCGTGACTAATCTACAACTTATTTTAAAATTAAATTTAAAATTAAATTACCTCTATAGGTAATAACTGACCATGGCCTTAAATGTACAGGCAGTTCCCAGGTTAAGAACGTTCGATTTATGGACAACTCATACTTAAACACGAACGGACTGGTGTAAAGCCTATTATATTAAAAATTTGGGTTAAATACAATGGATTGTAATGAGCGCAAGCACTACTTTGTGACGCTCATGAAAATATTGGCCAGCTTCAGGGATTTGTCGGCTTGAGATACAGTACTGTATGTAGTTACTTTTTTTATTATTATTATTGATCCGACTTACCTGCAAATTTGACTTAAAGACAGACTTGGGGAACAGACCACCTGGATACTGCCTGTATTCCAAGCCCTTGTGCTAGCCTAATCCAAGCTTCTGACAGACTACACAGTGCTGTAGTCTGGTACAGACAGAACTATGAATCTGATTCTACCCACACTTCCGACATAATGGAAAACAATTCTGCAAGTGTTTAGTTTCTCCTGTTGGTTATTAAACATGTAAATGATATTAGACATGTAAATGATTTTGTAATTTTCATTACTGCATTGAAATGCCATTACACAAATGTAATCAAAGAACATTTTTTTAAGCCTGGAGCACTGAGGATGATAAAATGACAGATTTTGATTTCAAAGCATAAATAGTATTTTAAAATTAATTTAAATTTTAAATCAATCTTAACATGTTAAATATCCTCAAGTTTTTAATAAAATAGTATATTTGAAAAATTAAAAAAACATCGTGGATGGCCTCCTATTTTGTGTGTGTGGAGTTCTCTTGTTCTCCCCACATTGCACAGGACCTCCAGGTTCTCCGATTTCCTCTCAAAGGCCATGTAGTCAGGATACCTGGCATCTCCATAGTGTATGCCTGTGTGTTAGTGTGGGCGTGTATGTGCCCTGCAGTGGACTGGCATCCTGTCCCTCGTGTACTCCAGCCTTGGGCACTGTGCTACCCGATACAGGTATACCTGTTGTCCTCACCAGAATAAGTGATTCGAAAATGGATACATAAGATGGATAGATTGACATAATACTAAATATTTTAAAATTTAAATATATTTTACTTGTTTATTTTGTGTTGTTATTAAAGTGAATTTTAACTTCTTCATTCAACCTTTGGCTTCATCTCTGTTACTCTCTAATCTCCAGTCCTGTTCCTCTGCCTACCTTTGGTATGGATCCTTTCACTCCCCCCCTCCTCCATCCTTCTGTTGCTTCAGTTCTCTTTGCTGCTACCCTCTATCCCAGTGATTGCCAACACCATCATTTATTTCTCCTTTTCTTACTGTAGAGTTCTTTCATGTGAGATGTCCAAAACCGACTCTCCGCTTAGTCTCCACGCTGTTATTTGCTGTGACCATCCCGTGTTCTCACCAAATGAGTTGATGATGAAAGCAGGACCATAAATGGCCCATTTCTCTAGGCTGTACACTAGCATGGCACAATGAATCAGATAATTAGCCATTATATATAATACAAACCTTCGTAAGCCAAATACTAATTTTAACTTCTGTAGAACTATCACTTTTATGAGAACCTGATGTGGTTTCTATGAAGAAATTCTACTTAAATATGTCATACAGAAGAAGAACATTAATGTAAATGCACAAATGCTAAAAATATGAAGATGAAATATCTAGTGTCTTCTATTGTCCATCCATGTTCGCTTGTCCTATTCAGGGTCGTAGACAGTCACAAGCCTATGGGCACACTCACATATATGGACTCCAGTTCACCTCCACATGTTTTTGGATAGCTGGGGAAACCAGATAACCCAGAAAAACCTCATAATGACATGGGGAGAACAAGCAAACTCCACATGCATGCAGCCAGAGGTCTGAGGCAACAGCGCTATCCACTGCATCCCTGTGCCACCTCTGTATCCTAGTGTGTACTCTCATATTCATTAAATATATAACCAGCTAGATAACTTCTTTAATTGTTCTACCTATCTGTCTGTTTAATTTTAGACTAACTATACTGTAAGCTAAATGCATTAATTTAGAAGTTGCACTTCTGGTTATTATTAAGGATAATATAAAGGGGGTACAATGACAATGATTAATGTGGCTTGAGGTCATTCTTAATTAACTGAAATTAATTATGAATCACTGATGCAATCAGTCAAATCTGCGTATAGAAGCATAGCTAAAAGAATCTTAACTAAGCTGGCCCACTAAGCTGAGCTAAATTCAAGCTACGGATGCGATCTAAGCTATCTTAAATTCATGTCAGCACTTAAAGTGTCATGTTTCATGCTCCTGTCCTTACTTTTCAATCAGCAGGAATGACGGGGTACTGAGATTTCATTTTGAAGGCTGTAAGTGAGAATTAAAGGATGTACTTACATTTGCACACAACATAGAGCCTTCAACCTGCCAACTGACCTCTTGCCAGTAAAATTTTGGTTTCAGGGCAGGTTTGTATTAGTTATCCTGCATTGCTTAATTTTTATTATTTATGAGAGTGTTGATTTTTATGTCACTGAGCATTCCAAAATCGACTACGTGGACTTGCTCAGTTTTTTTTATATTTGTTCCCTAACTGATAGAGATCATCGATACACTTCGATAAGCGTAAGTGCACTAATGGCTCCATTATATCTAGAAAAAAAACCTTGGTACCCCTGCTATCTCTTCAAATGTCTTCCCCATTTTTGCTGAAAGCTTTGAACTTGTTTCATTGAAGCTGCTTCACTCTATCATTTATTGTATTCCAGTAAACTGCAGAGTAAACTGGAGCTATTACCTGTTAAACTGAAGGAAATATTGTGTGACTGAGATACAGGCTTCAAATATCTAGCGTCTTTCAGAGGAATGTGCACATTCATAAGATCTCTTAATATATATTGCAGTGATGTTTACCTTCAAAGAGCATTGTTCATAATCTGAACGGTGTGACAACTTTTACGGTCCACACAAATCAGTGTTGGCGGCACAGCCACTCAGTGGGTAGCAGGGGGAGATCTAATGGATGAGATCTTTAAAGCATGGTGACAAACTAGGCTGGCAAGGAGTTCACAGAAGTAAACATTGATTTACTTTATTCCTTAGATGTTTGGTGTTTTTGTCTGTAATAGCCCGATGCCACAATTGTGACTCTTAATGGTATGTTTTGGGGCAAATAAAATTAGCTCATCACCGTAAAAGCTTTATTTGAATTAGTCCATGTATTAGGCAACCACAATGTGAGCAGAAACTGTTCTTTTGGAATATGCAATTAAAGGTTTCTTCTAAAGGGCCTTGTCTGAATAATGATTCAATTTTTCATCTTTTCCTGTCATCTTGTAACTTAGGAAAAACTTTTTCACTCCATAGCAAAACTAGCTGCGAATGATTGATATTTGGCCAAACGTGGCCATCAAATTGAAAAGAAGGTGTTAAAATGGTAAACTTACAAAGCTCCGAAGTGTGTTAACATGTTTGTACAGCTAACATATGCACACTTCTCAAAATCATGGAGCACCAACACTCTCACACAAACAGTGCCGCCTAGTGCACAGGAAGACATCGACATTCTGTTCTCTTTCACCCTGTCATATACTATGAAGTCATATTCTTTCACCTTCTCACTTTTTATACCATCATCTTCTGGTAATAACAGACAGGTTTTCCAGCAGCATAATTTTTGTCTAAACTGCCTGTCTTATGCAACATTCTCTATTATATTAAAAAAATAACTGTGTTATATAAATTAAACACAGTGAGATAAAATGATGAATGTTACATTGATATAGCGCTTTCAAGACACCCAAAGCGTTTACAGAACCAGTGGGAAGCCACTTCAACCACCTCCATTATGTAGCACCCACCTGGATGATGCAATGACAGCCATTTTGCAGCAGTACACTCACCACATAATAGCTAAGGTGGTGAAGGGGCAGGAGATAGTTCACCAATTAGATTTAGGGAATGATTAGGAGGCCTGGTTTGTAAGCATTACAGCGGGCAAATTTAGCCAGGATGTCAGGGTACCACCCCTACTCTTTCGACCTCGGAATCTCAGAGAGTCAGGACCTTGGTTTTACGTCTCATCCGAAAGACGGCACCATTTTTACAGCACAGTGTCCCCGTCACAACTCTGGGGCATTGGAATACACACAGACCATAGGATGGGCTAACCTGCTGATCACACCAACACCTCATCCAGCAGCAACCCAGCTTTCCTAGTTGGTCTTCCATCCAAGTCCTGGGCAGGCCCAAACGTACTTAACTTAAGATGGATTTCCTGGTCTGAACTGATAAAAATAACAGAATTCCCATACTGTTTTTCTTTGTAATTGCATAACTAGCAGTCGCGTTTAAACAAATCTCTAGTGTTGTGGATTTTAAATAAGAAAGCGGCTTTTTATAGATCACTGATTCTATATTTGTGGGTACCTATGGTGGAAATGATTCTAGGAAAGCTTTTCATTTGGCTTTGGTAGGGATCACATTTTAACTTTCCTGCTCTATGGCCAGAAAAGCTCCTAACTATAACCAAGCCTATTTGGCAGTGTCCTACTGGATTCCATGGGAGAGTAGTTCTCTCTATGTAATAATGAAGAGATACTTTGCTCTTACACTAAATCAATGAATCGTGCATTTTGCAGATAGAGGCATGAAGCCTAGCATGTGACAGTTTGTGCATCACCCGGGTGAGGAGGTGCAGACTATCTTATTTGATAAGCATTCAGCCTCTGAGTCATCTTTCTCTCGGTTTGGTTCTGCAGCCTCGGCGGGAATCCAAAGATCCTCATCCATACACACCATTTGTGAAAGAAGGAGGGGATGTAAACAATATGAAATGTTTTCTGCTAGGGCCCCACAAGCTATAGAAATGCCTACTTTTCATTCTTTTATGCTATTGTACATAGTATACTAGGACATTCTCTCACTGTGCTATCCGGTGAGTAATGTCAGAACTCAATAGCAGTGAAACTAAGCCCTAAAGTATATTAGCGACTGGACTCATTGCTCATTGTTTGTCTTCTGTCTGGTGGATTTGAACATCCCACAGCTGTTTGTTCAGCACTGCAGTGCATGTGCATCCATATGATCAGATTAAGGATTAAGTGATCAAAAACACCTACTGATCAAGATGCATAATATTTGTCCACATCAAGCATTATGTTGTCCTGCAGTTTGTTTCTAACATCTGTACTTAGCAGTTTTTTAAGCTCAGAAAAAAGGGATCTGTCTTGTTGAGATGCATCTCTTTAGATTTACTGAAGGCTTCATGACATCTCTGCGATGTAATTGATGTAACTACGGTTCAGGTTAAAGAATCGCCCACTTTGCCCATTTAGGTTGAGCATTCAGATAGAGTCCCGTGATCCTCGGATTGCCAGGATCACAGGGGCTTTGTTGCCATGCTGTTGTGTGATAATGAGAGATAAATTCCTTTTGTGTGCTGTTAAAAATTTGACTTCTCCCCATTTAATTACAAAAGACGTTAAAACTTTTAAACATAGTATTTAATTATAGGCATTTTCAAAGCAAAATACTTGAGAATTTGACTGAAATACATGCTCAGAAAAAAGAAAAACAAATCCTCTAAAGTTGAAAGAAGCAAAATGAAATAAAACCTGAATGAAGAATGTTTTGTTCTTGCAGAAATTCAACAAATGGACTGGCATCCTCTGCCACAGACACAAAACAGCATGTCCCGCTCTGAAGGAGTTATCAAATTAAAGACGAATGTGATACCATGTTTGCATAAGAAAATGAAAAATAGATACTGTTGACTACAGCCCATTGTTCTACATGTGATTCTGGTCCAACACAAAGGCAGGATGATAGTGATAAGCAGAAAAAAGCTGCTCCATATGGGAATTTCACTGCTGCTTATTTTAGTTCCACTGATGACTAGCAAATTACTTGGTTCAATTACTGAAGTTCACTTGAGTGAGAGAGGTAATTTATGCGTAAAAATGTCATCTTGAACCCAATGAACTGCACACGAATCTGCCTTCTGTTCTAAAATGAATTTCTGTTCTAAAATGAATATTGCAAAGCATTCAGACAAGGCGGGGTGAAGGCAAGTCCACATGTTCGTCTCATTGGTGGGTGATGCAAATCTTCTCTCAAGGTGTTTGTGCTGGTATGGCTTTCAGATGGAGTTGATCCATTTGATACTGTTTCTGATCAGGCAATCCTACTCAGTCAGGCTTATTGTTGTGTTAGTGTTTCATGTTTACTTCTACATTTCAAAATGTGCCAGTGTTCCCTGGACATGGCTGACAGCAGTGTGAATTTAGCTACACTGACTATCTGGCCAGTGAAAGAACCAATGTCTCCTGGCAATGTTGCCTTAAATCAGTGTTTCTCAACCCAGTTCTCTCCCAATTCCTTGCCAATTAGGAGAGAGCAAAAACATGGACCGCTGGGGTTCCAAGAGGGCTGGGTTGAGAAACATTATCCTTGCAGCCAGTATGGCAATATGAATGTTTTCACTTCCTCACTGCTTTTTAGTGCAAATCTTCCGGCTAGTGTAGTGCAAGCTAAAACCCTGGGTTCCTTTAAATCTGAGCTAGATAAGATTTTAAGAACTCTGAGCTATTAGTTAAGTTCTCCCCAAACGAGCTTGATGGGCCGAATGGCCTCCTCTCGTTTGTAAATTTCTTATGTTCTTACAGTATGTTCTTAAATACATTTTAAATTTTGCAAGATGCCTATTGTGAAATGTATTATATAACAATTAAAACATGCTAACAGTCAAATGTAATAATATTATTGCCATTATTTTTAAATATTGTCTTTGTCAAAATGATCTGTTTCTATTTTCTGTTTCTAGTCTAGACATCAGATACAAAAACAATTATGACTTTTGTGCTCACCATGCTTTTTAGTAGACTATGAGTAATAATTTAGAAGGAACAAAACATGAGAAAAGAATGGGGTATAAAGTTCCACAATTACACATTTTTAAAAACTTAACAATTCAAGAATTTTCTCCTTGGAATCAATAAAGTTAATATCAACTTATATTCTATATTTTCTGTTTATGTTAGTAGTGTTATACAGTAGTGGTAACGTGTATATATAAATCCAGAATAGATTGATAAATATGAAATGAAATGTCACCATAAGCCAGGAAAAATTGTGACATTTGGCATCCTTTGGAAAAGTCTTCTGAAAAATCACTGTATCCTTTATTAAATTTGCCCATAGTTCTTCATATATATATATATATATACACACACACACACACACATGATAGTTGATGAAGTAAGACTCAAAGCATGCATTCATGGCCTGCAGTCCCTGAAGGTGGGGCTTTCAGAACACTTTAAACTCCTCTGAGGAAAGTTGTCCTTTTATATCAGGAAACAAGGAGACACCAGAAAGGAGCATGTCCTCTGTCATCAGAGAGCCTGTCTAAAGCTTGATCCAAAGGGGGTTCTCTCTGCGCTTATGGGCCTCTATGTATTTCAGCTTTATAGCACCATAGCAGCAATGAATAACAACATTTCAGAAAAGGTGAATAGAATAGCTAACATTAGGCAGGCCCTAAAAATTTGGATCATGTATTTTAAAAAAGCAGTTTCTTGTTTAATAGATGTATTTCTTGCATGATTTAAGACATCTAAGCCAGTGGTCTGCAGCAATGCTGAATATTTTCCCTAATCTAGACCGTATATACTGTAATAGTAGAAGTGAAGTTTTAAATATCTAAATATGTTGGATTGCTGGATAACTACCAACACCTTTATGCAGAGCTGGAAGTGACAAATGTGCCTTAGGCAAATAACTCAACCCAACCCCCAGAATTATCTAGTGAAGCAATTTGATTTACTTGCCACACTATGTCCCACTCTTCACTTTCCATTGGGACCCTCTGTGATGAATATAAATTGAGCTGTAAAAATGTTACATTTTGTTGACGAAGAGGTTTAGCAGGGGTTCGTTGTGTAATCAAGCAGAGACATTTTAAGACCAGTAAACGGTGCATAATAAGGTGGTTCTCCAGGGAAAGTATTACTATGCTATGCAGAATGTGGATGAATATCCAGATGGGGAATTCATGGAACAGTATGAGAGATAATCAGAGAAAGAGTAAACAAGAAAATACCGGCATAATATATCTCTTTATTGACAGTTCACACACTGCGTAAATGCATTTTAATATGAATATTAAGGGTCATGTTAAGTTATGGTTTTTTTTAGTTTGTTAATCATTGTTTTTCCTGTTTTTGTTTTGGCCCCTTGCAGTCCCTGTATTTTGTGGTTTGCCCTTTGGTGTTCAGTTCTGTTTATTAATAAAGCCCTCTGCCTCGGAGTCGCAAGTGGATTGTCACCTTCTTTCTGTCTGCACCATGCCACGCCGCTGTGACACACATATTCATTACGTGCTACATGCTTCAGTTCTGGTGTGAATGTATGTATGTATATCTGCAAAAATCTACACATATACCTATGATTACAAGAAAGCTGGCATTTTCAATGGCAAAATATTATTTCTGTTATTTATTTATACACGCAGCTGAACCTACACTCTAATTATAATTTGAGAAGAAGTAGAATTTAATATTCCTGTGACCAAATGTGGGCAGCGTAGCGCAGTGGTTTGCACTGTAGCCTCACCCCCAGCTCTGTTCATGTGGAGTTTATATGTTATCCCAAGTTTCCTCTCAGTTCTGTTGTAGCGGGAAGCTTATCAGAAATTGCCCAAATATACTGTTTTAAAAATGTTGAAGGGAAGAAGCAGTGAAAGCGAGTGCCAGGGATGTGAAAAATATGGCATCTTACATGAGTAAAATTTACCCATAATTGCAGTCCAATGCTGAGGCAAACTGAGCTCTAAACAGGATCCCTCAAAAAGTTTAAAGAGCCCTTCAAAGCACTAATTAAGATCACCATGGAGAATCTGTCACAGCTAGAGGTACAGATGTACAAAACAATACAGTGCTTAACCTGAAGGAATGGTGGTTGTATAGACTCTGTGGAATTTGCTATGCAACTGTATTGAGAGGTACCTTGGTGGCCTGTGAGGACTGGTGGCAGACAGAATACGAAATGGCCCACCTTTATAGGAGGTCTACAGACACAAGAATGAGTTCTGTACAGGTACCAGTTTCAAAGGGGTAAACATAATTAATGCATTTAACTGTGTGACAGGGTTTTATAAGGTAAATTAAACCAAAGAGTTTCCAGCAGGGAAATTTTAATCATCTTCTTCTAGACTTTAGAAGGTGAACCTGCCAGTGTAATAAATTGAAAAAATTCAACATACTACTGTACACTTCCCATCTTTTATGGCTTTAATATTTCTTATTACCTTCTCTTTATATTTTTCAACTTTCTAAACTGAATTTCTAAACGTATTATTAACAGAAATGCCTAGAAGTCTTTACATCGCATGCAGTATAAAGTATATACAACAGTGGATTAAATGTCCTTGTATAGTTTAATACTGTATAATTGTTTTATAATTGTGTTTTAATGGGGCCAAAATATCCAACATGCAGCATTGTTCCATATACCATAATTTCTGGCTGTGTTATACAGTTAGAAAACTTTTAATGATTGGGCTGGGTTGTGATAATAAAGGTGTGACCACATAACTGCTGCATTCACTTCTAATGCCTCTGCAGTGGTGTGATTTGACGTAGACTTTTCCAGCGCTCCCTCACACTCAGTCATCACCTCTTTTTCCTTGTCCAATTCTTAATGTGCTCAGAAATACTGATATGCAATGGCAGACTGCAAAAGAGAAGAAATGGTCACCTGTCAAAAAATAATACGGTATGCGCCTTAAAAATGTGGATTCTCAAGAAGTGCATATTTTGTTGGAATTGCTATAAAAATATAGGAAGGAAACGTGTCATAGTGTTGTATCAAGAGCTGATAGGAGCAAAACCTGCAATTATACATAGGGGTTGCTAATGTTTATTGAATAACATGGCGTGAATCTATCTGAGTCACACAACATTAGATAATTTGAAGAAAGCAATGCCATAGTACTAGGCTATCTGAAATAAAAATAATGAACTTACATTTCTTTCTATTCAAGCACATTTAACAAATGCATACTTTATTTACTGTGCATAATTAGAAAGTCACTACTCAATAATCTGAGTTTAATTATCCCTGGAGTAAGTATTTTGGTTGTGAATAAAATCCTCTTCAGATGCTGGAAAAAAGGATTACGGCTTAACCATAAGGTCCAGCCGTATCCTCTGCATGGTTCTGACTGATAAATGATATCAATGACTTTTAGAGAATCCTAAAATACAAATAACATTTTGTTAAAGTATGACATAAAAATGAATCACATGAATCAGATGTGTAAATATATATAAGCATATATGTATAAATATCTGTTTAAAGAATGGAGACTTGGGACACAAATCTCAGTGAGATTTAGTAACATTTGGTGTTAGTCAATCTGCTTGATGCAAATATCTTATATGTTGTTCCCTTCACACATTGAATGATGTTAACAGCTGCAGAAAGAAAGTATATAGTGAAATATTTCAAAACATTTCAAACACGCAGTTCATCTCTACCCTGCTAATTTAATAGTTACCTTCTCTTATGTTCCCCGCAAGACTGTGAATCAGAGATGAAATGTAAGCTGAAATATATTCAGTCAGTTTGTCTAGGAATAACAATGAGCCATAATGGTTGTATTTTCATAATTCTGGTTGTTAATTATCTGTAAGCCACTACAAGCCATGACACTACTTTCAGATGCACATAAGAGCTGAAGAGCAAAATGAAGAATTGATATAGTGACACTTTTGCTATAGACACCATTTGACAAAGAACAGACAGACTAACAAATGCCAAATTCACTTAGAATGTTCATAGCAAAAAATAGAAACTGAAGCAGAGTGCTCCACTTGTAACAGCTGTGTTTAACTGAACTGTGAAGGGAGTTGTTACTCTTACTGTTTCCTTGACTCAAATGCTCTCAAAGGCAGGCTCTGTCATGGAGGCCGATGAAAGCCACAGGCTATTGCATCATTGCATCACATGTTCATGCAAGCCAGTTCAGGGTAACATAGAGAATATCTTTATTAGCCCTGTAAAACACAATCATACACTTCAGAAACCATATTCCAGGTGTGTGCCACTGACGTCAGTGTCTTTGCAGATCCAGATGCAACATTTATAGTGCACTATGATTAGAACATTAGGTTGCTGTTGCTAGAGGCAGGAACCATGTGATGAGAAGGTAGATGGCATGCTAAAGATTTAATATGAGCCCAGGTGTGTAAGAAGCCATGCTCGGTGATCTGAGTGGTCAGAAATCTTCCATCCACTTGCAGAATGCACTGCCATAATAACCAGGTCTGCCATCATGCTCTGTTGGGAGGAAACTCTTCTGCTTTATTAAAAAGTGATGACTCAGTGTTTCTAACAAGATTGTAAGATGCTGCTGTGCATTCAAATTCCCACCCACAATGACGGGACTACTCACTCTATTCCCACCCCGTTGCTGCTATGTTATTATCTATATCTGAGTTTTTTTTTGTACATTCTGTTTTTCTGTGTCCATCATTATTTTGACTGTTTTCTATATTTTACATATTTTCATCTAAAATATGTTGTGTGATGAGAGATCTGATACAATGAGTGTTATGCATTGCTAGTGCATAAGGTAAAAATGACCACAGCACTAAAAAGGTTTCTTAGTGGGAGTTCCTGATTGAAGCACTTGTGCGTGACATTGTGTGGCCATTTTGGGTCATACTAACCATACTTATTAGTGGCTCATAAAAAGAACACTGAGTTTTCAGAGGAACAGTGGGTAAATAAGGTAAATAAGGTTTATTCATATATAAATATGCATTAATAATAATAATAATAATAATGATAAGTATTACATGCGTAGTTCAGTTAGCATATTAATGTTTTTCAATGTCAATGTCCTCTTTGGAGGACAACTTTATTTTTAATGACAGAATCGGTTACAAAACTTTAGTGAAGCTGTACCTCACCCACCCACGTACACTTCACAAGACATGACAAAAAAAAAAAAAACAACAACACACAACCCCCACCTCCCCTCAAAACAACACAAAAAAACAAAAAAAATTGATAATAGATCATTAAACAGGAAGGGAGAGAGAAGAGAGAGACTTGACAGGACTTAGGACACAGACACACAAATGGACAGACGGACAGACAAATAGACAGAAATAAGGTATATGTATATTTGTATCAGATAAATATTAAACTTTTATTATTTATTTGTAAACGCACAAGCTTACAAATTTACAGTGATTACATTTTTTTTCCCCACTAGGAACCTTTTCCTAGTGATGTGATTCTGAGTCAGATCCTGGACATGTTCGCTGCAGTAACTCTTCATATACAGTATATACACGACAGAAATTATTCTTTTCTTTTTTTGCAAACACAAAAGCATCCGGAATTTCTAAATTTAAACAAAACATCTATATCAGCTAAGAATAGCAAAATACGGCTATGTCCTGTTTCTTTTTTAATCTGTTAAAAGGCGCAGGCTTTCAGCATTTTCCTGGGAAAACAGATGATGGCAGTGTTTTGTAGAAAATCAGGGTTCCTGCGATTCCTTTATGATGCCCCTGGACCTGAGTAGGAGGCTGTTAGTCACTGTTTCTTATATCTATTTTTTAAAGGGCCTCATCCACACGTATCCCACACATCTACATACACCCATATTTCTCACTTGAGCAAAATTGCCAGCATATGCACATATATATTAAAAACTGTAAAACTCATGCATTACATTTACATAACGGTGTGTCATTCATACCTTTGAGTGTATCCAGTTTTACGTGTTTTAGAAACTATATCTGAAGCTGAGTTGTACTGCGATGTAGCTGTGATGTGTGGAATCTTCTTGCATATGATTTTATGTACCTCGCAGTACAGAAAAGTCATTGTTAAGAGTGCGTTAAGGTTGCCTTTGAATGTCACCAGCAGCGTCGTGATGCAGAGACTGCTACCCATGCAGCAGCACGCCAGCGGACAGAAGCAGCAGGCTTTTTGCGGTTGGCCCGGAAACCACACGTGAGTAGGGCTAACGAGATGTCTGACAGCTAATTACCCCGAGCGGCGGCTGGGATTGTCCTCCCAAGTGAAGCTGAAAGCTGGTGTTGGGGTGAAGCTCAGGGAGAAAGTCGAGATGCTGACGCTTTCTCTCCCTGCTCAGAAGACAGCATTTAGGATGACCACCCTGATGGGCCCCCCTCCCTCCAAACTCAATGCCATGGGACCTATGCTAGCCCACCATTGAGGACTTACCTCCTTCCCATATCCATCTTACCCGTATTCCTACATAAACCCCACCCCTTCTGGGACTTCCTGTATATCAACATCTCATGTGCCTCCTTGTTCACTACACAGCACAGGCAAAGAATAAGCATTTACCTATATCCTTTGTTCATCTCCTTACCTTTCCTCTGGGTCCTTATAAGTTATGTAAACAGACTCACATCTTTGATCATCTAGTGAGTTTATGCCAAACGTATTATCCCTGCTAATCCACTCTATGAAATCCATCCATTCATCTCTTTGAAATTTATTTGTGGATTATGGTTGATTATTGGTTGGAGGATGACTAAAATAAAGATACCCTTGGCATAAGGCCAAATCCACCGGTCTGCGATCAAGAGTATTGATATGCTGTGTCTGGCAGAATGACTCTCAAATCAGCCTTAATTGTTTGAGCTTCTTAAACAATATGTGCAAAATAACTTTCATGTTTCTAGTTTGAGATGTTTGACAGAGTTTTGGATTTTGTTCTCATGCATGTGCGTTTCTTGTGAGGCTGAGTTGATGCAGCAGTCAGTCTTGTGTCAAGAAACTGAAAAAAGAACTGGAGAACAATTTTTTGTGATAAAGAACAATTTCACTGATCATTGTCTCAAAAATAAACAAGGTTTATTGTGGGGGAAAGGTGGCAAAAATTGACAGAAGATGAAAAGCAATGCTAAATGGATAAAACTAAATCTGATATAATGATATTTTACCTCCACCCCAAATATTGTCCTGAATAATGTTACTATAAAATAATATAGATCACTGTATTTGCGGTTTTCATCTGCCATTTATTACAATAGCAAAAGTGGTGCTTTATGATTTCATTCATTCATTCATTCATTCATCTATCATTAAATTAATTTATTTATGAAGTATTTCAAGATACTGTTTTAAAATGAAACAATAATTCTTTCTTTAGTTCAGAATACTATGATATGACTAGGATTTTTTTGTTAGAAGGGTAAATGTGTGGAAAAACTTCACAAATACAGTGGACGGCATTCATCGGCACGCCACAATTCACAATCCTTGTCATGATTTTTATCATCCATTTATTTTGAACACCCTTCATAAAAGTCATTCTTGACAAACCTAATGTCTTTAATGATTGCATCTGATGATTTTAATGATATTATTATTATTATTATTATTAATACTACTACTGCTACTACTACTACTACTACAGTACTACTACTACTACTACTACTAATAATAATAATAATAATAATAATAATAATAATAATATCCATCCATGGAAGTGTGGAGGTAACCCATGCAAACATAAGGGAATTACCGTGAGCCTGTCTGGATAATGCAAATATTGTTAAAGTGCATAATGTGTGTGGTGTAAAGCTTTGAACTTGCCTGATTAATGTCTAGTAGTGGTTTGATCTTGCTGTAAGAATGTAGTGCATATTCTACAGAGGGGGGAGAACAAGGTCATTGAATAATATGACTTCCTTCATAGTGGATTAGAGAATGCCTATGTAGACTCTTGTTGTATATTCCAGAACATCAAGTGACTAAATTATTACCTCATGGTGAAGATTGTCACTTGAAATGGCTGCATTGCATCACTTTGCTTGGCACTGTACATTGAACTAAGCAAAGGCGATTTAAACAACTGAGGTTCAGAGGGTTTTTTGGAGGCAAAAACATTAACTTAATGGTCAGGGAAAGGGGTTTCACAACTTTGGGGGTGACCGCAGAAAAACTGATTCCAGGAAATCTAACCAAAAACAGAGGAGCTCATTGTAGCTATGAGGTGTACTTCACAAGGCTGTTAGCAAGAAATGTAAGAAGAGACATAGAGCACCTTGTATGTGAACAGCAAAGTCATGCATCACTGGTCCCAGAACAATTTGTAATGAAGGTCTGAGATCCAAGTGCAGAGTTAGCAAATAAAAAGCACAAACAGTATTCTAAGAAACGTAGGTCAAACACAGAAACAATCCACAGCAATGTGTATACCAAATCCAAATTATAGCCAAGGGTAGATGATAAGTAACATTCTATAACCCTGTAGTGATCGACCCACCAAGTCAACCCAGTTCAACAAGGACCAAGTTCAATGCCTCACAAAGTTTGTAATTCAGAAAGATATAATCAAGATACAATCAAGTCCTATGCAACAGTTGTGTTCATCATATGGCAGGGCTCCTACAGCTCATTGAATAGAGTGCTGGGCAATAAACAAAAAAGGTTGTGGCCTCAAATCTGAGGGCATATGTAAATTGTAACACTTCCCTCAACTGTAAGTAACAATAGATTAAAGTGTTAGGTAAATGTAGAGTGTGCTAACCAGGAATACTGCTACAGTACTAAGAAAAAGATAGTTATGTTTTTCAATAATGTGTTTTTTTTAGGAATTCACATATGTAGTACAGTGTTGTAATCAGATTAAAACAATGAGTATTGTCATTTTAATACGGCTTAATCAGGCGTTTAAATACTTTAATATGGCTGAATTCAAAGCAGTTTTTTGGACATTTGGGTGCAACACAGAGACAAATCAACCATATCTTAATGCATGAGTGCATACGTATGTGGTGTTATTATATGATCCCTACAGAATGTTTTTTTTAATCAGAAATCATGCATGCTTTATGATAGAATTCTTACTTATTACAGAGGAAAACTGTATCTGATTTCCGGTTTATCGTCTTCATTACTATACGACGGCTCTGCTTCATACATTTTTCTTCCTTGAGAGATTTCCCAGTTTCAGTGACATACAAACACTATGTCAGTGTATTCCGTACATGTTACAGAGGACTCCATTTTGACATCTGTGCATGTGTAGTAAATGACACACTGCTGGTTTTGCCATGGCATTCTCCTGCCCCACATAAAAACCCCAATTCTTGACTTTAGCAACTGATCTAACTGTTTTAGTTACTGTATCACAAGTTACAGTGCAGAATTAATTATAAGAATATATTAATTTTTTCTTCATGCATTTGCTTTAAAAACCTGAAAAAATTTGGAGGTAGAGCAATACCAAGCAATTGGATTGTGATGATTTCAGGTTCCCATAGCAATGTCCAGTCTCCTTCTAGCAGACTGTTTAATTAATAAAGCTAAGCTACATCTAAATGGAGGCTGGCGCGGCAAGATATAAATCCAGCCTGCAGGTAGAAAGTAATATTTTAACTCAATGGTTATGGGCGGCACTTAGCTGCTTCTTTTGTTTTTAATGATCATTTTTCTGTTTCTTGGTGTGTTTAAGTTTCCATTTAAACAGTACAAAATATCTTGTTGCCCTATAATGCTTCCTTTCTCCTCCAAGGTTGGGGGATTGCAGCCTATGTGTGTGTCTTTTCCTTGTGCCGTGTGAGTTCTCTCCAGGTAATCTGGTTTCTTCCTGCAGTCAAAAACCATGTGGCTGAGTGAATTGGGAACTGTGATAGACTGACATCCTGTCACCAGGAGCAGGAAGATTGAACATATAACCCCTGCTCTTAGTTCCCTGCAATGGCTTCCTGTTCAGGACTGAGTTCAAAGTTCTCCTACTTACATGTAAAGCACTTTAAGGTCTTGCATATACCTACCTAACAGAATTACTTCAGGTTTACAAACTGCATTGTCCACACAGATCACCGAACGCAAGTTTCCTTCTCGTTCCACATAAAAATAAAGTGACAGTTAGCAGTAAAGCATTCTGCTACAGGGCCCCTATATTGTTGAATGGTTTGCCTGCCTATGTTCAGAACGCTGAATCGTTCTCAGTCTTTAAATTTTGACTGAAGACCTATTACTTCAGTTTAGCTTACCCACAACTTACCACATAACACACTGTAACTATGGCTACTGGTGCTGCTATACATGCCAGTGTCAATGCATGTTCTGACCACCCGTGCTCTCTGCCCTCCCACATGTCTGGATGGTGTCTGGGGTGGGCATCATCTGAGATGGAGGCCTCGTTCAGTCCCATGGTGAGTGACATTGTAGATATGACTTACGAACTGTAACATCCTGGGTGCAGACTTCAATCTGCACCCTACACATGCTGGCATGGAGAACAGACTCATTGATGGACTTTGGCTTTGACCTTAATCACAGCTTACACCTTGCTCTTAGCAAGCAAGCCCACTCTTTCTTTTTCTATAATGTTAGCATGCCCAGGGGGTTAGGCAGTCAGTTGACCTTGGACCCCCCAAGGTTTTTTTCTCTCCCTATTTGGGAGTTTTTGATTCCTCTCCTCCATTGTCATCTGGCTTGCTTGCCTATTTGCTTGCTTTCAAAGATTAACAGATACTCCAAAATCTGAGTATAGCTGTAATATTCTAAAGATGAGATGTTACGGTTCACTTATCAGAAACTGTTCAAATGAATTTACAGGGTAAATGTGAATTTAGTATTTTATCTTATAAATTATTTGAGAAAAGGATGAATATCCTAAACATTATGTATTCTGAAAATGAAGGCTTCTGTAGAGACTTATGGGATATAAGAACTGAGAAACATGCCCCAGCAAGTATAGAGGTAGAGAGTAGTGGGTGGAAATGTACATCCATAATTTATTGTACATCACCTATTGCACAGTGAGATTTACATGTCAAACGCTTGTAATGAGAAAGCACAAGGCTTACATGTTTACTCCAAGTCAATCAAATGTATCATTAACAAATACAAAATATTCAGCAAAATATAGAAAGTGCTTCAATGAATAGCATTGAAATCTAGCAGGTGACAGAGATGACAGAGCATAAGATTTTCTGATATAGTCAGAGAAGGATTAAAACTAAGACAAAAAGGTTGTTACATCAGTCTGGGGCTAGTGTGTTGTATCCACGGAGGAGAAAGATATAGTAAATCTATAGTTTTACATGTTTATTGAAACTGTATAGTTGAAAATGTGATGAGCAAGCACTTACCGTTTAATTTCCAGATGAGCATAAACACTCCCACCCTTTTTTTTTTATCTTATTAGCTACAATTCGATGTTTTTGTCAAGGATTTTAACACAGTACCAAACTGTACCTTCATTCTTGGGGTTGCAGGTTAAAAATGTGTTTTCTAAACCCAACAGGACAGAAGCGTATTTCTATTGCTCTATATCTTACAATTGCAAAAAACTTAAAGCAATTAGTATATTTGTACGGAAGGATGCCTCACCATTTGGCATCTTGGCAAAAAAAAAATATATACAGTTCCATGACCCTGTTCTATATAACAACTTGAAAATCAAAGGAGAAATATATTTTGAATAAATGAAATATACCTCAGAAATAATCTAAGCAACAAGCTGATGCAATTAATATTAAACATAATATACAAATATGTGATCATTTCCAGAATTAATCAAGTGCAGTTTAAGATCTAAACAGATCATAACCATAATCAATATGTACAGCTTCCATAAAATTGCATGTAAAAAAAGGGGTCTCCCATGACCCAGACCCTGGTAAGCAACAGACTAACTATATATATATATATATATATATATATATATTGTACAAATATAATGGATATATATATCCATATAATGTATTGTAAGGATATGCTATTATTCTTGTTAACAATGATTATTTGAAGTATGTCAAGACAGACATATTGTGATTTGAAAGCAAACAGAGGGAGAAGGAAACTGTTGCAATGAGGCATAAAAACACATTGTGGCTTTGACATGCTTTACTCTTGTTCTCAACATCATGCAAAATTGAATACCTATCACAAAGAATATATTTACATTCCCGCACAGACAAACTTCTAAAGACTTGTAAGACTTTTACTCGGCCAGGTTCAAGCGCAGGTTGGCATGGCTGTGGAGATGCAGACTTCTCACAGGTTAGCTGCTGCACTGTTGAAGCCAGACACGTGGATGAGCAGGTCGGGCATCCCCGACAGCATCCTCTCCATCACCCACTAGCGCATAGTAGGGGCGTTGCCGTCTGAAAGGGAGAACCCGGAAGCCTGTGGTAGTCCACACAGAATCGCCAATATCCATCCTTCTTCACCGTGATGGCTGGGGAAGTGCAGAGACTGGTGGAAGGCTTGATTACACCGGAGGGCAGCGGCGTGGCTTGGAAGTATTATTTGCGAATTTTCACATTTGTGTGGATCTTCTACCTCTAACCCTCGTGAATGTGAAGGGGTGACTGTAAATTGCATTAAAATGGAAATAAAACTTAATTCAGTTTACCAATAACTTTTACTCGGTTTCAAATAGCAGTTCAGTTAACTGAGTGCCCGCTTTCATACTTCTCTCTTATGGCTGCCCTTCGTCATCCTAGAATTGGTTGCCTCATCATCCTTCATCCTAGATTTAACCCTGCACTTGGATTGCTTTATTCTACCTGAATACTGAAAGGAATGTTCATTGACATTTGGAAAAATATGTTTCGCATGAGAAATATTTGGTTCCTTTGTGGTATGAACATTGTACGTACATTAAATGGAAATTCTAAAACAACAGTGTACAAACAGTGAGAGAATGAGTGACATGATGCCTTTATTACTACTGTTGACTGTTACTTAGGTGGTTTCAAATTACATTTTGGGTGATAAGCAGACATTCTTGAAAGGGCATTCAATTACCATCTCCAGTTCTGTAAATATCATATAACTCACTGGGGGGCTTATAAAAGACACTCTATTGGCTATTTAGAGTGCTCTAGAGCCCTCGAAACATCCTTGCTCAAATAATCCCTCACCTTCTTCCAAGTTGCTGGGTTAACCGTGTCGCAGTTTTGAGGCAAAGCCTAAGAGAAAAGTCACTGGAGAGCAGATGTCTTAATATGAACGTGGGATGAAACCAGATAATATTTCACATTTTTATTCTGGCCTCGCAAACAGATTGGAGAAAATAAAATTCCACTGAAACATTTCTTCCGATATCAAATGTATGCTGTCCTCCTTTCAAGCATATATGCAGTTTCACTTGTATGAGAAGAATGCATGCAAAATAACATAACTGTATTACTGTGGGAGAGAATAGGTTGCGGCTCATGCTTTTTCATGAAAGAAATGGAAGTTCCCCCTTCATTGACAGTGCATTGCTAGAGACAACTAGCAGCAGCACAAATAGGGAAATCACCGATCGACACAGCTCCCACACTCAGGGTAGATGCTAAAGAAAACACATGCACTCTATAATGAAACACTACAAGGGTACAACATTTTACAACATAAAATACACATTGATAGCACAATTACATATAGCATAGCATGCTGGTAGCTTTGCTATCCAGCCCCACCTGCATCACATTGCCCTCACCTGAGGTGTCAGCTGTCCCCCATGACTTCCAAGTCCAACACAAAGTCTCACAAATGCTGCATGGGATGGCATTGTTGTCATAGCCCGCATGCCACATTCCCCAGGGTCCCCGGCGTACCTTCTTCTCCTGTTGTGGCCTTGTCCACAGTTTCTTGTATAGCGGGATCAGGTCGGCCTAGGGGATGATATGTGGTCAGACAATCCCTTTGTAGAACCACAACTTTTTGTCACTCAGGCAGCTACAAGTGGTAAATGACATTGGAAAGGGGCTCGAGGATTCCCCCAGTCCTCTCCAATGACTGTCCAGCTTGTGTGACTGCTACTTCTTGCAAGTAGCACTGTGGACCGAAACTGAGTCTTCAATGCTAAATTCCTGCACAGGGCTTCATGCATTGTAGGTGAGCTTCTGTCAGACTATCACTGCACTTTGACGCTATCAAGCCAAGTCATGCACCCTCGTCAAACATTCTCAGAGACAGCTGACTTTCTCGGTACGTCTAGCTCTGGGGGCAGCCTGAACACCGATTCCACTGGAATGTGCAACACAGCAGTCACCTGTTTCGGAGGGGGTAATAAGAGAAGGCTTATGCATTGCCATGGAGCCTGCCTGGCCAGTGCTGGGCCTCGAAGTACCCAAAAAAGGCCTGCACCAGGTGGGCCAGCTGTCACTTAGGGTTGAAGAAGCTTAGTAACCAATGTAATCGGCATCATGGGTAAGCAGGTTCCTCAACAATATGACACACTGCATCTGTTGGAAATAGGCCAGGACATGCTCCATCAACTTTTTGACCACGGCCGGGCATTACCCAGAAGACTGTGACCAATGGCTGCTGGGATTGCTGCACTGGGAACGAGTGGTGTAGACGCTGTGTGCACTTGTGTTGTGTTGTGCGCCTGTTGA
>JAODKC010000044.1:17632290-17648300 GCA_026777985.1 Mormyrops attenuatus | reverse complement strand
AGGTTCTCCCCAAACGAGCTTGATGGGCCGAATGGCCTCCTCTCGTTTGTAAATTTCTTATGTTCTTATGTTCAATGGTGAATGTAGTCTTGGGTCGGGCATCCGGGACCGGTTCGACCTGCCATTAGCCACTAGGAAAGTCCAAGAAGCTGAACCACTTTGATCAGGCAATGTGATCCAGTGCATCATCAATAAAGGTAAGCCAGTACAAGTTCCCCCCCATAAGGGGGCAGAAAGGAAAAGGGGCCCAGACACTCTGGAAAAACCTGCAGGCCTGCTCCCTGGCAAAAATTGTTATCATTATGATGTAAATTTTAGGGTTGGGCTGACACAAGAATATCAGAATCAAAATCGGTATTGGCACTACCACAGTGGATTGATTTGAAATCAAAATGAAAGGAAAATCAGTGGTACTGTCTATCCCTCTCCCTGGCAGGCAGTACAGAGTGGCTGGTGGCCGGTGGTTGCTGGCGGAGACAGGATCACATCAGCCCGCTCTGCTTACGCCAAAGCCTCAGCCAGTGTAGCAGCTGAACGTGTTTGCGAAGCTGCTCTGGTGTTAATGCAGTGACAAAGGCATGGAAGACTGGCTCTTCCTGCATGGCATGGGAAAAAACATAGGTAGCCCTACCATGCATACTTGCAGAGACCGGCGGTGAATATACCCAGTTTCTTGCTCTCCTGTCTCCACCAACTCGGTGGCTTTCCTCTCATGGTCTCTTCTGATGGCTGTTGGTAGAAAAGCTGCTCCAGCGCCTTGACCGGGGTGGTGTAATCCAGCTGTGCATCCATGGTGAGGCAGAGGAGGAGCTGAAGTGCCGCTCCTTGCAGTGCCAGCACCAGGTGGACCATCTTCCCCAAGGAGGACCACCCATTGTCAGCAAGGTAGGGCACCAGAGACGACTTTCCACTGTAGTGGGGAAACTTCCCAGCAGTCTTTGCTCTGCCAATCGCCGATTTCAGATTTGACAATCCCTCTTGGCGCACAGCCACTGCTCCCTCTGCTGCCTGGTATTGGCAGCACAGCACACTAACTCAGGTCACCCTGGGAAGGCACAGTTGCTCGGGTCCCCCTCGCGTTTGCCACTGTCTCTTCCTTGCAGCATGTTGAGGTTCTCAGACAGCGAAGCTGATGGATCTGATCGTCAGTTTCATTCACAACCTGAGATTTCATATCTTACAGAAATGTAGGAGAGAATGGTTATGGTTTATCCTTTAATGAAAGAAAAAAACTAGCTTGTTTATATATACATACATACATACATAATTATATAATTATGTATGTATGTATGTATGTATGTATAAACAAGCTAGTTTTTTTTTCTATATATATAAAACCCAAAACTTCACTTGTATCAACAGCGCAATGCCAAAGATAGCTCGTAGCAACGCATACAGCAAACCAGCTAAACACGACACTAAAACTCATAGTGAATCACTACAAGGGTGAAACAAGTTTCATTTACCACAAAGTACACTAAGGCACACATTAATAGCACAATTTCATATATGAACGGTGCCACACATGGCATGCCCATAGCCTACATAATCTAGGGTGACCATGTAATCCATGTCAAGGAGGACACTGAGCTAGGACAGGATTTGTAAACTGCCATTTCAATTAAAAGGAAATGAATTTCACTTAAGCCCCGAGTTCTTGCTGTGTTCTGATTGGTCAGTCTCCTATAATCATACGTGTGTCACTAATGTTAATGTGAAACAAGCCGGTGAGTCTTTCAATCAAGGAAACGAACCACTCAGTGCGCAAGAATAACTGAACTATTTAACCTGTAGTAGGTTAAAGTATCCTCCCTGACATGAATTATCTGGTCACCCTGGCATAATGAGTGTTGCGGACCGGCTCCGTAGCGTCACATTATTTAATTATCTGCAATACAGTACACACCACGTGCATTGCCCAAAGAAAAATAACATACACTCTCAAATTTATCAAATACATGTATTAAGCCAATGACAGGTAAACGGGATTTAGGATTGAACATAGTTTTCCTAACTATATTCCTTGAATATGGTAAATACACAGCTAAATGGCATTGCTTTTTAGTACATATCGTACATATAAGCCCTTGGCTGCAAGTTTAATTATAAACATTTTCCATTGGTAAAAACCACGGCATTATTATGTTTATGAAAATCTACACCTCGTTTAATTTCTCCAGCCCTTCTTATGAACTGACCATTTTATATGGTTTGTTCGCTTTTAGCATAAATATTTAAAGCTGAATTTGTCTTTTTATCTCTGTATTAATATTTTTCTTAGCAGGTGAAATAAATTTGTAAACTTAACGGAAATGACGAAGAGTATAAGGAGAATTGTTTTAGACATTTAATTAGATAAACGGTTACTGAGAAAAAAGACGGACGCGCAAATACAAGTCATCAGTTACGTTATACAAGCCATTGCATAGGTTAATCAGATAAAGTGAGGACTCTGGTATTTTGCAGTTGTAGAAGTTTTCTTTCTTAATCTGCAGGCAAATTTAGGGGGACACCTGCTGCTGACTGTGACATCCCGTATTGACACTGTCAAATAAACAACACCGTTAAGAACATTTGAAAATACGATTCTATAATATGGCAAGCTTAAGTTTAATAACGGGCTGGGTATCAGTGCGGCACTCGCAGCAGTCTGCTCTAATTCGGCACACACATGAACATAAAAAATCCCGATCATCCCGCAGCCCTAACTTCACCTGCACTGCCGCCTCCTGGACGGACACGCCGGCTGTGCCGGGGATGTAGTATAAACTCGTAAGCTGTTCAAGGATCTCGCCCAAAGCGAGGAAAGCGGCGCTCAGGCGACGGGATGGCGAGCCGCATGATCTTCGCATTTAATACTGTCGTCCTGCTCGGGGTCTTGCTGATACGAACTGGGACCATGGGCCGAAGCAGGGGCACGGGGCTGTTCAGTGGGAAAAGGGACAGGGAGCCCGAGGCGGAGAGCCCGTGCGAGGTGAAGACCGTCACCGTTTCCACCTTGCCAGTTCTCCGAGAGAACGAGTTCAGTTTTACCAGCGGCGGTTCCGGGAGCTTGGCCGGAGGAGTGGGGGACTCTCAGCTCCTTCTACTTGTCAGGACGGACGTGCCTGGAAAAATCACTGTCTTGGATGACCTGGAAAACACGGCTCTGCCGTTTTTCACCCTGGGTAAGGTCTGCTCCGCTCGCTGGATTGCCGGCTCGCACTTCCCCGCTGTTTCTCAGAGTCCCAGAAAGGATAAATATACTGCTTTCGCTGTACGCGGTGGGATTTCCGACCGGCTTTTTAGCTGATTGCTCTCTTATCTCCGGTTTTTACTCATTATCCATATAACGTGTAAATCTCAGTTTAGGTCCCGAGTAAGTGGTTAAGTTACCGTTAATACGAGTCATTAATTGTATTAAAATACTGCTGATGTTGAAGAAAAAAATACTCAGTCATACTGACACGTTATTATGGGAGGCAGTCAAATTTCCCTTTAGACATAAAACTATCCCTCTTTCGTAGGTTCATGTTTGTCGATTTTTAAAACTTGGAAAAAGACTTGCAAAATGTCATTTGTGAGTCCAAGCCAGGTACTCTCAAAGGAAAGTGCCAGTTAAAGTGTTTTCACAAAACACATATTACTGAAACAAAAGAGGAACGAATAAGAAAATGTTGTTGTTAGATATTCCTGTATGGAGAGAAGGACTTCTGAAGCTTTTGCAGTTTTGGGGGTATGATTTTAAGGTCTGTCTTTGGGGGGCTCTTGGCTGCTTCTGAGGGTAGGTAAGTGTGGACATTTAATTGTTGTAAATGATTTTAATACACGTCTCAATTGTTAACTAGCATTTTTAGAATTTGCTCAGTTGCGAATGGGAGGGGGGTGCAACTTACAGCTTCAAGCAGAAAAACCCAAGTGGTCCAATTTACACTTGAACATTTTTCAGTGAATCCGTCAGTATTAAAAATAGGAGGTTACATTAAACCTTGAAACTTTAATTAATAACACATAATTTAATTCAAATAATACTAAATATATTGCATTTGCTGGTATTATTGATATTATTCATTGTTGTCCTAAGCAAAGACTTGCATAATATAATGTGTATGTGTAGATTAAACAGCTGTCTGGCGATATTGATCAGGTACACAGATATTTTTTTTAAATCTCTCTCTCTCTCTCTCTCTCTAGCAATCTTCTATTATACAAAATTCTCATTGTGTGATTCTATGTAGTGAACACATTTGCAAGGTTATATTTTTTTCAGGAAGTTATTAGTCTAGGCCATGTGTTGTGGAAGGTTTTTCTGCATTTTGTTTGAATGATATTTGTGAAGCTGAAATACAGTGTGGTTTTTTACAGTGTTATACAGTCAAATTTGTAGTATGTTGATGGTTTCTTGAAGCATATCGAGAGGTAATGTTATTATGTTTTTGATTAGTCCCCAAATTATACCTTACCATAATATGGAGTTGCATTTAAAATAAGTTTTATTTCAGGGTAGCAGACTTTTAGTTTGACCTGATGGTTGAATGGCAAAGCAGGTGTTTGAGAGTACATGATATAGCAGTGTGGTACATTGTCTAAGTAAAGGTGGTGTAGTGCAGTGGGTCTAGGTTTTTTACTTTAGCGTTGGTAAGAAAATTCATGTTTTTTCCATAAACCAAAATTCTCTAACTGTGATGTGTGTGCGTGTGAGGGGGGGGGGGGTTAAAGAGCTGTGTGGTGTAACAGGTTAGTCTGTACTTAGTGCCAGAACTCATATACCTTGCAGATGGGATCGCACACCATGTACAGTTTGGTTCAGATCCGAAAGGGAGTCTCTCTGTGTGCTTGCTTTTGAGAAAGGTGTGCACTCTGGATGCTGTAACGGATGCCGGAGTGACTACAAAACATTGATCAGAATGTAGGCCTGAACCGTCACATGCTTTTCAGTACTGAGTATTCTTGTGGCATTTACCTGAAGATACCAGCAGCCCTATTGTTTCTGTGTTTAATTTCCTGGGTGCAAATTTCAGACTCTACTAATGTTGTTCTCTTGGTACCTTGTTAGCAAATGCCAAGTTTCTATTTGAGACTGTAGTTCTCTTAATATATCTTGAAGTAAATATACCTTTCATGTACCCTTAAATTTTCATGAGTCTCTGCACGCAGAGTTCAGCAGTTGTTGGGCAAGTACCTGCTTGTTTCTGTTTAATGATATATAAAGTTCATTTCTTCCTGTTAAATCACATCTGAAAGACTAGCCTGAATTAATTGCTTTTGTTACATTAATGCCTTACTGTAAATCGTCTTCATTTTTATAGCGCAGCAAGCTGAATCAGCTGTACTGTCTGCTCACGGGTTTTTCTTTTCCTGTTATAGACCAATATTCACTGATTTACTGAAACTTTTGGTCTCATAAAATTCGCATCTTAATCATACTGTATGGATGAACTATGTGATGCAGTCATAGGGTTAGATTGTTTTATTACCCAGAGCTCTGGTTGGTATCTTGGCTAAACCATTACAGGAAAATAATGAAGCTATTGATTTCTGTAGTCGGCCATATTGATTATGTTCAGGGGGTGTTTTTATATTGTAATTTGTACAAGGGCAATGTTAAATACTTATTTCCAAGGTGTTTTATGGCGTTTTCGGCAATAGTTCATGACTTATGAGTAACTCCTGCAAAACTATATGCATTCAAGCACAGTTTTTACTTTCAGTGTAATTCGTTCATTATGGATGCCGGTTTACATTCATGCCTGAACATTTCTTTCATAAGTTAAAGTACTGTGCTGATGATTGTCATTTAAGCAGCATCGAACAGAAACCTGTGTAGGTCTGTTTTTAAATGTAGTCAGTACTAGTCACGATAGGATGATACCTGTGTTTGAATAGCTTAAAGTAAGGCAGATTTTTGTAAAGTAGTGTGATATTGATTTTTTTAAATTAAGCTTGTTAAACATACTCAAAATAAATGCCTTTAAGATAGGAAGCAGGTTGTAATGTGTCAATGCAGACACTGATAATGGTAAACTTAGCAGTATGTGTAATAGACTTTTCTTGTTCAGTTTAGCAGTAATTTATTTTTTAAATTTTGGGCTAAGTATTAGGTGATTTTATTGGAAACATCTTTTACAGGGATCCGATTCAGAAAATGGCACATCCAGGGTTTTAGGAAGGTTCAGCTTTCTCTTTGCTACACAATCGAGAGACATGACAGGCTTGAAGATTTCATCATCTAATGAACCGCCAGAGGTTTCCTGAGAATCAGTACACCTCTTCCTCAGCTCTTTAGGAATGTAATCCATCCCGGAATATATAGAGAATGAGATTGCGCGGTGTACATCAAAAGAATGTATTACATTTGTGTTTTACTCAAAACCCAATGATCTTAAGAGGGCAATAACAATAAGTTAATGGAAAAACATGGATAGAATAAAAGAAATTCTATTTAGTATTATCTTTTGCAGCAGCCTTCCTCATGGTGGCATACTTCTGTTTCTAAATTGCGGTTACTTTCATAGACTGGAAGATTTCATCAAGCAAGTTTTTCACCTGATGCAGTGATGGACTGTTCACAGATTACTGCCTTTCTCATTGGCTTTATTGTAGAGTATAATTCTGTTAAATATTCCAGCTCAAGTGGGTTGAAATATATTTTCAATTTTAACTAAATTAACCAAGGAAACTTCAGTTATTTTGTCTCCCTTAGAAGAATACAGAATATACATTTCAAATTGCCATATATATTGCACTTTATGTGAAGAATCCTCTCAACTGTCAGGAATATATAATTCCACTTCAGATTGTTTATTCTGAATCTTTTATTTATATATAAATAAATAAAAGCAAGTGGAATCAATTGGGGGAAAACCGAAGTTTCCTTACAGTTGTTTGGTTTTGGTTAAATGATAAACAATATCTCCCCTATTCTGACCTAGACTTCACCGCGAATAAATCAGAAACTCAAGTTCCCTCTCTTTCTTCAGGTCACTCTTCTTCATCTTCATGTTTTCTATGACAGCTTATCACTGTCAGCTGTACTTTTTTCCAGACAAGGTTTCAGTGGCTGGCAGCTCCGAGATTGTCGGAAGGAAACAAATAAAAGAAAATATTAACTTCTCAAGCTTATGTGCGCAGCACGTCCCCAGTGGTGCTGCATAATCTCTGTCTTACATTTCAATCATATGTCAGTCTTGGTTGTGTTTAAGATGGCATTCATGGGTGATGTGGCTCGGTGACAACTTAAGAATGGGGAGGGAAGTCGGAAGAGTCCCAGTCCTCACTTTGCTGATCATGGGAGGATGTAGCTAGCGGTTTGGGACTTGCTGTGCGCAGAAACAACTCCGCTAACCTGCCAATAAACTCTGTCAAAGATGAGATTTAGTCTTCGAATGATATGGTGAGTTCTACTGAATTATTCCTGACCTAGATGATCAAGGTGGAAAAAATAAATATGCATATGTTTGCTGTCTTTGTCTTCAGACCTGAAATTTAATTAACCAATTTGAACGTGTGGAGAGCTGTGACGGAAGTCCATGACCCGATGGCACAGATGTTATCCTCTTAACCTCTTATCTTTATCATTAGAAAACCAGGAGCAAAGGATACAGCTACAAATGCACTGCAAAGTTTACTGCATCATGCCGGTGTAAGCAGGGTATAAGGCAACAGTTCCCGGAGATGGTAACCTGCATCCACCCACCCCAGTTTATGAAACTGTTTCAGTCACTGAAATTTTGGAAGGTGAATAGTGAATCATAAACACTATTTTTATTATATCTTATGTGGAAAAGTACTACTTTCCACAGACGTTACTAAAAATTAACTGAAAAATATATAACCATTAAGAATTCTTGTGTGTTCTGTTAGAGTATTTTCTTAAGATTTTCATGATGAAAATAATTAAAAAAATAAAAAAGATAAAGTAGGCAACCAGCCAAACAATTTTGCTTACCAATGATTCACAGAAGACTTCAAGTTATGTTGGAGGTAAAATGGTAAGTGGAAGAGGAGTGGAATCCAAAGTTTAGGGCCCTCTCAAAGAAAAAAAAAATGTAAATGGTTCAGATAAAAATGGAATCTGGAAATGGAAAAGTTGGGTGCTAATTCTTCTGATCTGTATCTGTGAAGCTCTGAATATGAAATGTTCTTAAACAGAGTTACAACAGACAAAACATTATCAAAATGCTTGTCCTTTGTGTTTACAGACTAGAAAATGTGACTTCTCAAGCAGAGCAATATCTCATTGCCATGTCAATGAGCGATGTTCTTCACTTAGAAAAGCCTTTGACTTTCATTCATTGTGATTTTTAAAAAAATAATTTTTAGGATTGGCATCTAATCATATGGCTCAACATATTGTTCAGCTATGAAGACAAGGGCCTGGGAAAAGTGTCATATCTGATCTTTCCTTACAACCTCTGTTTTCTGGGGGCATGCTGTGTTGAGCTACACCCGTAAAATTATATTATGCTGTAATCCACTGGGATACCAAAAATCCCAATCCATTTTTTCCAGACAAGAGCATGGTACTTGTGTCCCTGACCAGGATAAGCAGACGGATGGATAAATAGTTTTATATTTACTTACTGGCAGCAGCTAACTAAAATAATTACAGTACAGGGCATTTTTAAATAAACACAAAGCAGAAAGATTAGACCGGTGTTTCCCAACCCAGTCCTCGTGGAATGCCGGACAGTCCACGTTTTTGCTTCCTCTCAGTGCACCTGTACCAGGTATTCGGTGTTCCTGATTGGCTGGGAGCTGGGAGGTAGCAAAAACGTGGACTGTCTGGGGTTCCCCGAGGACTGGGTTGGGAAACACTGGACTAGACCGCCTGTTGTATGGACAGTATTATGCATGTTTTATATCTTCATCATGACAAATGAGAGAACCTCAGTTTCCTGGTTACAATACAATGGTATTTATATTTTGCCCTGAAAGCAACAAAGTACCATAAGTAAATGTAAAAAGGAAAAAAAAATCAATCCACATATTGTTTAAGGATGTTTATAGCCATTGGCAATGTGGCTTATTGGGTAGACCTACCAATAGTTTGCGGTTGTGTGTGGTTCCTGAAACAGACTACTATCCAGTCCAGGGTGTGCACTTTTTCTTAGGGCATGCTTCAGCTTTTACCACAACCCGGTACCAGATAAATAGTATGGCTGGATGAGTCTTTCGGTGTTAGAAATGCTAATATTGTTTTTCTGAAGACATTTTTTGTTTCGTCTTTCTTATAGCTCAGATGATACATGAGATGTACAAGCCAAATCGCATGCATGTCTGAACCTGTAGCATTTGTGGAATATTTGTGCAATACAGTCTTTGACTTTCTTAGTCATGGTGGAATACCATCTCAAGTTTGCTTAGCGACGGTAGAACAAGGGCTCAGCTTTGGTTAGCAAAACTGGAACACAGGCTTGCTTAGCGATGGTGAAATATGCTTTCCTGCTTGCTTAGCTACTGTTGGAATTTAGTCTTGCTTTGCATCAGTGCAGTATAGTTTTAGGCTTGCTTAGCGGTGGTGGGATATGGTCTAAGGCTTGCTTGGTGGCTACAGTAGCTTTCTCTTCTTTCTGACCAGTTCAGTTACATTTCCCATCATGGTTTTATATGAATTCAGTTCAGTTTTGTATCTTTTGGTGCAACACCTACAGTCCTCTTTTTCAAACATTACTTTGCTGTTCAAGTTCCATTCACCATTGTTGCTTAGTGATAGCAAATGGGACAGTGTCTTATAAATTAGTACTTTATTACCCTTACAGCTGTAAATAGAAAAGTGGTCAGAAGTCTAGTCCTTTGACAGTAGTTTAATTGACTTGGACGCTGAATTGGAACCAGCAGCTCCCAGTGAATATGGACTATAAAAATCTCCCACTCTTAAACTGCCAGTCAAGATTTTATAATTGAAACAATGAATTAAAAGCAGCTGCATGGAAATTTTAACCTAAGCAGCATGAGCACTTAATGTACCTTTCATGTTTAATAATCATTTATGAAATATTAGATGGTGTGGTAATTTATGTGTGAAGACATTTTGCATAGTTGTTCTCTTGAGAAAAGTAGCTAGCTAACTCCAGTTACTGTATAGAAGCAGCAGTGAAAGGGCTGCAACTTACAGATGTCACAAGTGTGGTATTGGTTTGTAGGTACAGTGAGTCCCATATTTTATTTAAACTAGTATGAAATTGTCCATCATCGTTACTTTGACTAATTTATCAAAACGTACCAGCACAAGTACACGGCAGGTAATGGGATATCTTAAGTGATTGTGACAACTATTACTATATTCGCTGGGTTTGTTTCAGATAAGCATTGTAATCAGTACTGAAAATACAGTAGGATTCCTGACCATCATTGTGCTGTGATATTTCTGAGAAACCACAGGAACAGCCATCTATTCTTGATATGGGTAAGGAGAATTTTTTTATACAAAGAGGTAACTGGCCCTGAAGGAAGCAAATGCAAAACTACTGGAGGTTTTCAGTTGTGTACAGTGTGTCCTAATTTTTAAGTTTGCCCAGTGGTGGTATCTTACTTCAGTTGTGCCCATAAATATCATGCAAGAAAGAGGACGACAAAAAGAGACTGTTATGGTTCATTAGTAAGTCTGAGCAATATGTTAAAGTGTTGAATGCCACTATTGCGGTGACTGAACCACACCATATACTAACGTTTAGTTGTCTTGGAATGTGAGATTTTTTAACAAAATAAATGAACAGCATCTTTTGGTTGTTTCAGAAAGTAGAGTTTTCAGGTTTAATACCAATTTTTAAAATGAGAGTGAGCGGCTGAATTTGTGTGCATCAGAGAGAGTGTTGTTTTACCTACTCTCCAAGGTGTATCCTGTTTTATGCATTGCAGGATTTGATTCAATGTGAATCATTGAAGCTGGTATTTGGAAAACAGAATGACTGACATTCAAGACTATATAGTAGGATAGCCCTGTTAGCTGGCTAACTCATAATCATTGACAAATGTCAAGATGATTTTATTTCACAAAGAAACTGAAATTGGATATAATCCAAGCAATTTTAGCAACAGACCTGTAATAAATGTCTTACTAAGCAGATCAGTCCAGCTTAGTGTGTCAAATGCACAAACATGATATCATTAGTAGCAGGTCTACCTGAGAAATCAGTCCTTTGCAGAAACGGTTTACAAAGAGATCTATTGGATATAGGAGCAGCAAAAATTAAAACTGCATAGATGCTTACAGAATAAATAAAGCCTTTTAACAGAATAATTTCATTTGATAATATACAATGTTATCTTTAAGAAATTTGTAGGGCCACAAGTTTTTTGCAGCTCATCCTATACAATGAAAAATGGTCTAATAATATTCCAATATATAATGCAAATAAACATAGTTCATCTTTATATAGCACCTTTCACAACAGAGTTGCCCCAAGGCACTGGGTATGCTATAATATATTATTACATCATTTATACAGAATAATACATGAAATAAGGAAAAGGGCAAGACAAAGAAAGAATTTAAGAAAGAAAGACAGAAGACAACAGAGGAAAGGAACTAAAATTCCCAAGCAGGGAGAAAAAAAGATGTCTGGGGAGTCCAAGGTCAATTAGCTGTCCAAGCCTCCTTGGGCATGATGACATTATATAAAGAACAGGCTGGTTGGTAAAAGCAAGGTATGATCTGTGATCATGGTCATAGCAAAAGTCCATCAATGAGTCGGATCTCCATGCCAGTCTGCGTAAGTCGGCAGATTGAAGGCCGCACCCATGATGTCACTGTTCTAAAGCCGCATCCATGATGTCACGCTTCCGTGGGACTGAACTGGCACTCCAGCTCAGATTGTGCCCCACCCATGGACATCATCCAGACATGTGGGATAGAAGGCAGATAGTATGGGTGCTGAGAATAGGCCCCGATACATTAATGGACACCAACAATATACCAAACGGGCTGGTACAGTAGCACCAGCAGCCACTATTAAAGTGTTATGTGTTAAGGTATGTGTAAATAAGACTGAAGTAATAGGTCTGCAGTGGCGATTTAAAGACTGAGACCGATTCAGCAACCTGAACATAAGCTGACAAACCGGTCCACAATATTGGGGTCCTGTACTAGAAAGCTTTACCACCAGCTATTAGTTTATTTACATGTAGGGTGACCAGGAAGCCTGTTCTGTGATGCGAGTGTATGATACGGCTTGTAAACATGAATCAGTTCTGATATTCAGACAAGTGCTAGACCTTTGAATGCATTATATGTAAGTAGGGGCACTTTGAAGTCAGTCCTGAGGACACCTTTGATACTGTACCTGCATGCGAGTTGAACGAGAGGCTTGTTACAAAGGTGACACTTGGGTTAACAATGGGGGACAGTTGAGCATATTAATATAGCTTAGTCAAAAGGTATTTAAGCCACTTCAACACCATTCCATACAGCCCGACATCAAATTCAAAATTATGAAATAAAGATGAACGGTCAAAAAAAAAAAAAATACATGTACATGTAAGTGTAAACCATAAAATTCTTAAATTATACCCTAAGCATAAAACATTCTGTAAAATTAATATGTAAATAAGTGTACATATTTTGTTTTTGTTTACAAAATTCCAAAAACAAATCCCCAACACTCAATGTGTCATTAGTAACCTAATTTGCCAGCAAAAGTCTGTCATCCGGTTTATATTGAATGAATTGTAGTAAGCAGTAGTTGTGGAGTTTGATAATTTCTTTATTTTCTTAAGAAGCTGTAACCTGTGCACTTCCACACACACACTGGTTAGTGAAGAAGAATGAACTTCTTGACTGGTTATTTTTGTTCAGAGATACATATTTGATTTTGTTCCCTGCAACGCTGCCTTTTTATGCTGAGTAATATTTTAAATTCTGGCCCAGATAATGCAACGATGTTGACATGGAGAACACTAAAAGAAGAACACTTACCTTCATATAAAGTTGCGAATGAGACTTTCCTACTTACCGTTTTAATGGTTGCCTCTGTTTAACGGCGTAATCCTTCAGAAGCTGACTGCAACACTAGGGGGTTTGAGTAAAATAAAAACAAAGAATGTAGCCTAATTGCTTTTAAGGTCCTGATTTAGTGCATCTGACATGATTTGTCTGGCAAAGGCCATTGTTATTCTTCAGGAACTCTGCTTAATTAGTATTGACTGATTTGCAATGAAACTCCTGTACCACACAGTCGTAACACTTTATAAATTTATGCTTATGGGCATGTTTTGCTGCAATTTTGTAACTTTTCTTGTAGGTACAATAGGAATGTCCTCTCTGGATTTGAATTGTAAACTTATAATTAAGTTTGTGTTTTAAACATTACTCAGCAGAGCAGTCATCAATTTGCTGTGCAAACAAATATGTCAAACACATTTTTGTAAAATTCCTAGACGCAAACTAAAGGCACGTGATGATTATAATAAGGGCAGCCTTTGCAAAAATTTGTAGTCCTAGCTTCAAGTAAAGTGATTTACGTTTGCAGTTTTAGTATTGCTAGGTTAGTAATTAGTCAAAGAGATGCAGTTGGGTGGTGTGTGAGTTTTGTGCGTGTGTCTGTGTGTAATATATAATATGCATTGGGTAACACATCATATATATATATATATATAAATGCCAAAGCAACTCCATTCCTTCACTGTAACTTTGTTACATTTGGCATCAGATCTGCGATAATCAAACTCGGTATTAACTTCTCTCCACACTCCAAAATCCACTCTTTACAAATATAACTTTGTGGCTTTTTAACACAAAGCTTCCCTCCAGACAGCTTAAAAATACACAATTAATTCCAAACTCAGCATATAAGTGATTTAAATGAGCGGTTCAAAATGCATTTAATATTTCAATTTACATAAAAGAATAATCAATGTATAATTAAGCAAGAACTGTATTTCTCATTGTTTGAATTATCCAGAGAGTCTCTCTTCATATGTGAAATTTACAGACAAGGGCCTGCTGCTGTATTACAGGCTGAAATGTTTAGCAAATCTGTTTTGGAATATCTACAGTCCCATTTCCTGTCATTCATTCATTCATTTAAAATATCATATGTGTGACCATAGCAGTGTATTTATATCTATGTTTCTACTACTTTTCTCTGCCTTACATTGGTCTGCTCCCAGCTTGAGGCTCACTCATGCATATAGAGTGTTGAAAAATTCTGCATAAAATTTACATGCACAATGGTGAGTGAGTGAGGTGGCCTCACACCTCCAGGGTTACGGGTTCAAATTTCAGCTCTGCTCAGTGTGTGTGGAGTTTGCATGGTCTCTTTATGTTGCACAGGTCCTCCGGCCACTCTGGTTTCCTCCCACGGTCCAAAGACATGCAGGTGGGCTCACTTGCATCCCTAATTTGTCTGTAGTTTATGACTGTGTGTATATGTCACTGTGATGGGCTGCCATAACGCCCAGGGTGTACTCCAGCCTTACAGTATGCCCCGTGCTGCATGCGTGGGACAGGCCTCAGCCCCCCAAGTAACCCTTACCAGAATAACAGTGGGATGGATGGATGGATGGATGGATGTGTTGTACCTGTGAGCTCTGCCTGTATAAATATATAGGGAAGTATTCTGATGCATAGAATTATTTTCTTTTTTTTCAAAAATCTACCCATCTCCATTTTATGAGCCATAAATATACCATATTATTTATGCATCCCCACATACCTTCATCTGAAGGATATCTTCTATTGTGATGGAAGAAATTAGACTGAAAATCCCATAGTGTGTTTGTTCATTGTGCACTGTCAATCACTGATAGCTTTAAACCATCTTACATTAGTTAACCTGGTTCCTGCTTGGTGATTGGCTCTGCATGGTGACCCCACCCACTGGAATTCAAAGCCTTGTTTCTCCCATCATCTTGACTATTTTTGTATTCTTTTTCACCATATGAACACTCACGTTCCGAGCTGCACTCCCTATTGTGTGGCTCTTAAAAAGTATGCTGTAGATAAATAAAGTGAACTGATAACAGACAGTGGTGTAACAACAATTAGTATGCCGTCATGGGATTTCCCATTTACTTACAGGTTTTCATGATGCAGGCAAAGTGATTCATACAAATAGGATATCGAAAGCACATATTTGGAAACAGATTCATCATTCCCAAGTAAATTCTTTAGTTCAAAATTTTTTTAAAAAAGGTCAAGAACAAGATTTAAACAATAGTAAAAGATAGGTCTTGCAGTGGGTGACCCAGCACAGTGGAACAGGGCATGGTGTGATGTCAAGGTGTCTTTAAGCAGCAAGTCTGGTTCTGCTTGAATCAGGGCAAGAATGGAAAGGGGGAAATAGCTTCCTCTGAATAACTGTTATGCATTTTTTTGTTTGCATAAGGTGAGGCATTATAGGGCAGGCTGAAAATGTGTTATTCTCTATTTATTATGCATGCTTTTTTTTAGTTAAACTGTAAGTATGCAGGGTGAATAATGCAGAGTTCTGCATGTATGTAAACCAGAAACCATGACATACACACATACACACATATATATATATATTATGCTACTCGTGAAAGCTATTACGATTTTTCTGTCTTTGAAAGTTTATATCCATTGATCTGAGAATATATTTTGGTTGCATCTTATGTTGTACAATATATTTAGTCCTTCTCATAAGTCCTTCATTTTCTCAAATTGGCTTTCCAGTGTACCTTTGTAAACAGCCATATCTTCATTTTTCTGACATCACAACTGGCTGATAATCAAAAATATGATCCATTTGAGTATAACTCTGTTGTCATATGTATGTATGTCAAATGGGTTGAAATGAATGACAGGCGGGGCTGTTTTTATTGGCGAACAAAGGAGCAGCCGCAGCAGCCTCCTGTTTTCTTACCCTTGAGGGGTAATATAGTGTGATGGTACCAGCTGACTAGTTTGCACAGTTGATTAATAAACTGGCACCAATACCTGCATCCGATTTCTTGTTCTCGGTGTATATGTTGATGCTTCCATGTCCTACTCCTGCCAGTGTGGGGAAGCAATAAAAAAGGCGAATAGGATGTTAGGTTACATCTCTAGGTGTGTGGAGTTTAAGTCAAGG
>JAODKC010000044.1:17614644-17632190 GCA_026777985.1 Mormyrops attenuatus | reverse complement strand
TCTCCCCAAACGAGCTTGATGGGCCGAATGGCCTCCTCTCGTTTGTAAATTTCTTATGTTCTTATGTTCTTATGTTGTGGCTATCTTGGGTGCATCATTCAAGTTTCACCACCTATTAAAGCACATGCACGTATTTCATTTCTGCAAGAATTCCGCATTTTGTCTGGCCTTGCTTGTTTTTGCTGTTACTCTAGTTTGCAGCTCCCATGAAAGCAGAGAACCGCATATATGAGACTAACACATTTAGCATGAAGAGGACTATAATCCAGTTTCCTCTGCATGTCTGTCCTTTGGCCGTGCCCTGTCCCTTACACTGTAAAAGAGTATGATCTCTCTGTGGAAACAATGACAGACGCCCCAGGGCCATGTGTGTTTGTGCCACCAGATGGAGCACACAAGACCTGCTGTGCTTATTTGCTAATGGCAAGAGTCTTGCTACCTTGCATGCATGCCATTTGATGTTGAGAAAGTCATGCCCACAGCAAGGAAGATTTTCCTTCACAGCTATCAGAGGTGATAAAGTAAGGAGTCAGGGGGGCAGAAGGTGTTTGCATATTTAGTAGTGAGCACATCTGCAGAGCTATGTACCTCAAAAGTCCAAAACGGTATACATCGATATATTATTTACATTTGAATCAAGGCTAAAATGTATTTATTAGTTTTCTGGCATTCTGTACCAGGCAATAAATTATTTGTCACAATATTTGTATCACTAGAAAATGGGATAATTTTTAATCGCTTATGGCACTTTTATGCAGAGCAACTTCTAATACTTTACCATTTATACAGCTTGAGCAATTCAGATTGAGTATCTTGCACATGGACACTTGAGCAATCCTCTGCTTGTCTTAACCATGCTCATATGGTTCTAAATTCATCTTTTTAGCCACTGTATTTCCTGCTGAAACGGGTTTAAAAAACACTGCTTTAAATACAAGTTAAAGGCCCTACTGGGATTTGGAACTGGGCTCTTCTGTTTGGTAAACCAGCACTTTAACAACAGACATACTACACCCAGTGTGGGGAAAAAAAAATAAGCACCCAGACGGATTGATGGAAATGAAATGAATCAGCATGTGGTGAAAGGTCATGTGACTGTATCATAATGATTATAATATCAGATCAAATGGACAGCAGAGTTGGCAGTATGGGCACACTGCTGGTACCATGTCAGTAGGGTGTGGCACCCCCTCCAGACCTGGATTCATGCGGCGATTCGGTGTGGGAGGGAGTCGTACTGTACAGCCTTGTATCCTCTCCTGCGGCAAGTCAGCCCACAGCTGTTGTAAATGGTCCTCGAGATCCTCCAGATTGGCACTGGGTCTAAGTTGACGTCCAAACTGATCCCACACATGTTTGATTGCGGATAGATCGGGGAAACTGACTGACCACAGGAGGACGTCAACATGACGCAGCAGTGCATAGACACATTGTGTGTGAACGGTTGTTGTCTTGTTGAAAGACTGTACCAGGGTGCTGTCTCAGGAGGGGTAAGACATGCGGACGCAGGATGTCACTGATGTAGCGCTGTACCGTTAGGGTCCCTCAAATCACTATCAGAGATGACCTGAAGTCATACCCTATGGCCGATACGACCACCCGGCCTCATGAAATCCCACAATGTGGCCCCTATCAAACTCCGTCAAGTGCTGGTAATGCTATCTAATGCTTCTAGAGAATCAGAGGATCAGACGGATCCTCTGGGTCTGGTGACTAGACATGCCAGTTCCTTGCAAATTGAACCATTTACATATCCATTGCTGGTCTGCACGAGTACCAAATAACATCCAAATCTAGGATGTTTTGTCAATGAGTTTGTTACTGCTACACATGTATGCTACCTCCAGACAACACCGGGAAAGGTAAATAAAAAAAGTACAAAGGAAATATCTTGTATTGTTTCATGCTATTCTACAAGTCTTCCTCAAATTTGACAATTTTACGATTGATTGCTTCTTCCCCTGCGAAGAGACGGAATTCTCTAATAAGAATTCCCTAATATCAAGTTCAGAACATGGAATTGCGTATAACAAAAGGTTATGTGCAGTAACATACCGATCAGTTGTGAATCATCATTTATATCATGGTGGCTTCATATTATTTTCAGGGGAGGGGCACAGCAGGGTTCCCCCATGGACTCCGCTGCTGCCAGCAATAGACTAGTAAAAGCATTGATCTAAGTCCAATTGAGAATTTGTGGCACCTGAACAATCTAGAGCAAATCTGCCCAGAAGCTTGGACCAAAATCACTCCTGAACAATGTGTTAGACTGGTGTATACTTACCCCAAAAGACTCGGTATGTAACAGCTGTTATTGCTGCAAAGATGACTCAGCATTGTTGCCTCGCATCTCCTGGGTTGGAGGTTTGAATACTACCTCCCATCTGTGAGTGTGGATTTTGCATGTTCTTCTTGTGTCACATGGGTTTCTTCTGGGTACTCTGTGTTTAACTGGCATCTCTAAATTGCTCTTTGCACGCGCGCGCGCACACACACACACACACACACACACACTTGCAATTATATCAGAACTTGACTATGGGGCAATGGAAGAAGGTGGCCTGGTCGAGGGGCGACCTACATGGCATTAGGCAGGTGGTTTTAGTGTACTGGCTGATTGGTGTATACATTGATATCAGATGAGCGAGTCCCTTAACCCTAACTGCACCAGCGATACTGAATACTGGCTAACCTTACTCTCAAGCTTTCCCTCACTGTTGTTTCCTGTCGCTTTTGTTAAAAAGCATCTGCCGAATGAATGAATTAATGAATGAACAAAGCATTTATTTCAGTGAATTATAGATCCTACATTAAAATTGACTACTTTGTAATATAATATCCCATGCTTGCGTGCTTGCTGCTCCGTCTATTAGTCCTCTCCTGGGTGTTGCCAGTGTGCTATTTTGTTTCCCGATTCCACCTCCTCTGTGCTCAGCCAAGACATTATGTTGACTGTTTGTCTTGCTGTCACCACTTCTTAGGTTACTTGGCTGCAGAATGGAGATGCCCAGTAGGCCTGCATGCTTCTATGTGTCCATCTTGCTATAAATTATTTTTCTTCTTTTGTGTCAAGGCACATTAGTGGAAGTATCTGAAACAAAATGGTTTTACCCAGTTCTAAATCTAAAGTGTAATAAAAAGAGTATTTGAATAAACAAATAAAACATACATAATGTGCTTTTTCACATCATTATTGACAAAAATTTACCGAATATATCATTCATTGTCATTGTCACAGTATGTAGATTTAGTAGGTTGGCTCACTTTCTTTAGTAGCAGTAATTTCAACCAAACATTCCTGGTCCTGGTTGATCAGTCTGCCCATCAACTTTTTGGCACATACCTTTTTACAGAACAGTCTCCACGTCCCTTTAGGTTCTTGTATTCTAGTTTTCCTTATGGCAGACACAAGACTCAGTCATTACAGAAGAAACATGCCAATCGTTATTCATTACCTTGGGCTTCTTTCTGTCTCTTATTGTGTGTTCTTTGGTATGCTTTTTTTAGACTGCCCATAAATTTGTGCGAAGAGCAACAGTGGTAATAATATTTTCCTCTATGCAAATACTGGATTTATTGAGTCCAGGGTCTTTAGAAATGGTATGTTGCAAAGAACAAATTCAGGGTAGTGATTTTCTTTCTTATTATTCATTTTTATGTAAAATATTGAGTTTCTGATCAATGAGTTCATTAAAGACACAAAGACAAGAACTCTTCCTTTTTTAAATTAAAGTAATATTCATTTAGTTTAACAATTTTTCTATTAGGATGAATGAAGACTGGCTTATATTCTATGTTTAACCAATGCAGCATGAACATCCATCTGTTCATCTATTTTCTGTAATTGTTTATCCTATTCAGGGTTATGGGGGGTATGGAGCCTATCGCAGCGGCACATGGAACAACCCAGGATGGTGCAATCAACTCATGGCAGGGCACACTCTTACACAATTCGTTCACACATGCACACCTATGGGCAATTTGGGAGCTCCAATTAGCCTCAGCATGTTCCTGGACTGTGGTGTGGAATGGAGTAGCTAGAGGAAACCGCATGATGACACAGGGAGAACATGCAAGCTCCACATCTGGAGCCACGGCAGACACTCAAACCCTGGTTTCAGAGGAGTGAGGCGACAGTGCTAATCACTGCACCACCGTGCCACCCTACAACAACAAATGTTCATTCTGATGGGTTCAGAAACTTTCTTACCACTGTGGTTTTGCTTTGTGGTGTCCCCTTCTCCCCCATGCCCCCCCCTCCAACTCACATTTGACTTAGCAGGATGATGTTTTCGTCTGATAACAGATTTATGTCGTTTATTTAAAAAATGCATGTCTGGTGTGATTGCTGGAGGTGCATCTTCAGCAGTAAGGAAAAAGCCACATCAACAGTCTTGCATCTGTCCTATAATCTGTCATATTTCATCTATGAAAACTGAATAAACACTTTGAAGTTGAAGACACATGTAGCACATATACATATTTTTTCTTATCCTGTTAGAAAGTTGCACTTCTTACAGAAAAACAAATAAAATATTATTCCTTCACATCCAAATGTGTAAGTTGCTGCTGTTAAATTAGTTCACTTAAACAGGTATAATGTACATATGCCTTAACTTGCTGTGCAATGCTTTAAGTTGAGATCTGTTTTTGAGCTTTTCTAGAATATTACATTCTGCTCTTTGGTTTCTTCTTTCAGGTTTTCTCCCCAAGCATTTATCTTAAGTGCTGATTCTGTAGAGGCTCAGAGACCAATAAAATGGCATATTAATCTTTCATCATGACAATTTTTCTGAACTAAATTCCCCAGTTAACATAATTTAGGTTGAAGAAAGAACTGTTAACTGTCAGCTTTGGATGGGTGAAAGGCAGATCAGCTATACCCATGCAATGTAAATGACAGTCTACAGAGATAATCCATTAATCTATTTTCTGAAATCACTTATCCTATTCAGGAGGTCTAGAACCTATCCTGGAGGCTATGGGTGCAAGGCAGGGAACAGCCCTGGATGGGGTGCCAACCCACTGCAGGGCATACTCCCCCACAAGCAACAATAACACAAAAGTCAACGAATGACAGGGAAACATGGGGATGTTACACTAAGGACGGTAAGACACACATGGCGGGTAATTACACAATGACTAAGACACACAAGGATCAGTCAAGAACTGAGTACAACCACAGTTAAAGGCACATTCAACAACCAGATACATAGCACAACAAGTACCTACTCTAAAACAAAATACAAAGAGGGTTTATATACAAGACATACGTGGGGTTATATACGCATGCTCGCAAGGCATGCTGAGAGATGTAGATGCCACTGGCGCTACAGTATTATAGCGTATTTGAATTATACATAGTTAAGTAATTTAATTTGTACAGAACTGTCATTTGAAACCGCTGTAATGTATTTTGAAAGAGTCAATAAAATTCTGTAAATAGTGACGTTGTCCGTTCTATCACCTTATATTCATTTACTAAATGTACAAATGTCAATTAGATGGTAATCTGCCTGAGACATAAAGAAAAGGGGGGGGAAAAATCGGTTATAACGATCATTCGCTTACAGTGTTCAGTTTCACCCAGACAGACGTGATCACTATAAGTGGATTCTACTGTATTTGCATTTGTTTTTCATTTTTTAATATCTCCTGCATTTAGGTAGAGGGATCTAGAGAGAGAATAACATAATTAATCTATAAAAAAATATTTCCTTTCACTCCAATAGCAATTTTCATCCAGCACAAATGCGGATATCGGCAGAGTTTCTTTGCAGCCTTTGTCGATTTTGGTAAAGCGTTCGTCTCAGATGGTTGCGTTGCCCTGTGGAACATTATGAGACTTTGCAGGTTCCCCCCAAAGTTACTGGATGTCATGGCCAGCCAGTACACTGGTACTGTGAGTGCTGTGTAGAGTGGAGGCAGAACCTCTGTGTTCTTCCCAGTTGAATTTGGGGTTCATCAGGGATGTGTCTTGCTCCTACTCTTTTCTGTTCTTGCATGAACTGGGTGTTGGGCAGGGTCGTGGGGTCCAGTCCCTGAGGGACAAGATTCACTGATCTTGACTTTGCCAACAAAGCTGTGATCTTTGCAGAGTCAATGGAGGCCCTGATTGGTGCTCTTGTGACACTGAGTGAGATGTGTCTAGGCTTGTGAGTGTCCTGGATAAAAACCAAGACCTCTTGGGCACAGCCATCAGCAATGTGTTTACCTGCAGAGAGAATGTCGACTGCATTGAGGCGTTGGCTTACCTCGGCAGTAACATTCATGTCTCTGGTGACTCTTCCTATGAAGTCAATGGATGGACTGGGTGAGCATGGTCGGTCATAGGGTCACTGGAAAGGGGTGTGTGGCAGTCCTGATATCTTTGTCAGAGGAAGGAGATCCAAGTTTAGAGTCCTGTTGCTCCCTGTTTTGCTGTATGGCTGCGAGACAAGGACGCTATCTAGTGACCTGAGACGAAGACTGGGATCCTTTGGTATTGCCTCTTTGAAGAGTCCCTGGCTACCGCTGATTTGACTTTATGTTGAACAAGCAGTTGCTCAGGGAGTCCTGAAGCCACATTACCTGCATTGTGAGGGTCAGTTACAACACTACGGCCATGTGGTGCCATTTGCTGAGGGTGATCCGGCTCGTAGGATCCTCATTGCCGAGGACCTGAGCAACTGGACCGGCCAAAGGGGACGCCCATGTAACACCTGGCTGCGTCAGATAGACGGTCATTTCCGGAGGGTAGGACTGGACCACGTGTTGGCTTGGGTGTTCGCCAACTGGGATCCCAAGGTGTTTTGTTGTGTGGTGGTTGCGGCAACACACTGTACCAGTGCATGCTCCCCAACCTAACCTGAACCTGACCGAATAGCACTCCACTCTAGGCGGAATTTCAGGCTCCACAGTCGGTTCCCCCTGCTAGAGTGTTGTCCTCTGCATGAATGAGATGTCCTGAGCTTCCTGTACACACTTCTTTACATTTCTTTATTTAACAGACACCTTTGCTTTTTTAAGAGACTTACAAGTGTGACAGGTAATACATTGAAATTACTAACAATTTCCTTTCTAGTATGTCTGTAAAATGGTTTCTTGCATTTTACAAAAAATATCAAGAATGTGCAGGTCCCATAATGACAAAAAAGAATGATACAGAACAGAAAATATGCAGTCTTTTCAACATTACACTCCTAGCTGAATCACAGGCATTGTCTGTCACTGAGGCTTCTTAATTTTCAAATTTGGAAATGCAGTGCAAGTTGTATTCTCTACACGTTTCACAGAACAAGGTAAAATCCTTTCATCTTCCAGTCATTTTTACAGTTCTGTGTCAGAAGGGGTGATTAGGTGAATATTTTGCATGTGGTGCTTGGGAATCTGCTTTTTAGTCCCATCACAAATGTATCCTGGATCAGGGGTCATGGAAAATGGATGGGTGGATGGATGAATGTAATTTATCTAAATAAAGGTTTGCTATGCATGATAACATGAAATATCATTACTTTTGTAACATATCATTGTTTTTGTAACACACCATATAACAGCAGACATGACAAAAACATTACATGCGCCACAAATAGTTTGATTTTCTCAGCTTGATTCCTACATGATTATATATGACACTTTGGTATGCAGTAAGGCCTTCTTTGTTTCTAAATTAAAACGCAAGAAATAAAGAAAACTTTGAAGGTAGTGCAAGGGGTCTACTAATAACCAAATACTGCATAAAAAGAAATCTTGAACAAAAACAAACTTCACACCTCTGAAGTTAACACCTGTAAATTATGAATATATCATACATGGGCCGCCTTATGCAGTGTTATTACACTGGATGAATAATACAGTCATTGTAAAGTAATTGAAAGGGATTGTCCAATTAGTGGTGCTTGATCTTACCAACGTCAAATACTGTTTGAGTAAATGAAAAGAAAATTGCCATTATGGAATATATTATATGGTCGTATATTGTGCAGAAAAGTATAAGGAACAAAGAACATTCAGTGATAAATGACTATTAAAATGGCATTTGTGCATTGTAATTCAGAATGTGTAAGGAGTACATCACAGTGCAGCCATTTGTAGTGCTTCTCGTTCTAAAATTCAGTTTTTAAATGAACACTGGTGTTCAAAATTATCGTTTCTGTAGGATTGTTAAAAATGTTTGTCCTTTTATTTAATGATTATTTGTTTGTTTTCTGCAAGGTATATCACACAGTTATTGTCCATCCATCTTTATACCTTATTGAAGACGTTGCTTGTAAGTCTGTTTATTAGTTTGCTGCATCAAGAAACTGCCATCTTGTGCATTTCCAAAAATACAAGTTTTGTTTGCAGATCAAACTGTATTTTTTTCCTGTTCTCTGATACTTGTTTCTTCATGTTTTTAAAATTCTTAATATGTCAAAGAGCAGCTGCCGCTGCTGACGGTATCAAGGATATTCTCAGATGGGATGCAATGTAATCGGCAGAATTAGATTTCTATGCATGTGTATGTCTCTTGTACAATGGACTACTCTTGTTTAATAGTAAGTAATACAGTAATTACAAAGCGAACATGAAACTTGATATATGGTCTTTTTCAGACAGTCCCTATACAGTATACTCCATGGTGTTATATTTTATTTGAGCATGTTCGGGTTAGCTCTGCGTTCTGACAGAAAATATGCAGAAAGACATTCACAGACACGTACCCTCTGCTTCAGTAAGGCCTTTCCAGCATCAATATATTGAACATTCCAACTGAGAACATCTTTAAAATTTAGACATTACTGTGGGATATAAGTTGGGCCTTTAGTAATATGGAATAGCTCATTTTATACTGAAGCAGGTTATTCATTTTAATGCTGAAGGATCCCTGAAGTCTAAAATAGCCTTCAGCACCTTAGTCATTTATATCTGTGTCATTAGGGTTATTGTCTATACCGAAATGTTCATGTAGGCCTGCTTCACCTTAGCTGGTTATTGATTTTGCTGCATGATAAAACATAATGATTACCTAGTATTTGTGCTCACACACCTTTCTGTTGCAAAGATGTAATCCATTGTCTGGCATGCAAGTCGGTGGCTCATTATGCAGAGTGAATGATTAAAATAAACTGGCCACTTTACATAACCAGTGTGCTACTGTTTCTTTACATTTTTGCGTGTTTCAGAAATAAGCTAGAAGCTATAATTATAAAAGTCAGTTAAATCTCCCAGATCTGTCAAAAAATCCTAGCATGGTTTATAACTCATTTTAAACAACTCATTTTTAAATCCACATCTCATGATACTGCTGATCCTGGCTGTTGTTAATTCTGTCTGCATGGCTGCAGGTTATAATAATGCAGAATGGCTGAGATTGTAGTGGAAAAACCCACTACTGACACACCCCGTGCATAACAGGAAGCAATCTATCAACAGGACTGTTAGCTTAAGAAGCTTCTGATGTACTCAGAAGAGCAAGCCTGTGTATAACAATCATTGACATTCATGCCGAACGACAGCTTACCCCATGAAACTCTTAATAATTTAAACTGAACTGGACTTGCATCGGCAACTGAAGTAGCAGATTTGTAAATATACGAAATTTCTTTAAGGATCATATCTGTCAATATTTGTATCAACCTTAAGGTTAAAAATGATCCATTGCTGAAATGCACGTGTGAAACAGGGGGAAAGTGCTTTTTTCGAGTTTGTGATTTATTTATTTATTTTTTGTTAGTGCAAAACTGCTGTATATTCATATACAGCATGCATAATAATTGTCAAACCATCGTTTGTGGTGGTGTTGGTCTTTGTGAATGTTATTGGGAATCTTGAGTCTGACCATCCAAGACCCTTTTGTTGAGGCATTGCTAAGACTATAGCTTACCCTGTCGTTCTGTGCTTCTGGCTAATGAGATGATGAAGACTGGAAATATGTGCGTATGCTGTTGAAACGATGCTGACAGTAGCTGCTGATTGGATGACACACTGATCTTTTTTTCTGAAAGAACTGCTTTTCAACTTCAACTTTATTTGTATAGCACATTTAAAACAACCATAGTTGACCAAAGTGCTTCACAGGTTAGCCAGCAAAAAACAAGGAGCAATAGAGACAACTGAATACACTAAATTAAGATTAAAATAAAATATGGTACAATTGCTTTTCTGAAATTCTTTGCAACCATTGTATCACCTTTGCCTGCATCTAAGCCAGATGTTTTGAAGACATAGAGCAAGTCCATTTATTACTATAATTATGATTATAATAATAATTATTATTGTAAGTAGCAGTAGTAGCAGCAGCAGTGCAGTAGTAGTAATTTAGCGCAAATCTCCCATCCCTAAAGTTAGTTTCTAACTTCAGAAGATATTATATGAAGATATTAATGTATCTATATATCTTAAAGTGCTTTAGTACTAACTACTGTGTATGTATGAGTGGATAATGTTAAAATAGATTCTCTGCAACATTTTATTTTGAATTGTATAGAGCTCGTTAGGTAGGCTATTAGAGTGAACTATTGTTAAATGTGTTTTTTTTGTGGTACATTTGTTCGTCACTAAACATAATTAGGTCCCCCATAATTAAGTTCTCAGAATGGCTATTATTATTATTATTATTATTATTATTATTATTCTTTGGGAGACCTCCTCTCCCCACTTGGCTAATTTTGTCAGCAATTTTTTTTAATATTGCAGGATACTCAAAAAACCATGGTATACAGCAGGGTTATTCCAATCACGGCCCTCAAGGTATGAGTCCTGCTGATTTTCCAGCCTTCCTTTACCTGTGAGCCAGGTGTGAAGCCTCTGGCCAATCAGAATCAGTAGTTATTACAGTAACTACCTGGGAGAACTGAAAACAAGGCCTGGATTGGGAATCGAGGTCCAGATTTGAAGAGCACTGGTATACAGTATTACCATAATATTGCCCAAGCCTATTGTCGGAATCCATCCACAAGTGAGATTTCATCATGTTGTGCTATAATATGTAATCAAACTTTAGAACTGGCAATGGCTTGTTTTAGTATATGATTCAACACTTCGTTTTACACTAAATGACAGCTATATTTGTGTTCATTGAACAATTAGCCCTGTAAAGAGGAAAAATACATTTGTGGTTTACAGCAGTTTAGTACCATTCAATCTAAATTTTATATTTATAGATATTGACATATCTTGTGAATGCGCTGCCAATTTATGCCTGTCGTACTCTTGCAGTGCAGAATGTCTTACAGTAGCTCTGCAAAACAAGACAGAGCTTGGAAGTACTGTTAACGGGAAATGGATGCTCCTGACTGCTTTGTGAAGCATCTAAGCCCCCCCCCCCCCGGCACACGAAGCGCTAAACTTTATGTATAGAGGCCAGATAAACACACTGATTTTGAAATTATTATGAAAAAAAGTTATTTGTACAGTAGTTCAAATGAAATGTATGCATTTTATAGCTAATAATTCAGGCTTTTTGAGTGAGACGACTATAGCAGCCTATGTAGTCAATTTTCTCAAGATTACAGACACACACACACACGCGCATGTTTGTTTTCATATCTCTGTAGGGACTATCCATTCATTTCTATTGGAAAAACCCCAATTCCCACTATGATATCCTTAGCTCCTACCCAGCCCTAACCTTAACAATAAATAACCAAACAAAATACATGACTTTTGTTATTTCTAGGTTTTTGATTGCATTCATGATTTTTAAACAAAACTGAGTTTCCCCTTGTGGGGACAGAAAAAAATCTCCACAAGATCCAAATAACAGGTTTTAATCACATTGTGGGGACATTTGGTCCACTACAATGTAATATATACATGACCACACACACACACACACGCATGCACGCACACAGTGTGCACAACCCCGATACTGGATAAGCACTTATGGAATGTGGATAAAGATAGGCTTTAGTTTATAGGTTCAGTGTAATCCTGAATTTTAGCACTTGGCATATTTTCCGCTTCTTCCACAAACCTGTGATGTAGTGTCTTGCTCAGTGGCTCCATTGGGGGAAAAAAACTCATGTAATTTCCAGTGTAATTAAATTAATGGGAACTATCTTAAGGATATATTGCATGATAGCAGCGTTAACATTAAGCAGATGCTTGCTAAACCATTACTCCAGATGCTGCAGTTTTTCCAAAAGTCTTATTAAGGAATTAGTTGAGTTCTGTTTGCTGAAGTATCTATAGATCCATTTATTATGAAGGGAAATCAGCTGTGTGAAGCTTTATGCGGCAGAACTTGAATGAGCCCTAATATCTAAAGGAAATGAAGTGTTTGTCTAATGGTGTCTGACAGAATCCATCCATTGTGGTCATGTGATACACTTACTCAGACCAGCAAAGACCTGCTCAGTATGTCAGCTGAGACCACACTTGCCTGTGATGCTAGAGCCACAATAGTTCACAAAGTTACTCATTTTAAAATGAATCAGCTCCACTTTCAAAAAATGTTTTAAGCAATTTATGTACTTTGCCATTCATCATTTCTTCAGTATTTTGTCAGTTATCCGCTTATCTTGAAAGCTTTTGTGCACCCACATTGCACGTTTTTTATTTTTTATGTTTTTTTTTAATATGTTTAATATGCATTCGTGAAAACCTGTGGCATGCAAATGAAAGTGTCTAAGAAACGAGGTTTTGTTTGTGTAACGTAATAATTTGCCTGCTTCATAGCATGAGTCGGAGGGCATGGTTAGTTAGTTAGACATTACATAGTTATGGATAGTACAGCCAGATTAAGTATGTTGCACAAACACTGCAATGGAAGGTTCAAATATGTATTAAATTAAGAATGAAATATTACCCTGTTTGTATGCATGTCCATTCATGTAAACACACCAATATTGATGTCTGTTTCTGTACTAAATCCCATAACCTTGTGTAAATCATTCATACTGGTAACAAGTTCCACAATACTGTAGAGGACAAATAGCACTGCATCCATGCAGTTTGTTTTGAATCTAATAATCTGCAAAAATGACTTTTTGGCACTTTGTAAAGTCACAAAAGAAATGCAGCATGTAGCTCTCTGAAAGAGAAGTCTGGTTCAAATCATGATTAATGGTGTTCTGTCTAACTGTGACCCAGGGATGAATGTGGTATGGAATGACAATGGAGGGCCACTGGAACCCACGGCTAAATCATAAATGTCTAAATTGTATGTTATCTGCTGTGCTTATGTTCAGGTAAAAATAAAAAGTTTAGGCAGAATAAGATGGAACAAATGTATGGAACAAATCCAGAGGATCCCATCTTGCCTTATGGGATTGTAAAGTAGATTCTGATACTAGAGCTGTTTTTGCTTTAATATTTTAATATAGCATATATTTATACTTTATATATTATTAATATTCTTAAACTAGTAAATACAGAGGGTGATGACAAAATTTATACCAAAAAATCTTTAATCAGGCTACTAGAAACATACATAACGTACTGTTCCACCTCGTTTGTACATCTTGTTTTAAGCATTTTTGAGGCATTTTGCAGTTCAATTTGAATATCTTCCAAGTGAGTATATGCAAGTAGTAAATGCTTAAAATGCCCCACAGTGTTTCTCCCACTGGCAACAACATCACTTACACATCATTGCTATAGCAGCCACCCCTGTATCACGAGCGCAAAACAGTCCAAGCTAGCGACTCCCAAATCATCCATTGCTTTTTTTTTTTCGTATTACGCACGTTATTTTTGTTTTAACATATACTAGACAATCTTGAAAAGATACTATCATTAAAATCTCTAAGCTTGTTAAGGTTTGTTTCCTGTGACAGAATAAAAATGTTTTCACATTGATGGTCTTGACCCAGCTGAATATTACGGTCCTTGCAATGTGACAACTGCATGCGAATTAAAATGCAGTGTTGATATTAATCAGGTTATTGTTATTGTGTTGCACCGTTCTTTTGCAGTTTATGTGCTGTCACAAGCCTTTTTTATAAGACCAACATCTGCAAAACTATTTAACAAGCATTTGAAACACCTTTTGCTTTCTTCTTCTTATCTACCCATCTATTGTAGTGTTTAAATTAATTTTTATAGCTTAGGGTAAGCTAATTACGCTATCAAGGGACTATCTCTAGCACTGCCTTTCTAGGTGTGCAGTCCTACAGCTCAGATATGTTTTACAAGCTAGATTGAAGTACTGAGCATTTGTGATCAGGTACCCATAGCGGCAGGGCAAACTGGCTTCTTTCCACCAGTGGGGGTTGTCTCAGCCCGCCTTGTACTTGGCTTTTATGCTGTGCCCAGTGCCTGTGAGTTACTGGTTGCCAGTGGGGAGGATCATTTCACTGCTCAAATTACTGCTTAGCCATCCCACTCTGTGCCAGTTGATTCATAGTGTGGAAAGAACAAGCTTGGACAAATGTGAAGTAGAGGAGCACATAACCTACAGTATGTCAGTACTCTGGCAGGCACGATAAAATAGCCAAGCCTAGATGATAGAGTGAACATGACAGAATACCTGGGATGAAGCATTTACATATAAAATAACAAAAAGGACCATCAATGCACTGTCACTTTATGACAACTTACTTGCAGTGTTGGTTAAAATTTGTTTACAGATATTCCCTGTGTTTGCCATGCTGCCTAGCTATGCCCAGAGATGATAGTGATGTAAATGTAATATCCTCAGCTGTATTCCTTGTCATTGTTACAAAAATGTGTTCTTTGAAATTTAACGGTTGCAATCATCAACAATGACTCAAGTCATAGGCCATCATAGAGCAGTGAAGGTATATTGGATGCTTTGTTGAGTATCATAGCTGCAATTCCAATTGGATGACTTATGGTTCATGCCTCTCGTATCTCCAGCAAAACTTTTTAATGTATTTTTGAAAAATTAAACTCTGCCTTACTTAGTGAATTCCTGAGAATATTCTCATCTGATTGCTACTGGGATGCTTCTGCTCAGAAAAAAATAGCTTTACATGGGGGCTTGGCTGCAAAGTTTTAGGAAAAGATTGTTTTTTTAGGGTTAAACAGGGCTGAGATGAGTTTGGGGCTGTTGTCCATAGGTATCCCAGTTACTGGGTTCAAAGAAAACAGAACCAAATTTTATGTGCTTTGTGAAGGACAGCTGGGTGGAACTAATTAATAGGAATAAAGGCAGTCACCTGACTCACCTTCTTGAGATGCCTAGAGGCCAGACTGCCCCCTTTCCCTTTGTCACAGCGTTAATGAGCCAGCATAATGTAAAGCTCTTAAAGTGCAGCTTCTGGTTCAATTATATATGTGTATGGTAAAAGAAAAACAAGGCCAAGATGTGGGTAGCACTGCTAAAGTAGAGAGTTGGTATAGCAAGCGAGTGAAAATATACAGTTTGAATTAAAAAAAATAAATAAAAAAATCCAGGTTCACAAACAGTTTGGATTTTTTACACTACTGTGGGTTTCTCATCCCTCATTTAGGGATGTGGAGGTTTGTCACAATGAAGTTTGAAATTCTGCAAGGTGTTTGCATCTTTTAATAATTGTCGTCATCATCATCTTCATGTAAGTTCTCCTGGTGAGGGTCCCGGTGGCAGCGGTCAGACTAGACCTCTCTAGCCCATTTTGGGGGGTCCTCATTTGTCCTGCAGCTGTCCACTTCTTTTTTTTTTTTTTTGCTCATTCCATAACTTCCATTATAGTGTATTACTTTCATTACATGTTTTTGGTCTTATTAACAGGCAAATCCAATGATTTGTTTGCTTTTATGGAAATATGTAAAACGCATCGCAGGCTGCGATGTAGTGTTTTTAGAATTTGTGCCTTGATATTGGTCTAATCAATTGTTTCATGTGGTGCTGGGAAGCAGGAGCCGGCACCTGGGTATGCTTGTGGTAAATTAAGAGAGGCTTACCTGCTGTCAGGGATTCCTGGTCAGACGTGGAGATTGGGCATCTATTTTTAGTCCATCAGTGGGCACTTTATATCCTGGAATATGACCAGTGGTGTGTGACAGTTGTGATCCTGAGAGGGGGGGTCGGGGGGCGGGGTGCAAGGTACTGCCTGTTCTCTCCTGTCCTATCCAGCTTGCTGAAGAAGTGACAGGCGCTCCGGTCATCGTCAGTTGCAGTGTGATAATACGCTGGTGGATTCCAAAACTCCCGATGGCCAGGACAAGTCAAGCCAATGGGCCCCCACACTGTCATTTACTCTTAGAATTCATTATCGCAACAGTGTATTCTGATTCCTTGGAAAATAACACACACTGGCCATCCTAATTGACGCTACATTGAAATCAGTATCTTTCACTTCATATATGAGCACTGTAGACTGACCTTGGGTTCTGTAGTGACTTTGGTGACAGACAACCTTTAAAAATGTTTTCCATGGCTCAGATGTGTGATATTATGAGTTAAGGGTCTCATTTCTCTGTTGATTACATGTAAAAAAAAATTAGATTAGATTAGATTCAACTTTATTGTGATTACACATGAATAAATACGGGGCAATGAAATACAGTGTAGCATCTAATCAGAAGTGCAGAGAATAGTTAAACCACCATGCCTTTTGTTTTACTGGTAAATGCAATTAACAATGCACTTTCTGCTATGCATCTCAGAACAAGCCTGAGAATGTTTTAAGGATGCTATATATTGAATTCCTTATGCCCATTTAATGTGCAAAGCAGCCTTTATTGCTACAAGGGCAATTTTGTTCAAAATGAGATGTATATCAGTCTGACTAGGTTCATTAATAGGATCTTAGCGTTGTACAAAATAATGCACTTAAGAGATAAGAAAATTGATTATCCTGATATGTCACTACCAAGATATTAATCTTCTTTGGCTGCATGCCACCTTAATCTTCAATAGCTGTAGACAATTTATTGAATTACACATTAATTACACAGGAATTTGTTTTCCATAATGCCAGTGATTTCCTTGTATACAATGTGTTTTTTTTTCCTCAGTCGCATTGCATTAAATTCCACAGCTAGTTGGGGATGCTGACTCTATTCTTCAGAAACTCTGTAAGGTCAGGGAATTGATAATATGATGTAAAACCAGAGTCACCTTGGCTGTTGGCAGCTACACAGATCATCCCCTGTGAGATATGAACTAATAAGAAAACGACAGTGTAAAAAGGTACAGTAGGCGTGTGCAGTCCGCTGTAGGTCTGTTCCCTGTGTTTAGAATATGATAAACTGCAGGACTACAAGGAGCTGTGATAAACACACATTCTGTTTTATGAGGAGATACTCTTCAGAATTTTAATGCTGATGAGGTATTTAACTAATGCTTTTATATTATTGCACATGAATATATATTTAGTGTGATCCTGGTAATCAGTAAAATTCATCATGATGCCAATCCTACAGTGACTGCTCTAATTAGTATTATATTACATGCTATATTATAAAAATCTTTAATCTTAAAAAAATATATATATATTTAAAATATATATATAAATATGGTTACAATGTATAGGGAGGGTTGGGTGGACACTCACCTGACCTTTGACCCTCGTTTTTCTCATTCCTCTTTCAATCACATATCCAATCCTAACACCCCTCAAGAGCCACTTGGCAATTGCATACCATGGATGTGAGTTCAGAGAGCGCACACACACACACACACACACACACACACA
>JAODKC010000044.1:17551541-17606946 GCA_026777985.1 Mormyrops attenuatus | reverse complement strand
ATATAAGAATTTAAGCAGTTTGTATTAATTATTATTTTATTTTTTAATACTTTGATCAGCAGTTCTAGATTTGAATGATGATGAGACCTTGAAAACCAGCTATGATTTCTTCGATGAATAAAAGGCAAGCAGTTGGCTTAGTGTAAACCATTATAACAATAACTACAACAGTAATACTTAATTGTAACAGGAATGCTCAATATAAATATGAAATTCATAATGTAAACAAGGTGAGAAGTCAGTATTATAATTTGTTATATCTCAGACAGTGTAAAGAACACTACAGGTGTTCAGAACTGGATATTTACATTACATTTTACATATTTAGTGAGCACATTTGTCGAAATCGACATACAAGTGACGTAAATAGCACATTGCAAACATACGCAGTATCAACAAGTCAACCAGGCACAAGTCTATTTGCTGCTGTGATGCTTGACTTTCCCTCTGGGAATTTATAATCTGGTATAATCTATCATTCATTCAATTGCAGCTAGGGTGAGCTTCCAGTGAATGCCCAGATACAAGTGTAAGCAGTATTGGAGCAGGAGCTACACATCAACTGCTAACAAAGCAAGAACCTAATAAGATTACTCAAGGACCAGAAGTGCAACGTAAGAACATTCAGAGAACATAAAGAAGCATCAGGCTAGTAGTGGAATTTTTGGAATAGATGGGTCTTGAGGAGTTTCTTGAAGGTGGAGAGGGAGTCTGATGACAAGATGTGGTTCAGTAGCTCATTCCACCATCTGGGAACCAAACAAGATAACCGTTTGGAGTGACACTTTTCATATGGTGGATGGAGCTCCAAGCAGCATGGGTTTGCTAACCAAAGGGGATGTGAAGGAACATTGGTCTCGAGAGGCCTTTTGATGGAGATGGGTGCCTGTCCATTGATGGACTTGTGGGAATAACAGTAGTGCTGCTGCATTTTGAAACTGCACAAAAAGAAGCTGACGGGCAAGTAGGCATGCAGACAAGTGCATATTTAAAAATATTAATAAGATACTTTTGTCTACCACTGATTATGCAGGCAATTGCGGTGGCTTAGCTAAAACATCAAAGAGAAATGTCGTTATAACACAAGTGTCCCCCACTTTAGGAACGTTTGCTTTACACCACTTCGCTTTTACGAAACACCTGCAATAGCACCCGTTGCTAACTGGGAAAAAAAAAAATCTGAAAAGACTTTTCACTTTTACAGAAAAGTAGAAAGGTGAAAACAGATTTTAGTGTTTGCTCATTACTGAGCCAATTATAGATATACAGCCAAGGGCCTCATAACGTCTTGGTCAACAACGGACCTCATACAGTATATGATGGTAGTCCCTTATGATTACAGTGGAGCTGAAAAATTCCTATTGCCTAGTGACGTCATAGCCTTTGTAACATCATAGCACAATGCATTACACAATTGTGGTGATGCTGGAGTAACCAAACTACTACGCTGCCAGTTGTATTAAAGTATAACACATACAGTTATCTACAGCACATAACACTTGATAATGATCATAAACAACTGTGTTACTGTTATAGGTATTTATTAAACTGCACTTTTTTCATTATTTAAGCTATACCGTATAGCCTAGGTGTAAAGTGAGCGTAAGTATGATGTTCTCACAACAGCAAAATCACCTAACAGCCCATTTCTCAGAACGTATCCCTTTAAGGAATGCATGATGCATTGATTTTGGTAAATGAAACTATACTGTATATGCATGGCTTCTATTTGATACAAGCTGTGCATTTAGCATATTATTACTGCATTTAGTACATGTTAGTGGTATATTAGGTTTTATGTATTATTTGGTATGATTTGGTAGGTTAATTTTGTTGGTCTGGGAACACTGAAAAAATATTTCCCTTATAAATTAACGGTAATTGCTTCTTTGATTTACACTGTTTTGGCTTGCAGAAGGTTTCATAAACATGCTCTATATTCAGATAGCTGGGGGAAAACTGTAAAACCTTTTTGCAATAGTAATAATTGTTAGCATAATTTAGGATTGCAACAGCCATAAAGAATGTAGACAGAAGAAGTAATCCACTAACAGTATACTAACCTTACAAAAGGTAAATTAAATATCTGTAATTTATGTAGTTTTTGCTTTTAGCTGTAAAGAGATCAGCAATGATGCTCAGACATCTAAATTAACACCCACAAGCTGTTAGCAAACAGGACTTGCACATGTTTTTATCTGCCTAGTGTCAGCAATCACTACTTCTGTGTCACAGTTGGCAAAACAGTGTGCTTTCTGAGGATGATTACCTGCCATCCTGTCAAGGAAACACGTTTCTTTCTGTCCTAATCTTGCTGTAATAGACTCTGAATCACTGCTGTAAAAACCTAAATGCCAAAGCATGGAACAATAAATGACAAATTGTTTACTTACCAAGCAAGAGCAGTGCATGAGACTCTATGAACAACTGTGTCTTCTTCTCCATACCCTTCATCTATCATAAGTCTCTGTCAAGAGCACTGGGTAATTTCTTAAAGCGACAGTTTATAACTGTGCTTGCCATGACTGTCATGACCCTGAAGGTCACTTGGTTAATGGAAGAATGGATCAGATGGTGATCATGGTAAGTTTTTCATTTATTTGCAATGTTGACTATTGCAAAGTCCAACTCACAGCTGTAAATCACTGTACTTTACCAGGCTTCTTAGATGGTTCTCAGACTGCACAACTATAAATTTTATACTTCTAATTCAAAGTGAGGAGGTTGGCACACCAGCAAGCATGCAGACGGACAGACAGGTAGAAGTCAGCAGATTCTCGCACTAGGTCACAGATGTGCTGGATTACTGCTGGGCATCACTGTTCTTTAGGTGTTTTTGCAGGATGTATAATAACAAAAAATGGGGCTGATTTCCACTTTTTCACACTACCCATAAAGATTGATAAAGTAAGATTAAATGGTAGATTCCATATCGTTAAATCAGATTGAATCAGTTATGAAATGTTGTTGGTGTTGCTGTGTATAAAGATCAATTACTGTAGTCAAAATGTAGCTAAGTTCATGAATGAAGGATTTGAATGGTGCTGAGATCACTATGAGTAATTTTGTATTTTAAAGGTAGATGAACAATGAGTAAATGCTTTTAAATCTATGTTTACTTTTTCCTTCCACTTTTCAACTTCAAAAAACAACTTTATGTTCTGCTTTAAGGGCCTTAGGTTTGTTTTTGCTGTGCAAATAAGATAAAAACTAACTATAATCTGTGCAATATGTTACTGGGTGGGGTGGCGCAGTGGTTAGCGCTGCTGCCTCACAGCAAGAAGGTCCTGGGTTCGGTCTTGGGTCCTTTCTGTGTGGAGTTTGCACGCTCTCCCTATTTTCGCCAGGAGCTCCGGTTTCCTCCTACGGTCCAAAAGCGTGCAGGATAGGTTCATTGGTGAGTCTAAATTGGCCCTGTAGTTGTGTGAGCATGCGTGTGAGTGTGTGCACCCTGCGGTGTGTTGGTGACTGTCCAGGGTTGGTTCCTGCCTGTGCCCATTGTACCCGGGATAGGCTCCGGTCCCCCCTGCGATCCCAGTTGGGATTAAGCGGTTTCAGAAGATGGATGGATGGATGTTACTGGCTGTGAAAAAAATGAATTTGTCAAATATGTTAATTTGTTCTGCAGACAGAGCTGTTTGAGAGAAAATGAAGTCAGTTTTGCTCATATTTTTTGGTTATTGTACCAGTTTATCATGCTAGTAAAGCCAAATAAGTCATTAAGCAGGTGGAAAATCTGTCAGAGCTTTGCATGCAAATGCCACAGCATCTGACTGGCTTATGGAATTCAGTATAGATCTCTTTGAAGCTCATCTAGTGCTGTTTTCTGTTGTTACCATAAGCTCTTTAATTATATTCACGCAAGACAATAGTCTGTACGCTATTCACCATTTTGCATGAATGAAGGTTTGACACTCACTGTAAATAGCTGAAAAATACTTCCATCTACTGTACCATTTCCCCTCTGTGTCAATTAAATATTATAGTCCAATAACACTTAGGCAATTGCGATAAAAAGAAAGCCCTTGTCAGATAACAAATTACTATTGTTGAGGTTTATGTGTGGGATAAATATGAGAAACACATCCAGAGACAGGATGGATGCAATGGCAAGTTCATTTTCCAGAAGGATAAACACTAAATATATACTGAATTAGAAGTAGGAGGCTTTGTTTCAAACATTAAAAAAAAATATTTCTTCAAATGCATGAGGTCAACTAAAATGGCAAAGAATAGATGACAAATTACAAAAAAGGTCATGCAAAGTGGAATAATAGTTGATGGAGAATTATAAGACAGAATAGAAGCCCCTGAGTTGTGTGTTTATTTACAGTCAGTACGTTTACATGCACACAAAAAAACTGAATTATTGCGTTAGTCCAACTAAAACCAGACTTTGAAAGTACATGAAAACATGTTAGTCCGACTGAAATAGTACTAAATCGAATTTCTGGTAGTCGGACTAAAAAACCCAGATAATGCAATTAGGAGTCGATTTACTCTGGCATGTATACGCTTAACCGTAGCCCGACTTGGCTGTGCATGTAAATGTACAGAGTGTGGGTTAGCCAGTGAGGGTGCTGGGGAGAAAGCTTAAGTCCTTGGAGTCCAGGTGCGTTGTCCTTGGTGCTCAGCAGTCTGTGGGGGATGTGGCGTCTTCACGCAGGGCCTCGTGGGCGAGCCAGGCAGGCGGGCAGTGGTGGGGTCCAGCAGCTGTCAGTGCACACAGTCAGTTAGCACATAGTCCTTGGTGTGGAATTGCTCTTGAAAGCCCCAGGGAGAGCCTGCTTGATTGTCTTCAGCTGGCAGTAATAATTGTCGCTTCCCAACCCTGCCGGGCAGTGTTCCCTCTATGCCCGGTTCTACCGGTGTGCCGATGAGGCTCCTCTTGTGAGCCTCTTCCGTCACTATACATTTGTCACATCTTTTGGGCTTGAAGACAGTTCAGCGTGGCCTGTGTGCATGTGAACAACCAAATATAAAAAAACCAGACAAGAAAAGTAACACCTCTTACAATAAACGATGTACTTTAAAATGCTTTTTGTTTGAGTCTTTCAGTTATTTAGTTATTTGTAAACCATTTTTGCGATTATTGTCCAGATTGCTGCTTTCTGAATTGCTTTTGTCAATATGAGTCAAGCAGAGAGGCTGCTTCTGGGGATGAGCCAGTGCGCCTACTTTGCAGTGGCTGCAATGAGAATGAGTGCCTGCAGCCTGTATACATGCTAAAGTGATAGTGGTGTGCTCACCCATTCTCACCTGTGCGAGGTTGTGTGCTCCAGTCAGTTACACTCGGTATATATGGGTGAGGAATATGCTTTCCATAGGGCAAATAATAGTTGTGGTGTAACATTTTAACATGACATGAGATGGTAAAAAGAAACTGATTTTGGGTTCACAGGCAACGGGTTTAAATGTAAAGCTAAAAAAATTGTACAATTGTAATTTTTTTTTTCTCTCACCTTACAATTATTAATAAGGAATAATCGTATTTTGTAGAAGGTACAGATCATTTTGATTTGAAAAATGTATTGTGATTAATTTAGTGCTGAAACTGAGCACCAATATCAGCATGAATGTGAAATATATATTTTTGTTTAATCTCATAGTGAGGATTATATGAAATCTGGGTATCCGAGTACATTTACCATTTTAATTAGGGCTGCTCGATGATGGCAAAAATCATAATCATGATTATTCTGGCCAATATTGAGATTACCATTATTTAACGTGATTACTCATTGACTTTGGAAATATCATGCATTCATTGATAAAAAAAACATTTAACAGTGGATTTCCATGAAATCTAAATATAATTCAACTGAGAAACACAAAGGGACTGAATTTATAACACAAGACAAACCGGTAGCATCATGGCGAAACAAAATGCGGCACAATAATAGTTTTATCTCTATTCATTTGTTTTGATAATCACTGGAAGCCAAAATCATAATTGAAATTTATATTCAATTAATTACCAATCCCTATTTTAAATAGTGAACTACATGAAAATCCCCCAGATTGCTACACTTATCATATTTCTTTTTTCCTTGAGAATTGCTTTGAGGTAACAGTTCTCCTGTCCTTCAATCTGAACGTATGAATCCTTCTGCAGTTTTCCACCGCAAGTGGAAAGGTGGGCATTGACTACTTTTGTTATCTCTCAACTTCTCTCTTCTCACATATTAGTGTTATCATGGGTCACTGCTGAGATTTCAGCAACAACTGATACTTGGCAAGTTATTAGAAAATAGCTGACCCCTAAGATAAACTGAAGCCAAAGGGGGCTCTGGCTTCAGAATTCAGTCTGTGTTGCTCTGCCATATGGTAGCTTTTGATGAGCTTGTCGACTCTGGTCTATTCCCATCAATGAAGGAAATGAAACAAATATTGCTTCATATTTTGTAAAGGCATTGGAAGTTCTTATTAATGTAGTAATGTAAAACCTAATTGTAGAGGCACTGTAAGGGTGACAAACCGGCAGTCAGTCCTGCTACAATGCAAATCTGTTCTAAAGCGATTGATATGTTAGTACCCAAGTCCAATACAACATGCAATTGCATTTGTATTTGCTCGATTTTCAGTATGAGAGAAAAGCACTACACAAACTACAACGCCATAGGGTCTTGGCAAGAAACACTACTTGCACGCAAAAACAGCTTTCCAAGTGAATTATAATGATGTCTGATTCGTGAACAAATCATTCTTTTGAGAGAATTAGTGGAACCGACAGGCTTCCTTTGGTTTTCAGATCTAAAAGAATCCATCTACATATTGCACAGGTCAAAGTCTTAGATTCTAATAATATAAAAATATTTGACAAATTCTTATATAAAAACAGCAACATTTTTTAATTCACTTACATTTTCTTTTTGAAAACTGTCTGAAGCCATGTTGCCTTCAGAGCCCCTCCGCATAGTGAAATCTATTGTATTTGTGCTGTGTGCATGACCGGCCATATGGTGGCTGTGGCTCATTATTCCCAATTAATGGTGGCCAAAACAATGCTTCATAAGTAATCATTAGCGAGTTCAGTACTTTCGGTTTAAGCAGTTACTAGGCAATTCTCGTGAGAATCTTAAAACTCATAGGCAATGGTAGGCACAGCTAACCGAAAAGTTAGCTTTGATAATCACTAGTTCACTAACTCGAAAGTTTAAAGTTTAATTAGATAATGATAAACCGATAAACCACAGACAAATATAGTTGAAGCTAACGACAACCGCTAACCATTAATTTTTTACTATATGAATTTAGCTTCGGTTTGGTTTTTGGTCATGTTAACACAGTAACACTAAAAGTATTTGATGGATCTTTTTAAAATTTTGATGCCTCGACAGTCTTTATCATTGAGGATAAAGAATTGTGTCACACGGTGTACTGTGGTGTCATTCTTTATATCATTGTTTATATGATATAATTCCCTTTAGAGTTTTTCTTTTGTTATTTCAACATGCCTGTTTGATTGTTTTTTCTGTATTACATGAGTAATACTCCATCTCTTGGATTTAAGGAGTTGCATAAAGCAGAAGAAAAATCGTATGAATTGATAGAAATGCAGATTCTAGTCAGTTTTCTCATGTTAAACACATTTGGTTAGTCTCATGTGCTGGTAATTAAAACACATAGGATGTTGATTTATGTGTTGGGGACCCTAGGTCAGTGAGGTGGGGAGGCTTCTCCCCAACTGCCTGCTAATAGAATTCCTGCCCATGACGGAGTAGCCAGTGGGATCAGGGGCTCAGCAATTCATTTACCTACTCTGTCATTTGGAGAAATAATGAAGCAGACCTAGACATGACCATATTTTAACTGTAGCACTAGAGTTGCTGAGCTGTGGCCTTGAGGGTTAGAACACCATACAGAGCAAAAAGCGACAGTCCATGATGTTTGCATCTTAAAAGTCTTTCATTTTTGTTATACACTTCTTGCAATGCTTGGGTGTATATTCATTGTCAAATAGCAGAGTGATGGCTTTGGAAATGTTAATTTACATGTCTTGGATAGCTGTAACATCCACACAGAAACTGAGGACATTGTTGATGGTTTTCCTTGTGTATCTAATCGTGTATCTTAATATTGTAACCAAAATCAATTTATTGCACATCCAATCAAATTCATCTCCCATTTGCATAATTGTATTTTTAACTCCTCCTTTGTCCATGTCTCAATATTTCATGTTTAACTATCTTCCATATTTATTTTCTATTTTATACTGTTTTTTGCACTATGACCAAGAAGATCCAAATTTCATCTCTGACCCATGTCGCTGGAGATGACAACAAGAACACTTAGTCTCATATACTTATGTTGGAACATGTGAACCTTAAGGGCATTTTGTACCCATATTAGTGTTTGGTTTATGGCTTTAATCTTTTGAAGTGGAACACCTGATAGAGTCTGGTGTTAAGAGCAGTAAATGCATCCAGCGAGTCTGAAAGCCAGTGTGAGGGGAGCCTTGTTCTAGAGTTTAATCATTTCTGTGCTGCTGCACTGTAACACAGGATTGATGCTCCCAGGAAGCTGCTCTGGGAAATGTATCAACATGAAGATCCAGAGACTAATTTGTTAGAATCCCACAGTCAGCTGAGGTGATATTCTCCAATGGAAAGGTGAAACAAATACCTTCATCACAGGATCTCCAGGAGGAGTCATATGACAGCAGGTGTGGAGGTTAGTGTAGTTAGGGCTGTAGAATAGTATTTTCCTTGCCTGCTTTTCAGCTTCATTTTCTGGCCAATGCAGTCCTTTTTAGGGCAGCTGGAAGAGTAGTGATTTAAGACATGGACAGCTGCTCTGATTCAGGTCTCAAGCAGACCCGTCTGGTACAAAGTGCTTAACCTGAACTGGTTAGGTGAAATGTCCAGCTCTATAAATAGAAAATGAGTCTTACAGAATCATCATGTAACCATCCCAATATGAATCTGATGTTAATGTGGTGTCTACATATCTCAGCTTCCCATCATGCTTTTTAGTGTGTTTCTTCTTCCTGTCCTCAAGGCAAAATGGTGATTTACTAAAGTGCCTGCGGTCTGGGCACCAGATCCATATGAGTGACAGACAGCATAGTGCACATCTAATGAAAAACCCACATTTTACTGTGCTTTCAGTTATGGTTGTTAAGAGCTAAGGAAGAGATGTCTGACTACTAACTTGGATATTTTTTTATCCAAATGTGAGTCTGGCTGCCACCCACAGTTATATCCATTGGTTGATTACGGATTCTGAGATTCAGCTGTCTCGCGCCTGACAGTGTAATACTTGATTTGTTAAACTGTATGCTGTTGAATTGTATGCTGAACAGGTATATGCATCAGGTTTACTGAACACTTCACTTTAATGAATTGTGTAAATGGAATACCCTCCTTCTATAAGCATTAAAAGAAAAATACGTTACAGATTTATGTGGCTCTTTTTTCTTACCTTTTAAACATGGTAACAATTAGAGCCCAGATTTTATCAGAGTAATATGATCATGAAGCCTGTCAGACTTTTTTTCTGTCCCCGTAGACCCTTCAGGCACTCGGAATTACTCCTTGGCAGCCGAGTCACATATATATTCATTGGTGGGGTTTAATTAGTATTTGTGTTCCACATTGCTGTCTAAAGGCAACATTGGATTTTGAGATAATGGGAGTTGCTTGTCTCTGTGTACAATGACATGTTCAGCAAATTGTTTTAAAGTTACCAGAATTAATTAGAAAGGAACTTATGAATTGCCTACTTCTACTCCTTCCATGACTGCCGTAGTGCTCGCACCTCTGAAATAATGTGCTTACTTTCTCATTTCTTTTACATACAGTAATTTTACAGTTGTCTATAGACTGCAGCTTAAGCCAAGTAATTTGTTTTCATGGAAATATTTACGTTGTAGTTGCATTGTTTAACACTGAGTGGGTTTCTCAGTTTTCTAATGTGCCTGATTGATTAATTGTATGTTAGTGGTAATTGGATAATTAACAGGCAGGAACTGAACAAACATGCTTCATTGACTGTTTGGCCATAGAAATTTAAAGAAAAGGAAAAGGAGGATATCAGAAAGACATCCTAGTCCTAAACCCTGATTTAATCAGTTTCAAAATATCTATTTAAATATACTTAGTACTTTACATATATTTTGAATTTATTAATATGTTTCATATTAATATATTAGTTATTAAGAATACATTTTTCCTCAGCACACTTAAGATTTTTTTTCAGCTCCTGATGTTTTTCACGGCTCATCTCTTCATGAAGTAGCATAATAAAGAAGACGCTTAATCATGCATTGTTTGTTATAAGCCTTGCTATTTTTATTGAACTGTTTTTCATCAGAATGATGTTATCTGCTTTCCAAACCCATACTTCTTACGTGACATATTTAAATTTCTTGGTGAAAATAGGTGCACACAATTAATTAGCAAAATTGTATTTAAGGGCATACGTTTGTCTCATTCTTGCAAGTAGCGGTCATTGTTAGCGATAATGTTTAAGAGACTATGTTCAAAGGTAACTCTTATTGTTATTTGCAATACATTTACATTTTTATTTAGCACACTCTTTTATCCAAAGTGATGTACACTGTACAGTACAGATGAAAGCAGAGTTAGCCAATGGGAGGAGCAAGGGAGGGTTGAAGGCTTTGCTCAAGGACCCCACAGTCTCAGTCACAGGATTTACACCAGCAGCCTTGTGAGTCCTAATATGCAGAGCCTCACACTGACCAGTTTTTTGCATTTCATGCTCATGATTTTCTAACAGCTCCTTGTTGTTCACACCTCAATGTAAACTCACTTTTCATATGTCATTTATTGGACAGAGCTGTCAACAAGATCCCTTAATGTTCAGTTTTCTGGAATACTGTTTTGCATCAAATTATACCTATGAAAATATATGGGTTTCAACAATGAGCTGCAATGACTAATTACAGATTATGTGAGACCCACATGACCTCATGCCCACAATTTCTCAGCAAGGTCCAGCCTCTACATTGGTAAATATGTATGGTGGGATAAAGAAGTATTGAATTATTTCAATACTTCCAGGGAATGAATTACTCATACATTCTAGTCAGTTGTGTAGTTCTGCTTGCAAACTGCTGGATTGGACCATATTAATTATTTGCCAAGTACTCCCTGTAATCTCCTTTATTGTACAGCAAATGCTGGGATAGATGTTTTTATAGTATGTCTGCATTTCAGCTTGCTACACATTCCAGCCTACTTTTTTGTGGAATTATTATTTATTTGTTTTTTTGCAAACCAATGAGATATAGAGCTCAGGTTGCTTCCTTTAACACATCTCAAATGCAGTTCAGCCCTTTAGTGTTTAGCTTCTTCAGAAATGCTTGCTTTGCATTCTTCCCAAGACATGCATCACCCATATAATCCCGCATCATATGTTATTATAATTAGGCCTATTATTATTAGCGGGTGTCGCGCCGACACTGCGTTCATATGCTCATACTCGTACTCGTCAAAATTGTCCGATACTAAGAACCGATACCACTTAACCGCAACATTACATTGAAACTCAAAGCCGCAGCATTTTTGCTGCCTTATGAGATTTTGGCATTTAGCGAGAGGTTTGTCAACCGAAAAGATAAATGCAGAGAACCATGGTATTTCCAAATTGGCAAGAATACGCGGAGTATGTCGGCAGTTTGTACATATTTTAAGATAATGGCCGACGACAGAAGTAAGGCAGACTGTAAGCTCGGTGCTACTTGTGGCAGACAGCACGTCAAGCAATTTGATCAAATATCTAAATACGCACCATAGAAAGACCGCAACAACAAACTTTAGGGCAAATTCTGGAGAAGCGAGAGAAAATTAAACTGAAGCGTTATGTCTAACATTAAATAACTAAACTACATTTACATGTTAGACATAACTAAGGCTTCAGGTTACATCACCTGGGTGTACGCTTTCTTCCCTCCTATAAAAAAAAACACGAACGCTACCAAGCGGACCAATCACAGTTCTTGCAGTCTGCGTCGCCTGGACGTATAGTCACGGTTCTCGGGAGGTGCACGTCTGGCTATGGCTACGTCGTACTTACGGCGTTTATTCGAACCAGGCCTTACAGTCACTGAGTCACACATGATAAATGTAACACATGCATATATTTAAGGCTTAAGTTAATCCTGATGTTGCCTTACATATAAAAGAATGATCATAGTCTCTTCCACGCATTGAGGCAAAACCATACATCTTATTAATTAAACACTGGTATCGGATCAGTACTTGGCTGTTACCCAAAGCCCAAGTATCGGTATCAGGACAGAAAATGTGGGATCAGTGCATCCTTAATTATTATCATCATTGTTTATTATTATTATTACTGCTGTTGTTGTTATTGAAAGGTCAGACTTTGATTTAGTGTCTACTGTTAGTTTCACCATAATACATGCTAGAATAGTTTTTTGCCTCTCCAGTAATGGGAAATACGCTTTACCGGCATTTTTCTCATCTCCTGTGTCAGACTCTTAATTCTCCATGATAAATTGTTGGATGCAGAGGAAGTCTTCTTCAGGTAACCTTGCTTATGGATTCTGGAAATTAAATATCACATGGGGGAAGGTGACAGTAAAGTGACCATACTGGACTCGGAAACGGAGGTGTCATTTTCACAGGAAAAGTAAAAATGCAATGCATGTTTGGCCAAGGTGACTGAAACATAATACAATCACAAGTACACTCACTTTTGTCGGTCTCTAATTTGATCAATTTGGATAAAAATGTCATCTCTAATCTTTGCTATAGGTTAGTAGCAACCATACATGAGTCTAATAGTGTAAGGTTCACTGCATTTAGATATATACCATGGATCCATATGTTTCCTGACATGACAAAAGAGCATTTAATACTTACATTACAGTTCCGTAAAAAATGCCAAATCCTATACAAAACAGATCAATGAATGACATCTAAATGAAGGAAAACGGAAAAAGGCGTCAAACCTTTACTAATCCATTTTCTACTGAACTGTATTGGAATATGGAGACTTGTGTTTGGGTGTGTAAATTCATGGAGGAAGCAATCTATGATATAATAGAACTACAGGAAGAGATTTGGTGTCTGTGTTTAATGCTGCAGTACAACTCCACGCTCTATCTTTGTATAATTAATGTGTTTTATTTGTCGCGTTGCAAGAATTTTAACTTGTTTGCCTTTTAATTTTCTGCTTGAATTGTAATAATTTTGTGATTTTAATTCATAGAGGAGGCTCAGTGGTTAGCACTGTAGACTCAGGCGTCCAGGGCTGCTTGGGGAGTTCACATGTTCACTCCATGTTCTTCCCCATACTCTGTTATCCCATGAAGTGTATCTTTTGTCTTGCTGGATGATTCATTATGGAAGATTTATGGATACAAATTAATAGCTGTCATCTAGTGTCAGCAAACAAACCACTGTGGATGTTGACTTACACGTTGCATTGCAAAGCGATATAGTTAAAAGCAATATTAGCACAAGCAAGAAAACCCTTAAACACTGTAGCCACATTGGTGCCTTGGAAAATAATTAGATTTTATTCTTCTTTCATGTTTCTGATTATTTCTATGGTGGAATTTGTGGCATTTTGTTTTTTTTAACCTTTTTTTTTTAAAAAAAAAAAAAACATTGAAAAGACTTTCAGTTCAATTATAAATTGAAAGCATTTTAAGTAATTGATGATTTTGCTACGTAACTTCTCCAGCCGTTCTATGAATTAATGTTAAATTTAAAGATGTGCCAACTTGTATTGAGTGACATTAATTGCTTGCCTTCATAGAAATACGTCCCCTTTCTGTCCTTCTATGTTGCTGCCGAAAGCAGACTTTAAAATAGATTATGATGGTACCAATGACAGTGTATTCAATTAATGTTGAAGTTTCTTCAGCATTAAATGATATTGCAAATTATTAAAAGAAAAGCTTTGAGTAACACTTAAATCTGTCTTCTATAATGCATTATAGATACCTTCATAATTTATTATAATGGTCAGTATAGAATTAGGGTCAGTATAAGATTTAAGGATAGCTTTATTGTTCTTGTTATTGTTGCCTGCTACTGTATGTACAAAAAAACACATGGATCCCAGATATTCCTACCCCATATTTGATGATTCTGTATGTAAATTAGCTGACTTCTCCCTAGCTGTGGCCCCTGACTCTGCAGTACTTCTGGTACTGTTCTTCTGTCTTGGTTTACAGTCATTGACATACGTCATACTTAGTTGTATTCTGAAGGATTCATAGGGAATTTCATGATGTGCTGAGACTTTGCGTGTAACATCAAATGGTACGGACGCATTCAAGAGGGAGATGTTACTCAAGACATAAAATACATCTATATTGTGGCCAACATCTATTCGTATGTATTGGTAAGGTACAATGGAGTATGCACTGTGTTGTCATGCAGTCTGTCGTTGATGTTGTCCAATGGTGTAGATTTGGGTATGGACAGTAAGGGCATATCCCTGCCAATATTGTGGAAAGATTGTGTGTCTTTAGGAGTAATTCGGTTCCTACTGATGTTGAAACCATACCTACACCCATGCTGTTGTCCTTTTTTGAGTAGCTAGATGACTCTTAGATGTTCTGCCCTGATCTCAATCTCAACTGATGCACCAAATAGATGGAATCAGTGTTGGCCCGTCACTTCTGTCATCATACTGGTATGCTTAACATGAGTCAGAATTAATACCATATAAAGGGAGGACAATTCTACATCTGCCTGATGGATAGGTTGACAAATACGGCACGACATCCTTATCCACCATCTTATCAGAGTGTCACTACAATTCGTTACTCCTAGTGATCAGCTCTTCCTTTTTTCAGGCCTCAAAGCTCCTTTCTCCTGCCAGTGTTTTAAGAGAAATGCATAACTTTTGCTTAACTTCTTTCTAAAGGCTAAGAACTCAAGCTTCACAGAAATGTAATTGTCCATGTTCTATTCCGTGGACCAAATGCCATATGTTGTTAGTTTAAATTTGAGAAGTCTATCTCTAATCCCCTATTAGTCGCATTAATGTCAAGGGCAAATTACTTCCAAATGTCAGGATCTTTTTTGTTCTCTGTTTTTGAACAACACTTTCAACCATAGTGAAATAGTTTCAGTATTAATTGGAATGGGAGTATTTTCATGTCTTTTTTATAATTTCCTGAAGTAATGTGCAAATTCTGAGTTCATGTTAAGCTTGATAATACTTTTTGGGAACTAGTTCCCATTTTACTCCTGTACATGAATAACAATTATCAAACAAGTACTGAATATGAATATTCTCTGGACATCAGTTTATTTTTTTTTGTTTTCAATAAATATGTACACTGCCTGGCCAAAAAAAGTCACCAGTTGGATTTAACTAAACGAATAGATAAAAGCCTCCTGTTGGATAAGTACTGCAGTGAATAATATGTTTCAGCTGGTAACAAGTAATTTAACCTAACTGATGTAGTGAGTAGCTTCTCCTCTCTTAAACACCCATGTTGGAAGACATATCCTATGGTCGTGCAGATGTTACGCTGTACCGGAAGGGTCAAATTATTGGCCTACATCAAGCTAAGAAATATACATCTAGCAAACGAAATTGCTGAAACTACTAAAACTGGGTTAAGAACTGTCAAACACATTATTAAAACCTTGAAGGATAGTGGTGAATCACCATCTTCCAGGAAGAAACGTGGTTGAAAAAAAAGTCTTGAATGACCGTGATCAGAGATCACTTAAATGGCTGGTGAAATCGTGAAATCCACATGCACAAGGCGAAGAGAACTCAAGGTATTGGGACTAAACAGCAGTGTAGCCTTAAGAAAACCACTTATCAGTGTGGCTAATCAGAAAAAAAGGCTTCTATTCGCAAAGGAGCATAAACATTGGACTCTGGAGTAATGGAAAAAGGTCATGTGGTATGATGAGTCCATATTTACCCTGTTCCAGAGTGATGGGTGCATCAGTGTACCGTACAAGCCTGTGGCGGCAGAGTTATGATCTGGGGTTGCTTCAGTTGGTCAGGTCTAGGTTCAGCAACGTTATGTGCCCAAAGAATGAGGGTAAACTGACTTCCTGAATATACTGAATGACCAGGTTCTTCCATCCCTGGATTTTTTTCCCTGATGGCATGGGCATATTCCAAGATGATTCATTGGGCTCAAACTGTGAAAGAGTGGTTCAGGGAGCATGGGACATCATTTTCACACATGGATTGGCCTCCAGAGAGTCCAGACTTTAACCCCAACGAAAATGTTTGGGATGTGCTGGAGAAGACTTCATACAGCTTTCCAACCCTCTCATTATCACTGCAACATCTTGGCCAAAAACTAATGCAACTTTGGACGACAATAAATTTTGTGACATTGCATAAACAATACCACGGCAAATGCACATCGTAATCAGAGCTAAAGGTGGTCCACTGGAATAAGAGTGTACTTTTTTTTTTGGCCAGACAGTGCGTTTTTTCAATTTATTACCGCTACCCTATTTCCTGTTGTACTCTTTTAAATCCACCTTTGTTCTGACTAATCTTTGCATCAATGCTCACAGTCTTTGTTCTGTTGCCTAGGTTACAACTCCTGGTGGAAAGTAGATGTCAGAGAACCCCAAAAATAAAATGCATTTGCTGATGAGAGAGATATTTCTGGAGATGTCAGAGGTTAACAGTATGAAAGTCTCCAATAGGGCTTGGGTCATTTGTGCAGCATCTCCTGGAAACATAAAATAAAAGAAGAAGAGAACAAAAGAGGACATCAGTCTAATGCCAGAGAGGATGCAGCCAGCACAACTGTTACAGTTTGTTTAATGTTTTATAATTACATAAATGTAATGTTGGGGAAAAATATATTGCTATGCCTGACCCTTTCAGTATGTTTAATTTAGAAAAATCTCCAATTAGAGAGGGTCAGGAAGTGAGAGAGCTGTCATCATACGGTAGGGGAGCTGCTGATTCCTACAGCACCCATTTAGTGACCATATCGTTGTGCAGCTTGCAATTATTCAAAAAGTGCTGCCCACCCAAAACCAGAGAGCAGGGTCTTTAAGTATCCACGGTAGTACTCCTGTAGGTATGTATATGAACACATTTTTCCAGCACACCAGGAATTCACACCCTGTATGCTCGAAGCTCTTTTGGGAGCAATTATAACTGCATGTCCCTTTTGTTAAGCTGTTTTGCAGCTCTGTTTCATTTTGTCTTGATAAATTTGCTCATACTGTGTGGAGTTACTTGAGGATCACTTAAGAACGACTATTCTCACACCTTTCCACAGATTCCCTAAAGGGTTCAAACCCCTATTTGATTGGGAAACTTGAGTATTTTCTTACTTAGCATTATGCAAGGATGTACAGTATGTATAAAAGGAGTCATGGGCAAAAATTTAATAGTTCAGCTGCCTATTTAATAATTCACATTCAAAAGGCAGTAGTGTTTTGCTGTCTGTGGACTGGTCCTTGAGAGCCTGAGAAGCCTATTTACTCCTTAAGTCATCGCAGAAGTCACAGGTATTTCCTCCCAAGGTACTGTAGTCACACTGATATTAAGACGGTTGGTTTCAGTAAATTCACAGTATCTGCAGGCCTTATAACATTGTTATAACATAAATTATTGAACAATGTTTGTAATAATCTCAGCAATTCTCTTTTATCCAAATAGTGACATGCATTGTGATAAAACAGAATACAAAAATCATATCTGTGTGCTGTATATTTCAGCTGATATATATATGAGAGAGAGTGGGATATGTGTGTTTTTTTTCTTCAATGAAAGAACATCATCTTTTGAGTTTCAGGTGACACTTGCTCATATCTTACACGTCGCCATGGCCTCATTTTTTATTGCAGATTAATGGGTAATGTTTCATCCTTTGTCGTATTTTAATCTTCCCAGAAGTATTGCTCACCAGCTCATTTTCTCCCTGTTACAGCACTATAAATTACAACTTCCTACTGCAGATGAAAGAAAGTGATCAGATTGTAACTCCTGCGCAGATTAAAATGTGACAAAGCTGCACGTGGAAACATTGATCATCCTTAGAAAAGTGGAACAGGGGTAGGGGTGAAATCTGCTTAAAACATGTAAAGGAATGATGTTGCAAAACTTTACCTTTTATAACTTTGAAATTAAATAACAAGGAACACTAATTAGCTTTGATCAAGAGTATTTCTGCAATTCTTGTCCAAACTGAAAACTTGTATATAAAAAACATGAAATATCAGTAATAATATAATAATATTACTAATAATAATACTAATAATATTCTGACCTTACTGTAGCATCAGCATACAGTGCTCACAGAAAGTCTTGTGAAGTTTGCTTAATTCAGAGAGCTTAATTAAAAGAGAGCTTTTCTGAGTTAGAACATTCATTGACAAGCAGTCTCATTGGGTGTTTTTAATTAGTAACACCTTTGCAGTAACTTCTGTTTAGTATCCGGTTGGGCAATAACTACAGTTGCAATAGCAAAATGACAAGAACAGAACAAAATGAGTCAGTCAAAAAATATGACACTTGATAAAAAGAAAATTTCTGTGCATACTGTAAGATACGTGCAGCTGTATTAAAAATTGCTTGCCAATGTGTTTTTGTTATGAAGCCAATAAGCTTGTTTTTTTTTTTACAGAATTAAGCGAGTGTTCCTTCCTGTGAGCACTGTAAATGAGTTAAAGGAAAAGGTGCAAACACATCGCAATGAACTTGAATGTGTCGAAAAAAAATGGTAAAAAAGTTATTTTGCAGTTATTGTAAAACCATGAGCAGAAATTCATATAGCTGAGCCTCATTAATTTCCCCTCGCTGTGTCTGTGGTAAACTGAGCAGTGAAATCCTTGGCATGGAGGCACAGATTCCAAGCTTGGCAGGCCACCAGACCTGTGAAGCACTTGCTAAGCCCTGGCATTTGCTGTACATGACAGGGCACCAGTAAGGGTTGACATTATACAAACATTTCGTTAATCGACGCCTTTGGCACAAAAAAGGTGCCTTGTTTATTTAATTTCTTCTTCTATGATTATTATTATTATTAATGTAGCTGATAAATTGACAGCTGAGAACTCAGGGATGCTCTGATCATTTTCTGCTTGTAGCAAAATGTTTTCACATATTAAAATCGGACTGAAAACAATTAAATATTAACAAAATCAAAACCAACACCAATAATAATAATAATAATAATTATAATAATAATCATTATTATTATTATTATTATTATTAGTAGTAGTAGTAGTAGTAGTAGTAGTAGGGGTGGTTAATTAGTAAAGGTATTTCAGGAATTACATTTTGTATTTATGTACAGAGAGATTAAGGTGTGATGTTAGATGTGGATATTGAAAGACTAATTATACAATTATTTCCAGTGACTTGTGTTATTACACATAAGTGACTGGAAATAATTATTTTTAGAGTGCAATTTTAAAACAGATTTCATTGTTGTACATGGACCAGTGGACAGGATTATAGATTATTACTATGAAGATTTTTGTGAATTATGCTTGGCATCCCAGAATAAGAAACTTTCCTTTTGATGGAAAAAAAAATGTAACAGAATGTATTTAATTCATGGCAGCATGTGTAACAAATACATGTGAAGTCTGGTTTTAGGCAGTAGTTTTACTTGTTTACCCACAGTTAATTGCACAAAGTATTTTATGATAAGCTTATCATTAGAATTAGAAAGCAGCTTGCTTTGCCATTCTGCTGTATGCCTTTTGATTACAAATGGGTATACGACCTAAAAACAGTGAAAATAAAATAATCAGGTTGAAACAGTCAACAGGCACAGGCATAAAAACGACAAGAAACAGTGCAATATAAACTTTATGTAATTTGGTCCTTGGAGAATTTCAGAACCTCTTGGTGGAGCTTTTTCGCCTTGCGTTTAAAAGATACCAGTATAATACCAGTGTAAAATAATTTACATTATTATTTAAAGAAATTTACTGAGATTGGTTGATGCCCCATTCTGGGTTGTTCCATGTCTTGCATCTGTAGTCTTCGGATCCCCCGCAACCCTGAATAAGACAAACAGTTACACAAAATGAATGGATGGATGGATGGATGGACGGACGGATGGACGGATGGATGGATGGATGGATGGATGGATGGATAAAACTTAGCTGGCATGCTAACTCTGTGGGTAGCTCGATGGCCTTGTACATCTAGGGTTTTAGGTTTGATTTTGGTTCTGATGTATTTAATGCTGTCATGCCCTCCCCATGGCACAAATCTTTTTGGATGATCTTTTCCCCAGCGTAATCATATACCCAATTGCAGATTGGTACCCCACTTTCTGAAGGATTTAAGGAGAAAGAGGTAAAAGCCAAACTTCTTTACTATAGTTTCATCAAAGTTCCACACAGCAAAATTGTATCCCAATACAAGATTCTAAAAAGCTACCAAAATCATTAAAATACCAGTGTCTCCATACACACTTCTGGAACTCCAAACACTTGGTCAGACCACATGACTGAGCAACAAGTTGAGAGCCATGTGTGTTTAATGGTGTTTTCACATATAGTTCTTTTTAATCTAACCAAACTCAGTCCTCTTGTTTTTAGAAGCTAACAGATATAGTCATCTGCCCAGATTTCAAGAAGGCAAAATACCTCACTGCTAGACCTTGGTTCTCCTTCTCCACCTAGCTGCTGCTACTGGTTTGCCTGCTCTGCAGCCTCCCAAAATGAAAGGCACGTCTGGCTACGGCAGCCGTTTAGCTCAAACTCGTGGAGTGCACCTGGAAGTTGGGTCATATTGAAGTTGGATCACGTTCACACCACAAACAAACTGCTCATTTGGGACCAGACTGAGACCACCTCCACTTAAGGGTCTCTGTACAGTTGTTTTGATTCGCACCCGAGTGCGATTACTGTGTTCACACCTGCCCAAACAAATCACATCAAACCGGAAATCAAACCAAAGTCTGTTTTAATCGGACTAAGTTCTAGTTTGAAAACGGCCTTAAAGTTGACCAATAAATGGACCAAAAGAAAAGGGGTTCTGTTCATTTCATGTGAGTTTAAAAGAGGACTGTTCACTTTCTGGTCCACTGCAGCTCTGATGGCATCCCAGTCCTCTTTGTGTTCACTCCATAATTTCTCTGGAGCTTTCAGACCTTATCAGCAGCCATGGTTCCATCTGTTTGTTTTTTTGAGTGCCCCTGCATGTGACCTGTCTACAGCAAGCCTCGAGGGCTAAATACAAAAGGCGAACCTGGAGGGCTTTGTGTTCACATTGCACAGGTTAAGCCAACTGCAGCGTGGACTTGAAGCAAACTTGAAACCCACCTGCCATGGTGGTCTAAGTTTGGTTCATTTCAGAAGGGTCTGAGTTTGTTGGAGTGTTCAAATTTATGCAAGTAATCCTGGGTAATTGCTGGCTAAGTAGGAAACCCATCTAGTTACAGGTGTAAGCCCTAATTAGGTACTCAACTAGTAAGCAGGTGAATCAGAGTGGGAAAATTTGAAGCTGCTTCCTTGCTTCCTCTGGTGGTCAGGTCAGGAAATGATATCCTCATGTTTGTGTGTTTCGCCTGGGTCTTGCGGTTTCTACCCATCTTCCAGACATTTCCTTCATGTAGATTGGAATGGCTGAGGTGCCCTTAGTGTCTTATAATGGTCTGTGGCCCGTGCTCCCTGGGGTATGCTCCAGGCTAGCTGTGACCTAGTATGGAACGAGTGGTTATGGAATCTTATTAAAAGGTGGTCAAACCATGAAGCCTCAAGTGTCTCATTCCCAATCCTTGCTCTCTGTGACAAATCCCACTGGTCCTTATTAATAACTACAATTCGCAATTCAGGGCCAGTGTTTAATATCCAGGAGTGATGTTCGCACATCTGCACTCATTGGGGCTTGTTTGCCCATAAGGATAAGTTTCTCTTACTCACCACAGAGGAAGATGAGCTTGTGAAGAGTGAGTCGGATCCACCTGGGGGAAAAATATCAAGAAGTAAAGCCAGCCTAGCCTGGGTACCTCTGAGTGGTCCAAGCTCAAGTTACAACCTGTCCCTTCCTAGTATATTTGCAGCCTTCCCAATGAATCAGCAGTTCACACTGGAAATGATACCATAGACCAGTGGTTCTTAAAGTCGCTCCTCGGGCCTCTACTGCCCTGCTTGTTTTCCTGCTATCCCTGCCCCACACACAAATCCCAGCTGTCTTTCAGTTTCTGATTGACTGAACACACCTGATCCAGGTAATCAGCAGTGTGTAGGGCAGGGATAGCTGGAAAACAAGCAGGGCAGTGGGGTCTGAGTACCGAGTTTGAGAACCACTGCCATAGACAATGATGGCCCCTTGGAGTCTGTCTTAAACATTTCCATTTGGATAAGGGTGTGACTTGTCTTTTGGTCTTTTAATTTTTAATAAAGCAGATGTTTTATGACAGAGAGAGGAACAGCACATACAAAATAAATTTGTAATGTTTATGCCAGTAAAATAGACTTTTTCAGCTATTTAATGTGTTTCTTATTTATTATCATACCTGGCTGACACATCCTGATGCTTATGGGATACCTGTTGCCAGTCTCCAAACAGACACACTCACATTTTCGTTACTTCTATTTCTGTGGTGCAGCAGCTGTTCACTGGTGACTGAACACTCCTCAGCTTCCCTCTCCCTTAGAAATGTGTATCTTTATACATTCCCTGGGGTGAAACCACAGAATATATTCGACATTTTCACTGAAAAAACTTTTCTTCCTTTTTCCTCTCTGCATGGCGAAGATATTTTCTGAAAATGTGTTATTGTGACAAAATATATTGCAATATGAAAGCCTACAGCTATGTTGTCAGGACAGTTGTTGGGTTTATCTTTTAATGTTCCATGGGGGGCATTTTGAGGGGGTGTTCCTACACTGCTAGTCACCTGATCAGCAATCGAACAAACAAACAGTGAATGATAAAGCATGATGATGCCGATAGAGAAAGACATTGATGTGGATCACCTATTGTTTCCTCCATCCTTCAATTCACCTGTGATCAGTGATCACAAAATTTATTCACAAAATATATTTAAAAATGAATTAAAATAACTCTAGTTTTTTAATTGACCGTTTCATTCTTTATATTAACAGGCAGGGGGCAGGGCTGGTTGTAGTCGCAGTACTCCCAGGAGGGAGAGTCTGATCACGGGGATTCGATGTGTTGATTCATTTGACCTGTCACTCATTCAGTTTTGTAAATATTGTTTTGTTTCCTGTGTTTGTTCTGAGAGATCTGGACCACAATGATCCAATCTCTGAGACCTATACTGTAACTGCTGTTGGCTTGATTCTTTTACGCGTTTCTTTATTCTTCACCAAACCACCATTTTGGTTTTGCACTGTATGGCTCCATCTCTGTTTGTGACAGTCTTGATCACTGCAAAGTGTGTATTTCGCATGTTGTTGTTTGCCATTGTGACCACTTTCACCATATCTACAATTAAAGCATGGGTATTTAAACTGTAGTAACCAAAGAAGTCTCTATAAGTGAATGTCAAATTTTATGCTTTACTAAGGCAGTGCTGGCTTAATGGTTAGGGAAGTGTGCTTGTGATTGAAAGGTTGCTGGTTCAAATCCCTGACCAGCAAGGCACCCCTGAGATACTCTGAGCATGGTTCTGCTCTCCAGGAACTAAATAATAATAGCTGCCCACTGCTATGTCAGAAATGGGTTAAATCCAGAGTACACATTTCATTGTTGTATGCTGTGATGTGTCAACAATGACCACTAATCGCATCACTTGAAAATAACGCAGTCATATATAAAATCATATTTTACTGATGTCTATTATTCATTAAAATGTACAGTAGTATGTATTCAGAATCAATCATGAATTAGTGAACAGTATAGCTCAGTACATCCTAAAAATGCTTGAAGGCAATAGACAGTTTACAACAACAGACTGTGCCTCGCACAGATTTGTGTGCTGGAAATAATGTGATATTGGTCACTGGCTCCTACAGTGACAGCATTGGAAACAGCAACATGTTGAAGAATGTGGAACTGACAGGGAGCCGGCAGAGGGCACATCTGTTTGCTTGTCGCTGTCCTTCAAAGGACGTGAAACGTAGTGGAATGTTCTCTGACATCCAGTAAACCTTACATTAAGAAGACACATTCTGAGGAAAGCATTTGTGTGTGTTGCTTGACATGTGGTTAGTGACTGGAAGCTTGTTTGCCTTTCTTTTACATATTTATAATCTTTTGTCATTTGTCCTTCTGTTTGTCCCACATTTTGTCAAAGAACATATGTCTTGGAAGCTAACATGGTAATGAAGGTCATGAAGTTACTGTCTTGTACTTTGAGTTCCACTGCCATTATTATGGCATTTGTGTTTTTTTAGTAGTTCATCTTAAATGCCTGCTTTTCTGTGGCTTTAAGGTAAACGTTAAATGCCTTTTCTATTCACCTGAATGACCTCCAGTTCTGCTGCTGCACTGTAGTAAGTGTTTGCTCAGCATTTGTGAAGTTAAAGCGAAACCAAAAGGTTATATGCCAACAAGTTAAAAAAAAATATATATATATATATATATATATTCACACACAAACACACACAGTGACAAAAACAGTTAAGCACTCAGACGGAATGGTGGAAATGAAATGAATCTGCCTGTGGTGAAAGGTCCTGTGACTATCGGAATGATTATAATATCAGATCAAACGGACAACAATTGCAGCTGTATTCTTCTGCCTTGTCTGAAAAAGATGGCATACATGATCATTTTGACTTGTGGTATGAGAGCACAAGCCCAGCAACATCCTGGACGCCAATTTGCAAAGTGATTTTAATTTCTCATACTTTGCATTTATAATCAATATCATAAATCATCATCTCACCATCATACAGCCGTATATACCTGTTTTAACAAGTCAAACTGTAGAATGTGGCTGAGAAAGTTACTGGTCTTAAAACCTGACTCTGTCCCATTACGCTTGAAATGGGGCTAAGGGGCCCTTACTTTCTCTGTCAAATAAGGCTGTGAGTCATTCTCTGCATAAAATAAGTGCACTTCAGCAGCACTTTACCAGCACTCCACACAATACCCTCAATAAAAATCACCAGAGGACGTCTAGCAGAAATTAACTCCTTCTTATGCCAGTGGGGCACACACCATTTAATAGGGACAGTCTGTAAATCACAGCCCAAATGGAGAACATTAAAGCTTTATTTTCACACAAAGGAAAACTAGGACCTCTATGTAAAATGTTTATCATACGTCGATTATACAAGAAGAGGATACAAAACATGCTTCCATCTGTCTGCCATCCATAACTGCGTATCCTATAGAGGATACTTGTTTTTCCATTTTTATTAAACTTTATTTTGCCCTCTATTGTAAAATTATTCACTACTGTATGTGTGTCGCATGTGTATGTGTTTATATAGTGTGTGTGTGTGTATACACACACCCACACACAAATATAAATAGTGTTTTTTTATTATGTTTTATACTTCTAAATTAAGAAAATCCATCTTATTAAATGACATAGAGAAAGTCGTCCATGCGTGCATTACTCTCAGAAGAGATTACTCCAGTGCCGTACTGTCAGGATGTCAGACGTGCGGTAAAACCCTCTCAAGCTAAAACTGAAAGTCTTGCAAAGCCCATGAGTCTGAGTGGTTCTGCTGGACCTGTCCCTGACTCGGGCCGGTTGTTTTGGCAGCCACTCTGCGAGTCACGGTGGCATTCGGAGCTGTTATCAGCTCCGCATCAGCGCCCACGGTCACGTCAGTGGCGTTTAGCGTCAGTCTAATCAGCCTCAGCTGCACACGCTTTAGCTGACTGTGCAGAAACATTTGCACAGAATGAAACCCAGAAGGTCAGTTGCAGACTCACTAGCAGCCAGCTAATGAGAGCTTCCGTTTCTCTGTTTACAGTGGGTAAGTCCCTCGTAAGACAGTTTATATGTGTGTGTTTGTGTACAGGCTTATACTGCTATGAATAAATCCATCTTTTAAAACTTATCTGGTCAGGCTTGCAGGGGTCTGGGAGCCAATCCCAGACAGGACAGGGCAGAAGGCTGGAGACTCCCTGAATGGGAGGATAGTCCACTGCAGGGTACTAATCATTAAAATGCTATAAACCTTATGTTTAATATTGCAGTTATTTGTTCAAGCAGTTGTTTCGAGTTTTTCCATTGCTTCCATCTCTTACCATGATCTAGCATGAATCTGAGCATTCGATAAACCATTCTTGTTGACAGAGAGTGTCTGCAGTGACGCATCACCTGGCTCATGAAGACACCACATCAAGGTTATCTCCAAGGCTTCATTTGGAAACTGTCATGATGCTAGAGATAATTTGCCATCATGTGGCCTCTCTGACACATTGACTAAACATCCAGTTTATCACAATCAGCATAGAGACCTCTGACACTTGGGGTTGCTGGGGGTGGTATCTGGCCTGCTTTCTGCCTCCATTTCCCAGCTGTAATTCAGCAAGCTAGGACACGTACCAGCTACACCCCTTCTCATTATCTTCTTTGAAATCCCTCCCTACTGTATCACTCCCCCACTCCCACAACCCTAATTTAATCACGGAATGCAGCAAATGAAAGTAAAATTTATGTCATATGGAATTGAATTAGCTAAGTAAAGCCTAACTTTGCATACAGGAAATAGACTCTGGGTGTATTCCAGTGTCACATTACTCCTCTACTATAGCCAGTGCAGCTTTCCTTCTGTTTCTTTTCTTGCACTGCACCAGGTTGTGACGTTTCTGTTATTTTCAGCATAGTTAAAAAAAATGCAGACTGTGAACGTTTTCATGTGACCAAGTACAAAGATATATTTGAATGATTCTAGCAAGGAGTGAGGTATTGCTAGCCACGGAATTCACCAGCCATAAAATAGGAATGAAAAGACTAATTGATCTTTAAAGCTCAAAATCCACTTGCACGCTACTCAGATCTATCTTTCAACCGCTTATCCTGGTCAGGGGGTCACTGTTGCCATATCCAGGTATACAAAATGCACAGTGATTTACTCATTGTAGAATTAAAAGGTTGTGTTCTTGACACTTCATTTTTGTTACATACTATACTAACTGTTACTTACCAAAGCTGTATTCCTTAGTTCTACCGCAAATATATATTGTAACAAGCTTGTGGGTCATGTCTGTTTGAATGAAAGAATCTCACAGTTTCCTTCGGAAGTCCTGCAAGCACTCTCACTCTGTTAACAGTGGCGTAGACAGAGCGAGACAACTATTTACATAACGCGCACACTCGGGGTGACACATTAATAAAACACATGCATTTTACCGTGGGTCGATGCACAGTATGACACTTACTATTTACAAGATAAAATATGCAGGAGGTGCACATTAACAACAGAATAACACACACTATTGGCACCATGCAAGTCATACCGGTAACCTGCATAATTAATGTACTGACCAGCCCCACAGAGTCACAATATTTGTCTTGCAATGAGGAGCATGTGCTGGTTGGACCGGTAATAAGATTGTAATGGAAATAAAAGGAGTGACACTTTTGTGTATGTTGGACCTTAATATGCTGTGTATATAACAGCTCTCTTGATTTTTAGCATTTGCTGGGAGAGAAGCTGAAATAATATACCAGCTTTGTTTTCCCACAGTGTTGCAGGGGTGCAATGGTTACCATTGTTGCCTTATACCTTTGGGACCAGGGTTCGAGTCTCTACGTGTGCAGGGTTTGCTTGTTCTCCTCCGGAGTTGCCAAATCGTCCATAAGTATGAATCGTGTGTGTGAGCCATCTTAGGTTTTTCTCTGCCTTGTAGCCGTAGCTGCTAGGTTTGGCTCCGGACCCCAGCAACCCTGCATAGGACAAGCGAAAATACAGGATGGATGAGGGAGGTTAGGGGTGGGACCTAGTGCCATCCTGAACTGTAATTTAACCCTTTTGAGTCTGATGCAACAAGTAAACAGTGCTTTGTTTATGCATTGTATTATATTCATTGGAATAACAAATTACCTTAAATGGTTTATGAAATGCATCCAGTGCCTGGGTGGGGGGAGTACGCATGCGAGCATCTGGTGGTCAGGTCACTACCCCTGGGGCCTTGCTGGGCAAAAGCCCGAAAGAGTTACATGAGGCTGTCCTGTGGACCCACCACCTGCAAGAGGGCCGTGGGGGTCTGGTGCTATGTGGATTGGGCAGCAGTCAGTAGGAAAGGAGCCTGAGCCAGTGTAGAGAGATACTGTCTAGATAGTTGGGTTCACGTCAATGTTGGTCTTAGGCTCTGGAATCAAGGTCCTGTAAAGGGGCTAGACTGGATTTGGCCTTGGTTGGAAGCACAGGGCAGGTGTGGATCTGCTTATTAGCCCCTCCAGTTTGACACCAGTACATTGGAGTTTGCCCCAGTGAACAAGATGGTCGCCTCCCTTCAATTTGGCGGACAGTGTTCTGTGATTATGCACAGAGCACCACTCCTCTTGGAAACTTTGAGTGGGGTGCTAGAAGGCTCCTCCTATGAGGACTCCATTGGTCTACTGGGGGACTTTAATTCTCATGTGGGTAATGACAGTGAAACCTAGAGGGGTCTGATTGCATGGAACACCTTGACCAATGTATGCCTGAGAATTATTTTGTTATTCTACTTTTATGCTAGCCACAGTTTGTCCATAACAAGCACCATGTTTAACGATAAGGGTTTTCATAAGTGCACCTGGCACTGGGGTACCATATAGATCAATGATTGATTTGTAGTTCTATCATCAGAAACGCGACTGTATGTTTTGGACACCTGGGTGAATAGAGGAGCTGAGCTTTGAACTCTTTGTTATCTGGTGGTGGGTTAGATTAGATGGCAGGGGAAAATGCCAAACCAATCTATTAGGTCCAACATACAGTATAGTCAGGGTTTGCTGGGAGCATCTGGCAGAGGCCCCTGTCCAGTAGATGTTCAACTCCTACCTCTAGCAGAACTTCTCTTGCATTCCAAGAGAGGCTAGAGACATTGATCCTGAGTGGGCCATATTCCGTGTCTGCATTGTTGAGGCGGCTATGTACTGTAGAGCTGTGGCCGTAAGTTTGTTGATGCCTGTTGCAGTGGCAACTCCCAAACCCAGTGGTGGACATTAGCCATAAAGGGAATCCTCGGTCTGCAGAAGAAGGCCTTCTGAGCTTCATTCGCTTTTGGGACCCTGGAGCTAGCTGACAGGTATTGGCAGGCTGAGCGGAGTGCGGCATTGGCAGTTGCGGAAGCAAAAGGCCATGGAAAATGACTTTCGGTCACCTCTAAGAAATTCTGGCAAAGTGTCAGGTGACGTGGGAGGGGAAGGCAGGGTTTGCCAATTATGTTTACAGCAGAGATGGAGTCCTGTTGACCTGGGGATATAACTGGACGATGGAAGGAGCACTTCGAGAACCTCCTGAATCCCACTGATATGACTTCATTGGACAAAAGAGTCGGAGGACTCGCCCATCACTAGGGCTGAGGTCACTTAGGTGGCTAAAAAACTCCTCAGTGCTAAGGCTCCAAGAATGGATGAGATTGTCCCTGAGTTCTTGAAGGCTCTGCATATTGTTAGGTCTTAGCTGAGATGCCTCTTCAGCATTGCATGGAGATCAGGAACAGTGCTTCTGGATTGGCAGATGAGGGGGTGGTCCCAGTCTTTAAGAATGGGGACTGGAGGGTATGTTCCACCTTCAGAGGGATTCTACTCTTCTCCCTTTGTCCCGTTACCCACTATTGACTGCATACATTTGTCCCTTTGTCCCCATACATAACTCTTCTCCCTTTATCTCCATACCCACGCTTCCCTGCAGAACTCTCATCCAGTGTGCCTCTAGCATTCTCGCTGATCACAGTTGTTGCAGTTCTGTATTATAAAAGTGTATAAAAAGCATGATTTTCTTTGCTCTGTTGTCCCTTTATACATGATATTTTTTCATTGCTCTATCATCTCTTGAGAATTAGCCTAAAACATCAGAATCCCTTTCAGTCGAATGAGAGGGAGAGGATACAGTACTGTACAGTGATGTAAATAATGTACAATGTACTTTATTGTTACTGTATTTAATGTTGGTAATGTCATACTATACATAATTTATCAATTCAATTTTACCATATGTATGTACTGAAAAATCACATTATATATGGTTTGCTATTATCTGTGGTTTCAGCCATCCGCACTAAGATTTGGGATGTATCACCCACAGGTACAGGGGGACTACTGTATATTCCTCTTGAAATTGATCAAGGAGATATAAATGTTGAAAAACATGAAGTGAACTTCATGCAGGGTTGTTCATCGTGTTTGTCATTTATTAAAAATAGAATTGCATTTTGCGAGTAGCTTTTAATAATCAGTAGTAAAACAGTTATATGTTGATTGTCCATAACAAGCACCATGTTTATTTTCTGTAAGGCAAAATATGTTGGGCAGGTAGGTGGGCAGTGGTGGCCTAATGGCTAGGGCAGCACACTTGTAATTGAAAGATTGCTGGTTCAAATCCTCAACCAGCAAGGCACCACTGAGGTACCCTGAGTAAGGTACCACCCCCAAGCACTGCTCGCCGGGCACTGAATTAGCTGCTGTTATGTCACAATGTCACATATGGGTTAAATGCAGAGGACACATTTCATTGTTGTGCACTGTGTGCTGTGGTGTGTCAACAATGATTACTGATCACCAAATTCTAAATAAGGTTGTTCCTTGTCACCTTTTTCTTTGTTTTCAGTCCAGCAGGGACAAGTGGTCGTTTTGATATGGATAAAATCATGTTGGTACGAGAAGAAAATCATAGGAGAATTGTTGATTTACCTTAGCTGCAGACAATTTATAAGCTCTATTAACGACAACAACAGCAAATAATAATAATAATAATAAATAATAATAATAATACATTGGTTAATATCTTAAGAGAGCCCTTTCCCAAAGGGGAAAAAAAAAATGTGAAAGTTGTGATGAACCTAATTATTAATCGGATCACAGACAGTCATAACAACAGTTTGATGTTGATAATGACACCATATGCAACTTGAAAATGTGACACGTTGTTGTAACAGATTCTGTTCAGTGTCAGTTATTCCCAGGTGGTGAAAACATTTAAGAGTTAACACCTTCCCCTCTCGACTTTTTGAATTAACAATTTCAGAATGTAGAATTCACCAATTTCTCTCAGGTTATGGGTAGGGAGGGGAGTCTAAAAACTGATTAAATCAAAATGCAGTCATGTGCTGCATAACGACATTTCAGTAAACAACTGACTGCGTATACGATGGTGGTCCAATAAGATTTCAGTATAATGGAGCTAAAAAATTCCTGTTCCCTAGTGATGTCATAGCTGTAACATCATAGTGCACATTTATGTACAGTTCTTAATAAACCACTATGTTACTGGTTTTATGTATTTACTATACTGTATTTTTTATCGTTATTTTAGAGTGTACTCTTTCTACATGCATATGTACATATCGTTATTTTAGAGTGTACATTTCTACATACATGTATATACATATAGTTTACTGTAGCCTAGGTGTGTAGTAGGTTATACCGTCTAGGTTTGTAAGTACAGTATACTCTGATGTTTGCACAACCACGAAATTGCCTAGCAACGCAATCCTCAGAATGTATCCCTGTCGTTAAGCAGCGCTTGACTGTATGTGTGTCCATGATGTATGTAAATATTATTATTATAATACTGGGTTTTTAGGATGTTTGGTCTCATGTTAGAGGCACTAATGATGAAATGACTGGCACTGAATATGCACAGTGCTTTCCCTCTCCTTGCATTACCCCTTGATTTTCGCTGTATTTTTGCATTTGGCTCTTGGCCAGTAGATTATAGTGAGTGTGTCTGTGCTGTTCACCAGGGAAGCCTGATCGCCCTGCTGCTGCTGATCCTGCTCTTCGCCATGGTCCTGTACGCACGGCGGCACTGGTGTAAACGCCGCCATGTGCCCCAGAAGAGAGGGAGCACCGAGGCAACCCACGAGATCCACTACATCCCGTCTGTGCTGTTGGGGCCTCAGGGTCGTGACGGCTTCCATAACAGCCGCCTGCAGCCGCCCGATCCCGTCATCAGCATGCCCATTCGGGAGACGCCCATCCTGGATGATTATGACTGCGAGGAGGACGAGCGTCTGGGCCAACACATCGACCGGCTGCACAACCAGCTGTGTAGCCAGGCTGCTGACTACAAGGGGGAGGAAATTTACAGCACCAAAGTGACCCATACCATGGAGAGAATGTACAAGACAGAAGACAGCCATAAACTTGGACCTGATCAAAGAGGTGAGTTCCCACTTAATTCAGCATAGTGTCTTTTAGCAGCTTAACACAGCAGGCATAGATAGATAGATAGATAGATAGATAGAAGATAGATAGATAGATAGACCAGCAGAGATCAATCTATCTATATAGAAATTGATATACTTTGCTTATAGTCATACATTTGTTTTCAACATACTCTGCCTCCAACAATGATTCACCCCTTTGGGCTCATCCATCCAGTTCTAAATATATCTCATTTGCAGTTTCATTTAAACATTCCAGGCTCCAGTATACAGATTTTTCTTTTCCCACTTCAATAAAGCGTCTTCTGTATGCTTTGGGTCACTGTCCATCTGGAAGATGAATCTCGGAACTCCCAGGCTTCTTGCAGACTGCAGCATATGTTCCTGTAAGATTTCTCTGTACCCAGCACCGTCCATTTTGCTGCCTCTTTTCATAAGCTTTCAGTACCTGAGACAGAGAAGGGTCCCCGTGACGCGATGCTGCCAGCATGCTTCCCTGTGTAGCGTTCGTGCTCACGATGATGCTCATTATTAGCCTGGTGCCAAACATAGTGCTTAGCACTGATGCCAAAAGTTCCATGTTAGTTTCGTCAGACCATGAAATCATCTTGGCCTCTCAGTCTCCCACGTGCCTTCTGGCATACTCCAGTTAAAGAGCTTACACTTTTTTTCCACCCACTCCGTCCAGATTAAAGTATCCCGGTTATCGTTGTCTCCAGTTTTAGCCTTGGCAGCCTATGACTCCTTAATAGATGCCATGTTGGCCTGTTTGTTGCTCTTTTTGCACTTTTTAAGGATGACCTGTTTTACATTTCGTACCATAGGTGTTCCATATCTTTCTGATAGATTTGTAATAACTCTACAGCATATCCAGTATCTTTGAAATTGTCACATCATTTCTCTGGTTGGTGTTTTTGACCTCTTCTAATTTTAGCTCTGATGTTAAATTAGTTGTTTAAAACACCTGCTTCATAGTGTAATAATGTCTGTACGAATTAAAACATGGTGTGCTGAGGTGTTTACTGCCTGAGGAATCATGTTTATATGGTGTCAAGTGCAGGAGTGGTTGGTGGATGGATGGATGGATGGATGGATGGATGGATGGATGGATGATGAAGGCTAATGTTTTTTTTTTTTTTTTCTTTTACTTATTTTTAAGTGCCAGAAAGTTTTTTTTCATGTCCAGGGATCAAGCTCGTGGCAGTATATTATCACCCTTTAAAATTGTAATGATGTGTGTTATTGCTGGGGGAGTTTCTTGTTGCACCTGCACTAGTCATTCCATCTTCAATAGTGCAGTGTAAAGTACAACTATACTTCCTCATCCAGAAAATATTGTGTTTTGTAAAACCAGATTTCCACATTGAGCCCCATTTTTTTTCCTCTTTAATAATGGAGAAAAAAGCAAAATTTCATATTACATTTTGTAAGTTGATTAGCTAATGATCAGGAAGGCAATGCATTTTATGTTAGGGAGTAAATACAGGACGAGGTCAAAACACTACATGTATTATTTAGCTGTATTTATGTTTATTTTCCATTTCAGTGTACAAACAGGGTCAAACAGAAGACAAATACATGAGAAATTAATAAACCTCCATACAGTTTTTTTTGCAGTTGTCATTTAGAATTTGTATAGTTTCTAATTTCAGTTCTAAGAATAATCATGATGGTTTTAAATTCATTTTTATAGATCACCAAAACATTAAAGAATTAACCCAATTAAATAAACTGCTAGAGTAAAACAAAGTGCACCATATAAGGAATAATTTAATACTTTCCAGGATGTCAGTGGTAATCATATTATACCTTTTGCAGTATTTTTTTATTTGTTAAATAATCCTTTACATTTTGGTTGGGTTAATTCTTTAAAGTTTTGGTAATCTCTAAATCTGAATTTATGTTGGGATGTGAATCTCAGTAGATCATCTTGCATTCAGATGAAAGTTGTGGCATTGAGCATTAATTAACAGTTTTCTGCACCTTTACCACAATGTGTAAATACATATGAGCTATGATTCTGTAAGATTTTGCTCTACTGAAGTCAGACCGAAGTATTAGCGGTGTGTATATTAAAACAGCAACCATCCTATTTTTCTCTTCACAATAGTTTCATTCAGGTTCAACATGGATAATGAGAAAAATGGGTGCTGAAGCTGTTCACATTGGACCCGTGAAAGACTCCAGAACCCCATACTAAATGACATATTTTTATTTAAACTTTAGATTTAATCCCAGAAAGTATTTGGGTCATGTTTGTAAGTCGTTGACCCTGAAGTTCTTAGCACTACAAAGTGAGAGACAAAGAAACAGGGAAAAGAATGTGATGTTAAGTAACATGGGCCTTCTAAATGGTCCCCGTTCCATATGATGGTGTCTCAGTGGTGGAGCTGTTGCCTCCCAGGTTTCAAGTTCAAATCCCAACTCTGTTGTGCGGGTTACCTCTGGCTTAGGACTGGGCATAATAAACGATAACAACTTATCTTCGTATAAAAATGTAAACGATGAGAAACTTCAGTAAGCTGTAAAGAGGGAACACTGCTTCAAAGTCCATATCAACCAATCACGTCACAGAAAAGAATGGAATTCCAACCAGTCATATAGTATGCCCAACATACAGGCAATGCAGCAAGGTTGATAGAGTTAGTGGAGCACGCCCCATGCTACTGTTTTGATTATATTATGGAAGAAGTGTCAGTGAAGAAAGCAATAACTCTACTCCCACAACATCTTTTGCTGATGTATTGTGGATAAACATGGTAAAAAACGTTGGTGGTGTGGCAGTAGGCCTGCTTTGGCTATTTAAAGTCCGACTCGTAACAAACTGGTTCTGTGTGTTGTAAACTCTGCCAAAAACTTATGCAATCAAAAATGCAAATACTGCAAACTTATGGAAATACTGCATAAATGGAAACACCGCTATGCCTGAAGCATCGCAATTCAATAGAACATAGAGATGCACTTACAGTCACCAGCGGTCAACACCCTGATGAATTCTGATGGACGATTTAATCAAAATGCAGTTTTTACCATGGACATGGTATTTAAATGCTTAGCCTACTTTTTCCCCCTCAATCAAAACATTTTGACACGAACAGTCTTGCCAAGGAAATATTTGTTCGTTTACAGACAGGTTGAAGATCTCTTGTAAAAGACACAAACAGCTATGGTTTTCACCTTCAGTCTAAAGAGATACGAGAGCCCCAGGTCCTGACGATAAACTTTACCAAGTTGGGCGGCATATTATGAGCCAAATCGTGTTCCATTTCGGTTCATAATGTACCCAGGATTTTACTTCTCACAATGGGGTGATCCCCTTAAACAGGAGGGATGGCATCTCTACCTGCAATTTCAGATCTCCCCCCACCCTTTGTAACAAGCAGAGAAAATGCTGGGCAACAAACCATGCTGTCAGCGTTTTCTAGTGTTACGCTATATGACAAAAAAAGTTTATTTTTGCATAATTTCTTTATTAATTTGCAGTCTTTTTCATGTTCTGAATCTGTTTAAAGGGAATCCTTCTCTTAAATTTAAGAAAAAATGCAGCCTCAAATTAAAGAACTGATTTGGAAAGTGTATCGTGATAAATTTTTTGCCCTACTCTGGGCGCTCCTGTATACTGTACCAATCTTGTATTACATTTTTTTCAGGATACATGTGAGGGACAGTTTACTTTTCAGTGATGTCATATTAGCTCCACAGAGAGAAAATAAATGGAATTTCTACTCTTCTGTACTGCTATGCATTCTCTTTCTGTGTACATGAAAAATGGCAATAGTGAAAGAAGTGTCATGCCTGTATTCTTCACGCGGTGAAGATTGTGAAGTTTCCCTAGGCGCTGCATGTATAACCTCCTTTTCTGAAACTTGTCGAGGGAAAGTTTGTCTGTTCTTGCAAGTGATCAGCTCACACAGAAAAGTTGGCAGTCCCCGCAGAGGAGAAATACAATGAGAGCAAATGGATGGCGTCCACTCCGTTTCCCGTTCCTTTGATCTCGCCATATCGTGGCTGATGGTTTCTTAAAACAATACTAGATACTAAAACCTTACCTTGTAGCACACAAAATAGGCATACAGCACACATTTTTGAGTTCTCTTTGTATTCTAGCATTCAGTCTGAACATAAAGCATAAGCAATTCAGTCATCGTTTTTCTAAAACATTTCTGAGTTTTATGTGTTTTAGTCTGTTTGGTTTCTAATTATTTCTGGCATGCTACACAGGAATACAGGAGCTACACTAACCACAATGACTATGCCTTTGTCAAAGGGTCCATGTTTATGACAACTGTTTGTTTGTGTTCTGCTAACATCCCATGCGGCATGTTTCTCTGATGAATAGGACAGAAAAATGTCACCAACTGTACCATAAATGTAAGGAAGCAGCCACCTTGAAGACTAAAAATAATTCTGTTTTTTTCCTTCACTCTTGATGACTCTTTACTGTACAAATATTCTGTTACAGCTACAAGATGATTTTTCTTTATTAATGGGATACATTTTACAGTATGACCAAGCTAAAATTTGACTGGAAAAAGGCACAATTAATTTGAAAGTGGGAACAATTGTGAGTTTCCATCAGAGTTCTTCAAATTATATATTTCATTTCGTGCACTGAATGTTATACATGTTTAAAAAATGAGTACTCCATTAAAAGCACTTCAATCCATAGGTTTAATCCATGACATGGGCTTTGTTTTATTGTCATGACTGTGTTAAGATGCATGTGAGGAAAATCTTTACCAGCAACAAAGCTAATATAGATGGTTCTACCATATCCTAGTTATATATATATATACAGTGATAAATTTATATATGACCAAACACAAGACGAAATGCTGTGCACATCAGACACAGAATACGGGGGATGAAGGCAAGAAATCTCAAATCTGTACTATTTTAAGTGGGCTTAGGCTGTGGGATTGTGTCAGCCTCCGCTATTAATAAAACAAGATGTGCGTTATTTATTTAGCAGAGCAACAAATACGAAGCATGGCAATTATGCTAATTCAGTTTGTAGAATTAAAACATTTATTATTCTTCATTTCAGTCAAACTTAGTACATAGTAGATTATGTTTATCAATGTTTAACATAGTTTAGCATTTAATAAAGTAAACAGTTGAAAATGTGCTGAACTGAGTAATTCTTAACTTTTTGGTTGCTGTTGAATTTCAACTAGAGCGATTTACTTTAGGCACATACAGATGTATACGTCATTTGTTGTATCACATGTACATTGTCTGCCTCCTGATTGAATTCACAAATGTATTTAATCCTGTTTAATATCTAACAATATGAGGAACATTTGGGATCACCCTTAAAAATTAAAAATTGGTTTTAGTCTAGGAATGGAAAAAAAAAAGTTGTGTATGAATGTCAGTGTTATGGAAAGTGTTTTCTGACAAACGCCACATCACTATGGCCCATTGCACCAATTGCATTAGTGTCTTTGTAATTAACATGTATTATCTGTCTGTCTGTTTGTCTCTGTAAATAGCCACATCGCCTATCAGAGTGCGCCACATATGACACCGATTTCCTCAAGTCAGATTATTACAGTGCCACTTTAAAAATGTATGATTTCATATTTTATGCCCCTTCCCCTTAGTGATGCTGTTCTTCCACGATTGCAAAATGAAACAATTGTCAGAAGCATGCAGTGCCTCAGAATGCGACCAGTTAGTTGCATTTTGCGACCAATGTTCGAGTCAGTGAGACTAAATTTTATAGCTAGGCGCACCTGTGTGACTTGCAGAAACACCCCCCCATTGTTTTCTTTTTTCTTTTAACCATCGTTGCATATCACGTGAACCACCCAGAGAGAGTGAGAATTGGTGTGTGCGTGTGTGTGTCTGTGTGTGTGGATTAGGTTTATATTACTTTCTGGGAACCAAATGTCCCCCACGATGTAATGAAGACCTGTTATTTTGATATTTTTCGGGTCCCCACAAAGATCTGTCAATACAAATAAAAAAAAATATTGCCAAAAGTCTCATATTTTGTTTGGTTACTTATGGTTAAGGTTAGGGCTGGGTAGGGTTTAAGGTCATTATGTTTGGATTAGAGTTTTCACCATAGAAATGAATGGAGAGTCCCCACAAAGATATAATTACAAACCTCTGTGTGTGTGTGTGTGTGTGTGTGTGTGTGTGTGTGTGTGTGTGTGTGTGTGTGTGTGTGTGTGTGTGTGTGTGTAAGCGAGATATGGTGCTTTCCCACTGCAGGAACACCGTACCAGCGCTAACTTGGTTACGTGGAAGTGCACGTAAAAGAGACAGGAGTAACCGTGCAAAAATTGAGCAGATGGAATTATTTTTGTACCTCACTACCATTTAATAGATTTATACTTCAGTCTCCATATTTTGCCAGTGCCGGCAGTATCAGAAACTTGTCAGCGTTTATTAGTGGAATAATGTTACATAATTTATTATTTTTTTCTGTGAAAAATGAAAGATCGATCTGCTGGCCAGATTTATTAATGAATTATAAACATGTCATGTAAATAAAATATAAGTAAAAGGCTGTGTCCCATTATGATCGCAATCAATGGCCCCGCTAACTAACAAATAATTAGCAAAATTAATTGTTCACCATCCATTGTTTTGAGATTGCGCTATAGTTTCCTATGAAATTACGTGTGAAGATTAACCTACAACCTTTTTGCATCTCCCATGCTTATTTAGTAAAAAGGTTTCATTTTCTGTTGCGTGGGGGGCAAGCGACACAAAAGTGTCCAGGAGCTACAATACTACAATACCCGGTCCAAACAGCCCAGGAACTCAGAACTTGAATTTCAGGGAGAAAGTGCCACGCGAAACACTTGTTAAGCATAACAACAGCTTGAAGCATATGCAGGGTAAGAATAGAGAATAGACAGACCAAAGTGACTGACCAAATACCATATATTTATACTTAAGAAGTATTACATGCAAATCCAAAGCATTGCATCTTAAAAGGCAAAATAGAATTATGAAACCAGAATTGAGTGTTACATACAATTATGACTGTAGACCAAGAGTTTATTCATTTAGAACAGCTATTGTCAACCCATGGGTCGCCCAAGCCCCAAATTTGGGTCACAGCAAGTTATGAAAGGGTCTCAAGGCAAAACTGGAAATGTAAGCGTTTAAAAGCCAGCAAGCTCCTATGCTGATCCACGATCAGATTTCCCAGCCCCAGTCCTGAATTAACTTATCCTTCCTATGCTGTTAGGGTCGGCACAGATCCATTTGTAAGTTTTAAATGCATAAAAGCACCACATAAATTTGTTTACTGCATCGAGGCTTTTTGACTTTGTCAGGAACCTCTATTTAAACAAAATAAAAAAAATCCACTAAATTATAAATGCTCTGGTCAACATTACAACAGCTCTGGTGTTGGGTTCGGCACCAACCCCTTTTTAAGTTTAAAATGCATAAAAGCACCACATAAATTTGTGTACTGCATCAGGAACCTCTATTTAAATAAAATTAATAAAGAAAAAAATCACTAGGCAATGCATGCCCAGATATGTAAAGCAAGATAAGACCAATTCAGTTTATTTATTTAATTCACTTGAGGCTTATTTTATCATTATTTTTTATTGAAAACGATGTATGCTGTCAAAAGAAAGGTCCAGAAAGCCACACCAAAAATATTAAAACCAATCTTCATGGATAAGGAAGCCTAACAAGGTAACCAAGAGGTAAGAAACAAATAGGATGATAAATAATTGTTTTGAGGGTATTTTATGGCTGATTTAAGACACGTCTAACATAAGAAATTGGTACAGAAAGCTGACACAATCTGAAGGTTATATTAGCAGATCTTTTTTGTTTTGTCGTGTTCTCCATCAAATTTCTGCTAGTTTTTCCTCGACCGACCCATTCGAGGTCCGAATGAGTAAAGTTGAACGCATCTCGACCCATACAAGTTTTAGCAGGAATGGTCGAATTCCAAGATTTAGGTCGAGGTACAAGTAAAAAAAAATTCATAGACCTGTTCGATGTCCGAATTGGTCAAAGTAAGAGGCGTTCAAGTTCCAAGGTTCTACTGTACTTTGCCTTTTTCTCTCTTCATTCAGAACAATTGCGTAAACAAATAAACCCAACCAACAGATATGGTGTAAATTTTAGTATTATTACTACCATGGACTGAAAGTTTAGAGTGCATACTGATAAAATAATGCAATCAACTGCATAGTTCAAACAAGCTTATACGCTACAGCGTAGGCTGCAATGTATTATTCCAAACCAATTGCTATTCACTGGCACTAAAAACACATGCATGTACCCCATTAAATATAGAATGTTTACCAATTAGGTGAGTGTCATGGTCTGGTAGTTTCTTTGGGGACCCCTGGCCTAGTGTATGTAGTCTATGTGTATGAAAATACCGGATGGATTGGAATTCAAAATTGAGTGTTTCACCATCCACACGGAAACATGCGATGCATTCAGTGTCAGTTGAAGTAGATAAAGATGAGGATGTCACTGTGTCACACCCAGGAACATGCACTGCGGTTCAGGATTGTCAGAACACACTACTTCCTTTAAATCTATTTTCCACTCACTTTTCTGAAGTGCATAACAGAGTAGACCCTAAATGTTGTGTGTCATGGACAGCCTGTACTGAACTGTTAGCCTTCAATGTAAGAAATTTTGTTTTCTTTAGCAAAATTAAATAATAATAAAATTAAAATTTCAATTAATGACCATAATATTATACAGTAGTTGCAGTACATCACACAAGTTTTTTGTAAGTTCTCTCTTTTTTGTCTGACTACAAAAAAAGAGAAATGCAATCTTCTCTCATCAATTCTCACTGTACCCATGGATATCGAATTGAGCATAGCAGGTATCAACTCCAGCAGCCCTTAATCCTAACATTTGAGTCACACACTACCAATATTTGAGGTCACGCTTGGTTATTTCCATGGTGGTCAAGCCTGTCTGGTGAACTTTTCCTACTTGTTTCGGCCTCACCCAATCAAATGTTCCAGCAATTTGTAAAAGCAGTACTCCAGATTGTTCCCATTTACAATCATGGTGTGACAAGGTGAATAACAACACTGGGAGATAATTTGAAAAAAAATATATATTGTAAAGATATTCTCTGTAAAAAGAATTGGTCCCCAGTATCACTGTTTACTCATTCATTTTGTCATGTGCAACGGGACAAAGGACGCGGGAGCAGGTGCTCGAGAAAACGAATAAAGGTTTTATTAAACTTAAAGGCAGAAAGCAAACAGGATCGCAAGGGATCCAAAAAGAGAGGACGGGAACAAGGGAAGGGATGGACAACACTAGAGAATGACTGGGGAACACAGGACTGGGAAACACTTATATAGAAGACAGATGAGGGAGTTAAGAGATTTATGGAGTGATTAACAGGAGGGCAGGAACAAGAGGTAAGACAAGCAATTAACAGGTGTGGCTTGTTAGGGCCACACTAGGATGGAAACAGGAGGTGGGCAGGGCATGACACATTTTCTATCATGTTTCTATATTGCCAGTATTTTTTATTGTTACAACTAAAACCAAGTACTCAAATATGCATTATGTATAATGTTTTAATGTTTCTGAAATTATTTCTATTCCCTAAAAATCATTTGAATAGGACCCAAATAAACACAGGTAAGCGAGGGGCGACCTTACAATAATGGAAAATAAAACCAGGAAGAGACTTACTCAGTCTGTTCCATACGAGAATGGTGTATTGCACCCCCTCCCAAGTATTGAAGTGTGGTGACTGTACTCTCAGTATGCACACACTGCAGGGTGTGCTACTGCTTAGTATGGCCCACAGGTCTGTGCATGACTGCCAAGTGGATGGGGGAGTTCTGAAAGCCTCCACTGTAAGATATCTACAAAATTTTCATGGAACCTCGTTCACCATGTGGAAGTCAAATATTCAGTGGTAATTATGAAAGATGGATGGATAGATGTGTGGTCACCTTCACTCCTAACCGTGATTCTGAAGGTGGTTTTAAAAAAAAAAAAAAAAAAAGGAAATTGCCTTTTTTCAGTGTTCGTGGCTTTAAGACAGAATCAGCAGGCCTGGTACTGTACTAAGTTCATTATCTCATTCTCTCGGCGGAAATCTCAAGTTCTCTTTGAGCAGGACTCTTGAGATAGAATTAAGCTGGATCAATAGCTTTTAACACTGCCAGCTGTAATTGGTGAATTGTGCCTTTTTTTCCTCCATTTCCAGCATTATTCTGGCATCTCTTGACATAGTACTTTTGGAATGGCCAAAGATGTAGTTTACATAGTGGTGAGACTGAAAATCTAAAACTAAAAGAAAGAATTTATAACTGTATCTGTCTAGCATACATGTATCTATAATTATGGGATAGGTCATTGTTTTGTGGATTTTGTAAGCTGACGTTACGTAAACTTTTTTGAATAATTAATTTTCCATTAATTGCCAGTCAAGTTTTCCATAAGCCTGAAAGTCACAACATTAATCTTGTTGGATGTAGCACTATGAGCAATTTAAAGTCACCAATTAAGCACAAAATTGTGAGAGCTAAAAGGACTACAGATATTACCTGAACTTTGATAACCACAGACAATTACATTTACTGATATTCCACGATCAACTGTAAGTGGTATTATTGCAAAGTGGAAGCATTTGGGAACAAGAGAAACTCAACCAAGTGGCAGACCACATAAAGTAACAGAGTGGGGTCGTCAAGTGCTGAGGTGTATAGTATGTAAAAGTTACTAATGCTCTGAAGACTCAATAACTGCAGAGTTCCAAACTTCCTCTGGCATTAACCCCAGCACAAAAACTGTGCACTGGGAGCTTCATGGAATGAGCCTCCATGGCCGAGCAGCTGCATACAAGCCTCACATCACCATGTGCAATGCCAGGTGTCAGATGGAGTGATGTAAAGCTCACCACCACTGGACTCTGGAGCAGTGGAAACCTGTTCTGTGGAATGACAAATCACATTGCTTTGTCTGGCAGTCTGATGGACGAGTCTGGTTTTGGTGGATGCCAGGAGAACGTTACCTGCCTGATTGTAAAGTTTGGTGGAGGAGAGATAATGGTATGAGGTTGTTTTTCAGGGGTTGGGCTAGACCCCTTAGTTCCAGTGAAGAGAACTCTTAATGCTACAGCATACCAAGACATTTTTGACAATTCTATGCTTCTAACTTTGTGGGAACAGTTTTGGGAAGGCCCTTTTCTGTTTTAGCATGACTGTACCTCAGTGGACAAAGCAAGGTCCATAAAGACATGGTTGGTGTGGAGGAACTTGACTGGCCTGCACAGAGCCCTGACCTGAACACTTTGGGATCACCTAGGACAGAGATTGCAAGCCATGCCTTCAGATCCAACATCAGTGCCTGACCTCACAAATGCTTAGGGGATTATGGATGAATGGGCAAAAATTCTCAGAGACACACCCCAAGATCTTGTGGAAAGCCTTCCCATAAGAGTGGCAGCTGTTATAGCTGCAATGGTGGGACCAACTCCATATTGATGCCTATGTATTTAGAATGGGATGTCATAAAAGTTCCTGTGGGTGTAATGGCCAAGTGTCCTAATACTTTTGTCCTTATGGTGTATCAGACAACTCACCCATATTATTGCATATTTATGTTGAGTAAGTATGTTAAGGTTGAGTTGATGCAGGAATACTTGAATTTTAGTACTGATGACAAACCAGGTTTATAATTCTTCTCTTTGGAATCTATTTCATTTTATGTAAATATCTAGGCTAGTGCAATCTGAAGTGTCCGCTTACTTGCCACGGAGGCATGCAATCAGCATAAATTTGTATAAAAACATGGAGTTTTACTAGGTTGCTATGGAAAAAATGTCTTTAAACTGAAACCTTAAAATAACTTCTGATGAAGATCTATCTATACACAAGAGGTAACTAATTTAAATGAATAAAATTCTGCTCTGTGTTCTCACTATGCAGATGGCACAGTCACCTTAAGCCCTACACAGTAAAGTTATTTTACTTTAATCAAATTCCTATTTTATTGATTGGATGATACAGCTAACAAATCCCTTACACTAATCCCAAAAAGGAGATTGGTAAAAAAAAAAAAATACCCAAGACAGCATCTCCGATGTGCCAAATTATCTAAAAAGGATAAATGTCCCTAATTTCGTGATACGCGCTCATGTTAAATTTTATCCCAGCTTTCTGCAAATCCTCAAACTCTGCATCAGCATCTCAAAGTGCTGTCACAACAAAGCAGTGGGATGGTCTTTTCATTGCTTACTACTTTTATTCTTAAACTTTCTTCTATCCACTTTGTCACCTCTGGCTTTGGTCATAGATCAAACATTACTAGGAATAAATCTAATGTGTTTAGCTAAAATACCAAAGCCAAAAATGCTGATTAAGTCAAACAAATTAAAGAGCAAAATCCATTTTCTGTTGTCTGTTTTATCATCATTTGCATTTTCTAAATGTGGGAATGTCCAGTGAGAGTTTAAAGTATTCGGATTGGGCAGACAGATTAAATAGCAAGAAGCACACTATATAAATACAAATGACCACGTGGCATATATAAATGAGAAAGCAAAGAGATGATGTATATTCACTTGGTCATGTTATGGCACTGAGGCAAGCCTTCGGTAGGTGAGATGTTTCCTACAAAACAAGGTTACCTGGCACTTGGGGCGGGGCTTAGTCCCCCTCCCCCTATGATGTCATCACCAATGACTGACAGGTCCAGCTGCAACCCCCCTTCCTTCCGACCCCCCACCACCCCAACGACGACTGACAGGAACAGCTTCCCCGTCCCCCCCACAACCTAACTAAAAATTTAAATTATTAAATTAAAGCTTGTATTAAAACAATGGTTACATTTATTAAGTTTTAAATAATAATAATAAAGTGTATAGTAGGCTAAATGTAAGCTAGCGCATACACGTGCGGTTAGTAGACACCCGCTGGAAATGATTTTGGAGGCGGAGCACGCCCACGCATGCGCACTGAGAACACACGCACACACGCACATTTCAAAATGGCGCCGCCGACTCTTTTCAGCGCGTAGTTCGAAGAGAGTGGTCGCATGGGACTATCGCTCCGTTACTGATACTGGCCACCTCGACGCGGCTGTTTGCGCGACATCGATGGACAGCAGAGCTGCGATCGCTGGATCTTTGGTGAAACACTTTACTATTTTACATTGAAATAAACTGTTAAACTGATTACGGCTTTTCTCGTTTTTAAGAACTTGTGCGCTAAAATATTTGTGCTTGTTTAAACTCTGCAATTGTTCGGATATGTTTTATGCTCGGGCATGTCTACTTGTCTAAAAGTTAAAAGTTTGGGGGCTTGTGCCGTTTTGTGCTTAAAATACGGAGTATTGCTCTTGACAGTGTTTCCTTCGGGCATGCCTGAACTTGTTTATAAGTTAAAAACTTAGGACTTATGCCGTTTATGGTTAAACTCAGCATTTGCGCTTTTTGACTCGTGGCTTTTCTTTAAAATGTTTGGGACTTTTGTGCTTAAAATACGGCGTATTATTTAAATTCTTTAAACATTTTGGTTAATTATAATGAGCTTACGTGCTTTTTTTTCTTTTAAAATACGGTGCCGGGTCGCGGGTGTCTACTAACCGCACGTGTATGCGCTAGCTTACATTTAGCCTACTATACACTTTATTATTATTTAAAACTTAATTAATAAATGTAACCATTGTTTTAATACAAGCTTTAATTTACTAATTTAAATTTTTTCAGCCGTTGCAGCTTACCCATCCACACACTGCCCATCACTCTCTGAAGCAAAATATTTTACTTGCAGGATACTATCCTGCCCATTCTATAAGTGTCAAAAAGAATAAATCAGAGGAAAATGACTTAGGCTGTGAAATCCATTCTTATTCTTTCTAGTGCTAAAAGTATGGCTTCATCTTCACAAAGAATTGCTATAGTTGGTCATTTGTATCATTGCATACTGTATTTTATGTTTTTATTTTGATTCAAAGATGCTTTGGCTCTGTACACGTTGAGGTATTCATAACAGTTGTGTGAAACCGATGAAGTAGAATTGTATTATTTTTATTGTATTATATAGATATTAGCCTGCCTTTCCCCCATGCTGCCTAGAATAGGCTGAAGAGAAATGCTGTTTGAAAGCTATTATGTTTTTTTCTATAAGGCTCAATATCCCTACATTGTTACTGATGAATTCAAGAGGTCAGGAGGAGAAAAATGGCCATGATTAATGTCTATATACTGTGACACCACAAACTTCCATGACTACTGTCATACCATCTGCATCGTACGCTTTTTCAATGAATTGTGGCCTTAGAGTAGGTGACTCCTTGAAGTTGAAATACAAACCTGTAATGCACTTACCATATAAATCTGTTAGAAGTTTTGCATTTGGTCATAATGTTTATTCTTGTGGTTAATTCTTCTGTGGTGTTACAAGGTCTACATTATTTGACATTTAAAAGATACTGTGTGTGCATGTCAAATATTTTACATACAATTCATATTCTTTTTAAGTGGGTTAAATAATAACGTAATTTATGGCCAGTTTTCTCGATTCTTTCTTTATATTGCACTGCCATGTATTTTCTATCAAATACAATATTGGTTTTATATACATATTTCAGTGGGTGGCAGTACCTACATGAAAACTTCCTACACAAGATCTTTTTGCAGTTTTGCAAAGCAATGTGAAATTCCAAGGCAAACAACGACCTCATTAAACTGAAAGCGATTTTACTATGAATTTTATTTGCTGTTTGAATGTTAACAGCTGAAGAAGATATGCACTAAGACTGTGTCCTGTTGAAGCATAGATTAAATGTAGAGTATTTAGTTGACTACTGTCATTATTTTTATTGTGAATTAACCTTTAAAATCTCTAAAGCGGCCAAGAGAGACAATTGTTTGCGAAAAACAAACAAAAACATAAATTCAGAAGATCAGCTAAATGGAGAATATTAAGTAATATTTAAATTATTCATCCATCCAACCATTTTATGTAACCACTTATCCTATTCAGGGTCGTGTGGATCCAGAGCCTGTCGCGGAAGCTACAAGGGAAAGGCAGGGAATAACCCAGGACAGGGCGCCAATCCATCCATGGTTGTTTTAATTATTAAAAAGTAAAATGCAATGAAATGTGTGTAGAACTATACAGAAAAGTTCCTCTTACTTTCAGTTGTTATAAGATTTAATTTTATTCTGCTTTTCAGCAGTCTCTATCTAATCCCTTTTTTATCATCATATACAATGAGACACTGAATCTCTCTCTTAAGAAAGCATATTGAGAAACTTAAAGCATGTATTTTGTCTTCTATTTGACACTTTTTTCCACCTCTGACGGTTTTTCACTTGAGTGAGCATGAGTTAATTATGTTTCCTCATGTTTAAAGAAGTGCACTGCCAGCAATGAAATGTTGTATGAGTTTTTTACATCTCCGAAAATGGAAATGACAGTTCTGAATAATAATTCTGCCTTTGTAAGTAAATACTCCTCTTTGTCCAAACCTATGGTTCATCTCCAAGCTTTAGTCATCTGCAGCACTGTATACATTTGTCTGTGCATGTCTTGTTTGCCCCCCAAGCCTGTCCAGGATAAGTGCTTAAGAGAATCCGTGGGTGTCCTGTCTGGAGTCATGCTCTGTGTCTGTCTTTGATGTGAATGTCATTGTAACACGCCATCACTGTGAAAACATTTGTAGTGGTTGACCCCAAACAAGAAACAGTGGAGACCTTGATGCTGAAGTTCAAGGAGAGCTTCCGCACCAACACACCGGTAGAGATCAAACACTTGCAGCAGGTGACATGCAGCTCCTACACTGGCAGGAAGAGGCGACGCAGTCACTCGAGAGGTAGGCCACATGTGTTAACGTCAGTGTGAATGTGCTTTCCCTGCTTCTCTGTTTGTTTCTGGCTACCTGCTGAGCCTCTAGGCTCGGTCTGCATGGTCCAGTGAAAACATATGTGTTTGTCATGTGTATCATCTGTTTATTACAGAAATCAATGCAAACACGGTTAATCTTTTTACATTTTTTTAAACCAATATGTGTAGTTTTTAAAAAGTCTAGTTATTATGATTTGAGAAACAAACTGGATTACAAGGGTATATCCATTAGAATAGTGATACTTTATTTTCTCATTGGGAGATTCACCTATCTGATCTTGCTCTCTATGAGACACCAAGACAAATACAGGTGACGGCAAGCTTGGGGGTCACAGCCAATGTTTGCTACCTGTTGAGCAATTGGGATTAAGGGCCCAACAGCGGGGGTCCAAACCAGCGACCTTCCTATCACTAGCACAAGCTCCTAACCTGCTGAATCACACACCAGCCAATGTATGTCAATCTCTTTAACATATTACGTAAAAAAGCTAAAATAAAATTTAGAATTGAACTTTTTCAATTTGCAGTGATTCTTATTTACTATTATGGTGCTACGAATCAACATTCATCGTCGCCGCCTTTTTCAAGTGAAGTCAAGTTATTTCCAGAGTGGAAAATCAACAACAACCTGCCACTGTGTCAAGGTGGCACTTCCATCTGAAAATGATGCATCACTTGTCAGCATGCCATTCACCCAGAGGAAGTGTATCCTCACTGACATACTCAGTACACTAATGCCTTTTGAGGGTCCTACAGATTGGGTGCCAGCATCTGAAATTGATGCAGTCAACTACCACACTCGATGAATCCATCTTAGCCATTCGTTTAAGTTTCCAGAGAACCTGTTGCGGTTACTTTAGCATCATGCAGTGCCATAAATTAAGAAGTCTGCTCCTTTTGTGGATGTTAGTGATTTTCACACAGTTTACCAGCACAAAAGCAACCATGAAAAACCAGCTGGTGAACAACAAGGAAAATACTTTTTAGTTATAAGGACCAACCAAGCTGAATTCTAGGATCATTTTCACTTTTTATCAAGGAGGCGGAAAGAGCATTTCATCACCTAGTACTAGCAGGTTAACACATACAGGTTTAGGAAGCATACAGCAGTATATATCTGAGATGGAGTGAATATTTTTTTGCTGAATATTTTTCTGTATGTCCCATCCTCTTTACCTCTACAGAACCTCTTCAAAACCACAGGGTGAGTCTTCAGACTAGATTATTGCTCACTGGTGAAAAAAAATAAGTGAAAGGGTAAGCAAAAAACATGTTTGTGTTGTAGATATAAAACAGGAAATAAAGTTTTAAGTTAGGTACCCACATACTTGAGCAGTAGAAGGAGAGGCTGACAGTATTTTTACTAGTGACTTCCATTTATAGTCATTGTATTTGCAGAGAACATGAACAGTGCAGCAGGTGTATGTGTGGTCGCTTGCCTAAAAACCTTATGAATGGGATGAAATTTCCTCCATAGAAACCATTTAAAATTGTCCACGAGCGCTGTATTTTGGAGGCAGACAGAAAAAGCTCTTTAAAAAGATAGTGGGTTTAAAATATGCACACATGCACTGTATTGCATTGTTTTAAACATTGATAACTACTGGATCTGTATTAAATGGATGGATAGAAAGGTTATTTCAGAAGGCACAAATACACTCTTCACCTTTTTTGTCAGATCCTATCATGTTTACATGTTTGCATCCGAGTCTGCCCCTCACAACAAAGGTTTTTCGGGGAATGATGCATGACCTGATCATGAGATGCATATGCAAAGAAAAAAAAGAGTGCACCAACTGACAGACTGAGAATAGCACCCTAGTTATTCTTCACCGGGAACTGTAGATTGTACATCTGCAAACATCTTGTGCAGCAGCTTTTGTTCAAGAGCGACGTGCTTGGTGTGGATGATTGAGGGAGTTATTGTTATGTGGACAGATGAAACTAAATTGGAGCTTTTCCACATAAATGAAAATTGTAAAATGAAATGGAAAAAGAGTTAAGATGGCAATAATTTAGCACAGAGTGACAACAAAGGAGACCTCATATTCATCCTGAATCATAATGATGGGAATATGATGATACATAATGACTCCTGTATTGTACATTTCCACAGCCCTTGCAAGGATAAGTGACTGTAGGATGGATGGATGGATGGATACTGCACCTTCAAATCTTTCTGGGAAATGTGGTACATTTCTGTGAACTGGTGCTTAATACAGAATAGGTCATGCAATAAGTCGTCAAAGCTGAGCATGCAAAAATGGTAGGAGTAAAATAAATTTGATGTTCTAGAAAGGAGATAAGGTCTTAACTGAATTCAAATGCTGTGGTAAGACGTGGCGTACGTCTTATCTACTCAAAACAATTCAAAAATATCAAAGAGAGAGAGAAGAGGCCAAACCACTTGCATTTGAATATTAATCTGTAGGTTATGAGAATTGTTAATGTCAGGTTTAATTACTTTCTTAAATGAATGCTTTTTTTTTTTTTTTTTTAGTAAGATGACACAATGCTAAGTAGAGTGGGTGCACTGGTGTAATACCTCTTGTCATAGTTTTTGTGATTCAATATTAAGAAAAAGACTAATAACAAATTTTGAGTGCCTGATTATGCATTTTAACATACAGGAGAGAAAGCTATCGCTCCATTTTGGGCAGTTATTTTTTTGCACGGAATTTCTGGTACGGTTGCTGGCATCTGGTTGCTTGTGTAACGGCACATAATTTCCCTATCATTGCTATTAAAACATAATCTTCCCTCCACCTAATAATATTCCAAATTGGTTTAAGGAAAGATAGCTTAGTATGTTTCTTCAGTAACATGTTCATGACATGACACTATTTTACACTCCTTACATTAACCTCTGACAGCTGACAATTTAGAATCTCAAGAACTGCTTAAATAAACAGTTTAAACATGATTGGCAAATGTGTAAAGTTATTAGTCAAATTTATAAGTTATATTTATGACACGATTGTGTGTGCGTGCTGGCTGACCGAAGTTACCGAAGGGGACATGAGGGGCTGCAGCTGCCTGCCTCGGTCACTCTTACTGCTGAGTTTTATGTGAGAGACACTGTTTCACACCATAATAGCACCCTGGGAAGAGAACCATGTGACTGAGGAAGGACAGGGGATAAGCCATTTGGATTTTGCAGCCCTTTAAGTAATCATTTGACTTACTGACCGGGTATATTAATCTCATGAGGTGGCAATAAGCACAATTTGGAAAGCCTAGGTAAGTAGAAATGTTCTGGAATTTCAAAGTGAATGTTTTTGAATTTTTATTGCAGATCCAAGTAAATAAGATTGAATTCTGTTTGTTTGGCAGTGTTTATGCAGTTCCGCACTATATATGAAAGAAGTAATTATTTATTCTGTCTCGTTTTTATACTGATACAGCTTGTGCTATGATACATCTGGTCTGGTGTTTAATTAACTCCTGCATCTTGGGAAGAGCTAAATTTAAGACTGAAGTCTATCAAATTATTTTTAATGATTTTATGAACTTTTCTCCTTTTGGCTGCATATGTTATAACAGTCCGTCTGATATAACAGGGGTGTCATGTGCTTCCTCTCTCTTTTTTTTGATAAAAAACACAGTTGATCAAATGTTAATGTACTGTTTTTTTTTTTGGCTCACCTCGCTGTCTTTGGGTGAGCCAGTTTTGAAGTGCGCAGCTACACGGTAGTGATGCTTGAACGATATACAATGATGGAGGGTCGATACTGGGAGCCAATGACCTGCCTGTCCAGATCATAGAGTCTTTATTTCTGATTCTTTCCCTGGCTAAATTTACACAGTCAATTTTGAGTTGTGTACACTGTTCAAAACTGCTGTAAATGGGGATCGAACCAAGGGACCCTGCTATATATAAAGTGCCATTTAAAGTTTTATATATAGGAGGGGGGATATATGGCCAGTAAACAGGATTTAAGAAGGATAGTAATGAAAAGTGTGTTACACCTGTGTAGTCTACTCAACACAAGACAGCAACTAAAATAGTTTATACTGCTTTAGGTTTATAATGTTTAAAAAAATAAAAATAAATGCAAGGGAATACTCTGTTATGGTACCATTATGGAAAGGCCTCAACCTATATTTCCTTAAAATATTGCAGTGCAGTATCCAGCAGTTAAAGAAGTACTATTTTAACAGAGAATAGAAAGTGAAAATTGTGCGGACTACATTGAAAGGTATGATATGTATGCAAAGACCACTATATATTAGTATATTCTCTTATGAATAACTTTAAAATCTCTGAGATATATCTACTAAGGAAATTATGGTCTTACTTTATTTAATACTTACGTGTAGCTAAATAAGTAATCTGTGCAATCTGTTGTGGTCAGGAGCATAACAACACTAATGAGGAAATGTAATGTTGAATTTATCAGCCACCTGGAGGGTCAGTTATGATTTTTAAAATATATTGTATTATGCCTGCATGGCAATATCACCCATGTTCTAGCTTGCACTCGTATAGGGTCTGAATACCAAGAAAGTCTGCTATTTAGATCACCCTTAAAAGTTAATTTTAAGTCATTTAATGAAAGTAATAAATAAAAAAATCTCCAGGTACTTTTTATCTAAATCTTGCTTTTATAAATTAAACCAAGCTGCTACTTTGTGTGTCTTTATTTTCTAAAACTGTTATGTCGTAGACTTTAAAATATTGTACCTTCTAAATGAAATATTAAATATTGCAAATACAATGCTTATATGTGAAAGTGAGAGATTTCTCTCTTTTTTGTTTGCCTATAGTTTGGTATCAGTACTGTGTTCAAATTAAAAACCAAGATTGATAATGGAATAACAGCTGGTGGTTATGAATTTTGGAGGGTAATAACTGTTATTTGGGGGTATGGCAAGAGGGCTTCTCCACAATTCAGAATTGGCAAAATAAGGTCAACCAGCTTCTACCTGATACCATATTAACCAGAGATAGCAGGTTTTTAAATGTGTAATTTTATGTTGTGATATGTGCAATATGTCTTTGTACTTTAAATGTACATAGAGTGAATACAGTGACACATGCAGGCTTGATTGCCGCTAAACCATTTAGAAAGAAACTGCATATTCCATCCATCCATCCATCCATCCATCCATTGTCTGTACCCGCTTGTCCTGTTCATGGTTGGGTTGGTGGGGTCCGGAGCCTATCCTACAAGCTACGGGCGCAAGGCAGGGAAATACCCAGGATGGGGTGCCAACCCATCACAAGACACACTCATACACCATTCACTCACACATGCTCACCTACAGGCAATTTGGTAACTTGAATTAACCTTAGCATGTTTTTGGACAGTGGTGGGATACCAGAATACCCGGAGGGAACCCCATGATGACACGGGGAGAACATGCAAACTCCACACACATGGAGCCAGTTCGGAGACTTGGTGCCTGAGGTGTGAGGCAGCAGTGCTAACCACTGCGCCACTGTGCCGCCCCAACATATCAAATCATAGAGAGAACCTTCATTACAGTCCCATTTTCTGGCAGGAACATTGTGTGCATTTATGGACAGGTGACATGCGGCTTGGACAGTCTGTCATAAGACACCCCTATGCATAGCTGATCAGACTGAGGGTTTAATTGGGATGTTGCTTGCAGCAGGGGAGAAATATCTAGATAAATTGGTGCCAGGGCAGTGCGAGGCCTGTTTCTGAAAAGCAAAGGGACACATGCCCTGGCAAATCTGAGGGAAACTAAAAACAGCTCTCTGAATTGTACAGCACCATCCGTATAAATACAGGAAGTCATAAGAGGCGCTACTGCTCAGTTTTGTTTATCGTTTTAAATGGATACTATTTCTCTAATATTGCCGTTTTGTAAAGCAGATATTCTGTTACTGAGATGTGGTTGTTCTTAAATACTAATTTACTATGTGCCGCCGCAGTATCAATTTAAAGCAAAGTCCAAAGGAGCACAGGGTTCAACCTTGAAACCCCTGTACAAATAAGAGAAGTAATATAAGAATACAGCGAATAAAATTTATTAAAGTGTTCTTTTTCCAATTAACGATATTGATTCAAATGCCATATCTATGAAGATAATGCGCGGTGCACAGCAGTTATTCCTTAATGACTGTCTTCATGTTATTACACCTCCTACTATTATGGGGAAATGATGCTTAACTTTAGCGTCCTAAATGGATGCCAAGACTATTAGAGGGATGCGGTGGCTGCAGAGAATACTATCAAATTATTGCCTGTGCAGGCTGAGTATGGCGAGTCTCCATTAGAGTCTGCCATGTGTGTGTATGATCTACTGTGAACTGAATTCATATTTTATCTTTTATTTGTATTTTTTTTAAAAGAGCAGCATCATGTAGACTTCCACAGCTATATCCATTTAATGAAAAGCACCTTGGTTTTAAAGACAGGTCAGTAGAGTCAGGGTTGTTGGCATTGTGCTCTTTCGGTTGGTGAGAAGAGTTTTTACAGACATCTTGTGTAAGGCTGTTATGCAACACATCATGACACGCAGCACTAGGGCTAGGTCACAAATAACTGATATTATCACAGCAGTGGTTATAGGATTGAGAAAGGACATAGATATTCATAACCAGATGAGTATAACCTCTCTACTCCCCAGGTAAAAAGCCATGCCTCTACAAGTATATATCTTTGCACAGAACATACAGCCAGTATTGAAGCTTGAGGAAAGGTACTGAATAAGAGATTCCTGATTTTGAAGGCAATCCCATTCAGGTCATATTCATAGGGTTCTCACATTTGCCTTCAAAATGATTTTCTTTGGATGAGACCTTAAGTGCTCTAAAGTCATGAAAACCTGTTCAGTAGCACATTGGCTTCACACCTCCTGGGGTGTGGCTTTGCTTCCCAGTCCTGGCAATATGGGTGTCCAGTTTGCACGTGCGATTCTTTTTTGGGAGGAGTCCGGTTTCTTTAGTGACTTTTAATTGTGTGGGCAAATGAATGTTGATGATTGTGTGCATGCTCTATAACAGGTTGGCATCCCATCCAGATTGTCCCCTACCTTGGTTTTCCTGGGACGGGCTCCACTCTCCGTGCACTGGATAAGCAGTTATAATAGGTGGATGATAGCATTTAACTGTGGTGTAACAGAAGCAAACACTATAGCGTAAACTTTCCCCGTTGCGAGGACATTATTTTCATATCTAGCATTTATTTATAATTTATAATTTATCATTTACATATTTAGAATTAAGGACTGTTTAGATTGGGTGATAGATGCATTCCCATCTCACTAAGTTTTGGAAAAAACGATCTGTCGCTATACATGCAACACTCATCAAAATCTCTGAATGTTGGAATGCACATTTGAACATTATGTTTGGCATTCCGTTTAGAGCTGACGTGATGTATGGTTAAGTGCTGCCCAATATGGATCAGGATTTTCAGCTCAGTCATCAAGGCCTT